>VXBH01000694.1:1748-14809 GCA_013400035.1 Rynchops niger
TGGATGGATTTCATCCAGTCCCATGGACTTATATACCTCCAGGTTCCTCAGATGGTTTTGAACCTGATCTTCTCCTACAGTGGGTGGTTCTTCATTCTCATAGACCCTGCCTTTGCCTTCTGCAACTTCAGCAGTGTGGTTGGAACCCTTGCTTGTGAAGACTGAGTCTTTCATTCAGTCTTCATTCATTCATTCAAAAAGTCATTCGATACCTCAGCCTTCTGCACATCCAGGTCTCCTGTTTCCTTCTGGAGAGGGCTCACATCTTCTGTAGTCTTGCCTTTATCCCTGATGTACTTATAGAAGTTTTTCTTGTTCTCCTTGATGTCCCTAGCCATATTTAATTCTATCTGGACTTTAGTTTGCTTAATCTGGTTCCTGGTCACTCGGACATTTTCTCTGTATTACACTCAGTCAACCCATCCTTGCTTCCACCTTTTTGCTTTTAAGCTTGTCCAGGAGCTCCTCATTCATCCATGCAGGCCTCCTGGCATTTTTGCCTGACTTCTTTCTTGGGATGCACTGCTCCTGAGCTTGGAGCAGGTGATCCTTGAATACTAACCAGCTCTCTTGGGCCCCTCTTCCCTCCAGTATTTTTTCCCATGTTACCCTGCCAAGCAGGTCCCTTAAGAGGCCAAAGTCTGCTCTCTTGAAGTCGAGGGTAGTGAGCTTGCTGCGTGCCCTCCTTGCTGCTCGAAGGATCTTGAATTCTACTATTTCATGATCACTGCAGCCGAGGTTACCCTTGAGCTTGACATTCACCACGAGCCCCTCGTTGTTGGTAAGCAAAAGCTCCAGCATAGTTGCTCTCCTCGTTGGCTCCTCTACCGTTTGAAGAAGAAAGTTGTCATCGACACATTCCAAGAACTTACTGGACTTCTTGTGCCCTGCCGTGTTGTCCTTCCAACAGATATCGGGGTGGTTGAAGTCCCCCATGATGACTAAGGTCTGAGAATGCGATGCTGCTCCTATCTGTCTATGGAGGGCCTCATCCGCTCTGTTGTCCTGGTCAGGTGGCCTGTACCAGATCCCTAGTCTAATGCCACCTGCCCCTGTGTTCCCTTTAATCTTGACCGATAAATTGGGTCTTCATCCATCCCTAGGTGGAGCTGCATGGATTCCAGCTGTGAATATGAAACAAATTTACCTAAAATTTGTCTGTAACAGATGTCCACAACTGTTTATCACATATATATACAGTGTGATTGTTTTAGCTGACCATTCATATTTTTCCAACTCACATAATTTAGTGTATGCTTAATTTTTATCTTTGGAGATAATCTCTGTTTATTAGGTGAGCAAAATTACTACAGCTCTGAATATCTTGCAATGTTAACATTTTTTAATATATGAATTATCATTATCCCCATTTTATAAGAAATAAGACTGAGAGGATAAGACCCAGATCCACAACATTGCTTAAACACATAAAAGTTCTGGAGCTTAAATTCCCCTTTTACTTCCACATAGCCTCAGCTATCTAAAGATAAACTACATAGTACCTTAGTGTTTACTTTGGCATTTTCCAGGTGTTTAAAGTTGTTGCTGTGATCAGTATCTAGTCCCTTTCAACAGGTCTTAGTATGTAGCTCCCATAACCAGAAACTATAAACTAGGCTATGGATCAGTGATCACAAACAACGGAGTCCCCGAGGCATGATAAGTTACTCGTCATTAACCAAGACACATGGGCTATCATTTTCCAGATCATTGCTATTGCAACAGAAAGAAACTTAATTTAAGACATTTCATTGTGTGAAGAGCATGTGTACAGACAGACTCTCAGACAAAGCTGACAACTCAGCAGATAGGTGTCAGGTCTCTTTCAGTCTCCTTCATTATTTTTTTTCCAATACAGGATTTAAAGAACTGTAACAAGAAAACACAATCTATTTTAAATCGAGACCACTAGAATTCAAACCTCTTTGAACATGACAAATGACTACCAATAACTGCTTATCTGTAATCACAAAATACTTCTAAAATACTTGGAAATGAAATGAGATGTAGGTAGGATTGGCATTCTCATTTTATTTTGTGAACAGTGTGTTACATTTCAACCTCCATTTTGAGTATATACTTGATTACATCCTTCAGAACAAATTGTAACCAGCATATTGGATTTTAATTTTATTGTTAACTGTCTGGCTTTTAATAAAGAAAAAATGAACTTTGAATGTCTCCTGTTTAAGTAAAAGCCCAAAGGATGCTTATGCTTCCACACTCTTTTCTATTTCAAATGGTGAAATATCCGTCAATGGGTTACAAGAGGAAGAAAAGCAGAGAAAAATTTCATCTCACATATAGCTTGAACCTAAAATTCTGTGAAGAGGTAAGTTTTGTTGCCAGAAGACAGAATACATAGTTGTTTACTTTTTCCACACTGTGCCAAAATGGAAATTGTGGATGTGGGCATGCCTGCCTGAAACCCATTTGTTCCCAAAAAGAGGTTTCTGTATTCTTTACATGATCTCTCACATTTCCAAAGGCAGCTAAGTGACAGACTGCTAACAGGAGCAGAGCTCTGCAAAAGTCTGCATAACATGTTAGGAAGACTCACTATTGATGCTGAGCAGCTAGCATGGTTTTTCATATGCCAAAGAAGGAATACCAATTAAGGAAAATACACTCCTGGTTGTTCCTAAAATGCTGCACTTGAAGGGATTGTCCAGACTGCATTAAACTCAAAACATCTGGAAGAAAAAGTGGGATCCATCACCACAGTGGAATGATCATGTACAAAGTGAAGATAAACAGTGTCTCTGTACAGTTACTGTAGGCTCCATTTTTATTCACCATTTCAATATAATAATGTGATATTAAACTTCCACTGACTTATGAACGTGTTCAGCGCTTCTCAAACATTTCTTCAAACCCTCTCTCTATCCCATCCCTTTTTGATAATATTATATCATATCACTGCTACAGCTTTAATAACATTGGTGACACCAGTTGGATTATTTTCCTTTCAGTTTTTAGCTGATTATCTGTAAAGACTGCAACTGAAATTCCTGTAATCACAGCTCTCAATATCAGATGCATTTAGTCAAAGGTGCTTTCTCCTGCAGAATAGGGTGTAGACTATCATAGTGAGAGGATTTTATATCCCATTGCATCCCTTTTTCTTCATGGGATGGGATGATCTTCTTGTAATGGCACAGCCATCTGCTTAGCCAGCTACACATCTTCCCCCACAGACTGAAATTCAGCTGTATTGATGTGGCAGTTGTAGAAGGTATGTGAAATATTGTCTAGTATACAAAAATATCAACAATGCCTTGCTAAAAAACAAAGGATTTCTGATGGGCCTAACTTTGCTTTTTAGTGTGTAAACTCCCATGAGATTTCATGGTGAAGTGTGAAAATTTGAGGATTCTTGATTAGGTTTGAAAATCCATATATTATTATAGTCCTTCTAAAATGTCCATGCCACTAAAACATCCCATGGGTCCCAGATATTTTATGAAGTCTGTTCAGAACTGTGGCTCTGTACTGCAAAACCATCTCTTCAAGTGAAGACTAAAGCTTATTTTCTAAAGAATAATAATAACATGACCTTCTGAAATGCAAACTGTCATTGCTAAAATATTTATCAGATCTCAAAAATATTGAAAGTCAAAAGCTGCCCACCACTCATCTATACCCTGAGATTCCTGCACTGAATTGACTTCAGCACCCTGAGTAGTATATGGCTATAAGTGAATACCAATTTGAATGTAGTGGCAGTGATTTATGTTTTCCTACCCAGAATCTTATTATTTATTTAAGCATATCTTAGGATCCAGGACTAGTACTGAAATTGCTTTGCTTGTATTGATGTCCTTACAGCACTGAGTACTTCTTATCTATCCAACTCTGCTGTTCTGTAATTAACCACTTATCATAAGAAATGATGCACTTCAATTTAATTAGCTTTGAAAAACATCTGCATTAATCTGCTGATATTTTTCATGCAGAATGTCCACACAGTCTCACAAATATGTTACAAAGATATGCTTTTACCTTTTTTTTTTGTTTCTTTGTTTTCTGCATCACAAGGCTGGCACAGAATTGCAGCTGCTAACAGGTATTATTCACTGCAAAAAGATTTTGTTTTTTTGTTTAATGTCTTCAAATTTAAGGAACACATATTATTTATTTAATTAGCATTCTGCTATGATTAATTGAATGCTCACAAATCAATTAAAAGCTGCTTACCTTTTGTTAGTTCAGTAACTTCAAAGGAGCCTTCTGAGAAAAAGCAGAATTTACATAGCACAGAAAATCCCATCCTCACTTCAAAAGCCACATTGGAAACACAATAGTCTGTCCTACGCATTGCACTGCTGTTTTGTGCAGCACGGCAGGCAGCTTTCTAGCATTCTGAATTCATGGGTTCTTCCTTTGTGAAACAAGGAATTACAGTAAATTCACTTGGCATTCAGGCAGATGTTCTCTGCTCTTCCACGTTCATACTATGATAATCACTCCCACTGAAGAACAGACAGGACTCCAGCAATGGCAACTTATTGATGTACCATACATTAACATTTAAAACTTTCTGCTTTTCTGTGTGCATTTGAATACGGATGGTTTTCAGCAAGCACCTGACCCACCAAGCTTAAAAGCCAGCCAGGAGCAGTATGGAGCAATTCTGCAGCAAAATGTCTCCTACTTCTCTGCATATAGAATTGACCTACTGTCTGTCCCTGTATCATGTAATCTTTGAAAGTCCAGACAACAAGCCAGCCCTATCACTAACAAAATAAGAGAAAAACAGGATTTTGCATTAGAAGGACTTTTTCAAGACTGCACATAACACCTCATTCCACTTTTTGGGCTTTTACCAGTTGGCTCAGTAAGGAAAGCATTCGTATACAACCATTCCTAAAACTATTGTATTTCTGTATTTTTTCCATGAGCTGCCTGGGAAAGAGTACATAGAACTTGCTAAGCTTGCTAAGCTGTTGTAGCCTGGAAACGATAGGTGCCCTAGGACCTATTCTCCAACAAACCTTTTCTTTTGAGTTTAATGGGATTGGCACTTAGAAAACATATGGCCAGATTTTAAGCTTTATTTTGTAGAGAAATAAAAAGAAGATACAAAACTAAAAGTGAGCATTTTCATACATGTTGATTAATCACCATTGTTGAGAAAAGTCCAGGATAAGAGGAAATACTGAGCAACATTTTTCATAAAAGCAAATTGGCCAGTTGTAACCATAGGCTTGATCGCATGGATTTCTGCATTTGAGCTCCTGCGGGAGGAGAGAGCATTCACATTTCTTGCACACTGATAAAACAGTTGGACAAAGCAATGATCTATGTGAGAAAACAGTGTACTTCCTAACATGGTAATTTTGACACTTTTTGTAAGAAGTTGCTGTGATAGGAACTAGCTAAGGAAATATATTCTACAGGTATAAACTCTTGTAACCATTCCAGACCTGCTCCTAGCCTAGCTTTTTACTCATCATCCATACTTACGGCTGTTCTGATATCAAGAGAGAACTGCAGTCTCAAGAACTTCCTCCCATCGGTCCTTATCTCGTAGAAGCTTCATTGCTCGGATTGAGTGTATCAGTTTCTCCTGAAGACAAAGAAATAATTAGGCTATCATTCTTGCTCAGATCCCTTCAGATAGAAGTGGGACCCTTTGATAGGAAGAAATATACTGAATGGAGTTGCTTAAACAGCACATAGCAGCCAATGTATTAAAACAGCAGCACAACAAATTGCTTTTTCCCTCCATGTTTCTTTTGTATTTTATGACAATAAGAAGGTATTGTGAGCGGAAAATAAATATCTCCTGTCAAAGACAAGGGATCCGTTTAGCTCCTCAGTGCACCATTTCTACTTAAAGCAATGTGAAGGAGGGATATACAAGAAAGAAACTTACTGCTTATATACAGCACAGGTTCTACCATGTGTGGTTCAGTAATTTGTTACAGCTTGACAGGAAAAAGTGTGTTGCTTCTGCTCTCATGACAGTAAGTTGATCTAGAACTGTTCTCCACTATTAGGATACTGGACTTAGGTCAAACATTGTGAAGGTGATAAGCACAATCCTTAAACAAAAGTGGATGCAAAAATTTGAAGTAAGCTACACTGCTGTTTAAAGGTGTTAGTGTGTTTGAGAGAATAGTAGCAAAAGCAGTATAAAGTTAGGAGAATGAGGAGCAGTGTTGGGAATACACCCCAGGTCGGTAATACTACTAAAAGCAAAAAAGATTTAGGAATAGGGGCAAAAAGCCTGGTATTTCATACTTACTGGGGATTAAGGAAACACACTCTTCCTGTTTGAATAAATGAGACACTAACAATTTATCCTTCCAACAGAGACATCCTCATCTAACCTTAAAGGTCCTGCTGATACATTGAACGTGGCCCACCATATCACAGATTTTCAGACTTAATGAACTACATTTTTAAGGTGCTTAGCTTTTTGTCCCTAATGCTTCTGTGTCTTTATTTTTCTATCATAAACCTCCAGGCCACATTTATTTTGGACCAGCTGTTCTTCTGCTAATGTTACCCTTTCACCACAAAAGCTCTCCTTCCTCTTTTGTGCTTACCTTCTGACATATTTATGTGTATCTATCATATCTCTCTCAACCTTTAATTTACAATACTGTACAAACCAACCTCTTTAAATCTTCTGTCATGAACAAGCTCTCCATTCCTCTTATCTTTCTTGTAGTCCTTCTCAGGTTATGTTCCAGGCTGAAATGCATCTTTCCTGAATGTGACCTGAACTGGATGCAGTACTCCAGATTTAAGTCTCACCAATGCCCTGTACAAAAACATTGACTGTATTTCATCTCTTCAAGAAATACCTTTCCTGATTCATTCCAAGAGTGCAGTACAGGTTTTACAGTCTCATCAAACTGACAATGATGAGTCTGAACTAGCTCGTCACTGAGGTTGATCTCCACAGCCATTATTTCTAACTCATGAGGTTACAGCTGAAACGACTGTGATTAGATTGTCAGCACATAATTTTGCACTGTTGCATTTTATGCCTTATCTCCTTACAGCACTCTTCCTTATCATTGTTTCTTAATGCTTTGCTGTACCGCTGACTTTTTCCAGTTTTGTCATCAGAAATCATGTCAATTTTCCAGTTTCCATATGGAATCACATATGTTTGTAAAGTGTAGCTAGACAAGATTTACCATGTCTCCTGTGCCTTCAATTATAGACTAACGAAATCCGGCACAGTCAGCCCAGTTTTAGTAAATTCATGTTGCCTTTTAAATCTATTTAAAATTTTAAATCTATTAAATCATTTTAAATATACTAAAATTATGTTTCTGGAATTATAATTTCCTTCAACTTTTATTATCCAGAGTTGCATACTACATGTTATCAGTTTTGTAGTCATCCAGATAACTGACTCCCTGAGTTTGATATCATATGCTACCATTCTCTCCTGTGAAAACATAATCACCCTTATTGTAAATAGGGCACAATAGTCACTTAACTTTGCGACATCAACTTAAATTTCTATCCCACTCTTGGTACATAGTGACCTCCTTTCTTCTTCATTTGTTTCCTTTTTTTTTTCTAGAGCTAAATAACTTTCTGTTAGTACTTTTGGTAATTTCTAAGGTCTATTTCCATTGACCTATAACAGCTCACTATTTGAGGCTTATCCCTATGTTTCAGATCTTTAAAAAATGCTTTTTTGGTGATGAATATTGTAGTTATGTATGTACACTAAGGGGTTTTTTTTCTATTTCAGCATTTTATATGCATTTTGAGAAGGCTGTTTTCTCAGATTTTGTCAAGTCCTTTCCTACTGGCTTTTTGCTCCTTTTCTTGGAATCCAGATTCCTGAGAGTTTTAGCACTTAATCATATGGAATTTCAGTGCTGCTTGCTTTCCAATTCCCAAACTTCTAGTCTAATGCAACTTTTCCAACTAGTTCCTTTATCCGAGTGACTAGTTTTAAGGGAGAGTATTTTCGCTGTTTCTTACCATTTCATTTAAATCGAATCCATCTGTGATGACTTCATCTAAACCTGTTATCCAAAGCTCATCTTCTCTAATATCCTAATTTCAGACCAAAAGATGAAACTGGAGTAATGACACTTTTTTATTGGTTCAGCAATTAGTTGGTGAAGAAGGTTGCTAGCAATCTCAGGAATTTCAAGCTCTACCAATATCAAAGTAATCTGTTCTTTCAAACATCTTTCTGGGAAGAAATAACATTAATGTAACAATCAGTAACATTTATTCCTGGTGATAGAGCATATCATCATCAATATCTCATTCTGAAATCTACAGCATTAGAAAACATCATTCCCCACAAAATCTTGTCATCCTTCCACAGTCTTGACCAAAACCCATTTCCTCTAATCCATCTATGTTCATTTCATTACAGCCTATCAAAACACAAACTTTCAATGATGTGTATTACCTGAAACATACCTTAATGCTCTCTTTCCTGGCAAATGTCTACCTACGTCAGTGCATGTATCCCTGACATCATTACTGTATGCCCACGCCTTAGTTCTACTTATAATGTCACTGTCAACTGTAGTTGACCTGAGTGCTAGCATTTGTGTACAAATATTTCCATTATTTCTAATTTTCGCAGCTGTTTAACCAACCATAAGATGCACTTTACGGTTCATAGCAGCACACATACTGCCTTTTTGCTTCTTCTGGGAAGTGTTATTGATGACAAATTCTTGTTCAGTAGATTCTTCTCACAACAGGTATTGAAACAAATCAATCATAGTAATATCTCACAATTTGTCAGCCTAACATCCCAAGTGACTACAGTCAGCTCTGAGGCTCATCATTTAGGAACAGTACTTTCTTCAAGAATGTCTCCAGCAGCTCAACAGTCCAATTGTCCTTACAGCAATAATCAATATGATAAAAACAATCTGTGTATTGAAATAAATAAAGGATTACCAATCAGTCATACAAAAGACAGCACCAACTGTGCTGCGAGTTGCTCTAATAATCAAATTCTGAAGATATTCCACACTTATAGTTCAGAAACTGGAATGCTGTGGATTCACATATAGATCTTTCACTTCAGTCAACCTGAAATCACATTATTCAGTTGTGGTGTGTTTTTCTGCTAAATCTTTGACTCTTGACAATTGACAGTAGATATAGACATATATTGAGATACAGATACAGATATAGACAGATGTCTGCAAGGACTGATATTGGAGGCATACTGTAATAGAACTAATACAAGGCAATAATTTTTTGTATACTTCAAGGTGAATATTTATTGGTGTCACTCATGGATTGTGTAATTGACTATTGATTTTAGTGTGTCTTACTAGTCTTCATAAAAATTACACAAATCACCATACACTTTGTCTTTACACTTTTGACATTTTTTAAATTTTGGTCTTGCTTAGTAAAAATAGAAATGTCAAAGAACTGAATCTGTGTAAAGTAGAAAACATGTGCAGATACAGTCAGTGTCAAAAGGCACTTGCCTCTGCAAAATTCTGGCAGGTATAAAATTAAATTAACGACAAGTGAATTCTATATAATAAGTAGATACATATATGTACACACATATATAATAATGTGACTTTTGGTCAATTATTCAAAAAAAGAAGGACACTAAGCCTAAAGTATTTACTAGGAAAAAAATTCATCCATTTACTACAGGAAAACTGAGAAGGTTTTGGCATTTATGTATAAATGTTCTACCTTGTTCTTAAATTTCTTGAAAACTCAGCACAATAAATATGAGAAACCGAAAAGCACAATAGAGAGAACAGCAGCAGTCAATTCCAGTGCAATGTGACATTGTCTAATAATAAACTGTCCAATGATCATGGGAAAAGGAAATCTAAAATATATTTATGACACTGATAGTCAAAAGCATATCCTTGTTTATCTGACCTGCTTATTTTTGATACAGACAACCCTCAACTTTAAGACAAAAGTTTCAAATTAAATGACTCATGTCAGCTTCCAGGAAATACATATTCTATTAAAGTTTGTATTTTTTTGAAAATTTGTTAACACTTGTTTTCTAAGAGACTTCTGTTTTCTTCCAATAGAATCTGGAAAGAATTATGTATTCCTTATTTGTAGGATAATCATACATGGTGGCCGTTGACACAGGGAAGAACCCCACTGTACTAGACAGCCAACAAGCATATCATGAATTAGCAGCCTATAACTCAGTAAGAAATTCAACAGTTTCATTGGTTGCAAAACACACGAGGACAGTATACAAAAGGGAGACTGCTAGACTAGATGGATCACTCTTCTCATTTCTTTTATTTCTTTTATTATTCACGTGGTCTGGAGAAAGAATTACTATCAGGTTCATAATGGGAGAATATTTTGAAACAAATCAAAAGACTCACATCTGAATCCAAGCCTAAAATCCAATTGTATACAATATTTCTGTTTGTATTTATTTATATTAACCAGGAGGCTTGACAGACACTCTAAAATTTGCAATAATTAAGTCTCTGGTTCCATAATAACTAGGTTAGCTGTGAAGTAAGACATACAGAAGGCTGAATAAATCGTCCTTTATCAAAGTGTTTTTATGTATACCTACATGAAGTATTCTATGTATTGTTTCCCCTGAGATAATGGTGTGCTATTTCTAAGTTCCTGGCAGTACTACTTCTGGTTTATAACAACAACACAGCAACCGGCAATGCTATCCATTTACTTAGGCACTCAACAAGTGTAGAAGAACTATTATAAAGTAAGTAATCAAATTCATTGCTAATAATTGCATAAATAAATGTGGTCAATTTTATGCTGATAATAACGTCCTGCCTGTTGAGGAAGAGTCACAAGAGAAATTTCCACAGCTGGGCCACAGCATGGAGCTATTTTGAATTTCATTTATTGATATCAGATGAAAGTAACTGTATTGTGCTAAATCAGATGATGCCAAGCTACTAATGGATGTCAAGGAAGAGATGTGATGCCAGCAAATCCTAATGAAGAATCTCAGCAAAATATGTAAATAGTATCCCAGATAAGAACACAAAATAGCATGGAAAGTACATGAAATGCAATTATTCACAGTATATTATAAAGCCACAGGTTACAGTATATGCACTTTTAAGCTACTACGTAAGAGGTCTTTCAAAGAAATTGCAGCATTCACTAGAGGAAGAAATAGGATAAATAATTCATCAAAGCATAAACTGAACTGCTTTTTATGTCCTGTGCACTGCATGTTTTGAAGTCCTCTGATAAATGTTTTGCTCAGCTGCTGTGCAAAAGTACTCGGAAATGGTTGTAGTCCCTGTCTCTTAGTAGATAGTTTTTCTCTGCTGCTCTTTTCTTTTCTAATGGAACAACACAGAAGACTCTTTAAGAGCTTCTTATTGACACAACATCAAAAGACAAAGATTTTAAAATCCAGAGCTCACTGGCCAGTTGCCACGGTTCATAATTTATTTTTTTTTTTTCATCTCTTCATCTCCATGTGGTTTACTACTGTTGTGTTCCACAGGATTCTATTACATACACCACAAAAAGTGTTACCGGGACTTGAGAAGTCTTGGGTTAGTTGATTTAGGCAATTCCCACTATGACTTAGAAATTTGCCTAGCTGTTTAACGAGCATAGCACAGCACTGAAGGAATCCTCACATGACCAAGCTAGGAGAGCTTCTCTCATGTTTAAAACAGGTAGGTTTTGGATCACTTCTCCGCCTAGTCAGCTGCCATTCCAGCAATCTTGTTGATGCATTAGAGGTGGAAATTGTAGCTGAAGTTGATTCTGGAAGAATACAAGCTAACTGCAATAGCAGTGGCAAAATATCTTTTAACAGAATATACCTGCTAAGTTTTAGTGCCATAAAACTATTTCCATACAGTGGTGATAACACCTGTCATTACCATGCGGCTATAAGAACAAATTCTGTCATATGTGGCTTCTTCAATGACTTCCAACACACTGTGTTTCATTGCCCAGCAGTGTGAATGGCATTGGCAGCAGCAGCTGCATTCAACTACAGAAATAAACATATCTAAACATAAAATCCAAGTCAGTAAGAGTCAATCCTTCCTTTCCATATGCTTGATTTTGACACATTTATCTATCAACCAATTTGACTACAGATGCTTCCAATAAAAGTTTGCTAATTCACCATTTAATTTAATAAGGGCAAGATATTTTGTCAATATCCACTGCCACCAAGAATTATATCAAGTCTCTGACCAAACGTCAAGCTCACATTTGCTCTTACACTCAACAAAAGTTTATCCTTCTATGTTGGGATCCAGTAAGTTTTTGTTAATGTGATTATTTTCCCTTTGAAAGAGGAAGAAAAAAGGAAAAGCAAAACCTATTTTAGACAAGAGGACTAACCGTGAAAAATACTAGAAAGAAAGTATTGACACTATATGGATCATCACAGACTTAGGTACTCTGCAGATCAATCCAGATCTCCAGTGAGAGACCCACAGACTTTCATGATAACTTATACAAAAAATGTACTCCTTTTCTTCTTGCAATCTGTTAGATCTATTTCTTCTAGACAACATGGAACAAAAATGTTTGAAGATTAATATCCTTCAGTACAGAGCATTATATATTTTGACCAGCAGACATACATATAAAACTTTGAAATAAGAGGTCTCAGTTAACAAAAATATTTAGACACATACTTTTAAGGATAATGCCCATTAACATCAAGGCTGTATAAACACTGTGATCATTATATCATGGCCTCCATTTCTCAGGCATGAAGTTTTCTAAGGAGTTGCCTCTTTCTAACCTTGATTTATGTCTGGATGTTGAACATTTCTGTAGCTGTGAAGGAGTCACCAAGAAGTCATCTCAGTATACCATCAGAGAGTAACCTAATCCTCCTGTCAAACAGCAGGACAATTACTGGGTTTGAATAGCAATTTCATGAACAGTCAGACTGCCCTTTGGTATTACTTGGAAAGCTCAGGATGTGCTAGGAAAGTTCCCAGTGCATAATCTGACTTTGTGGGGATTTTGTCAGAGTGACTGGGTCACAGTCCCTGGGCCAGAATAATTTAGGAGGTAGACAGACAAAGAAGTTAAGCAAATAATAATGCATAAGTAAATGAGAACTTAAAAAAAAAAAA
>VXBH01000694.1:18014-35257 GCA_013400035.1 Rynchops niger
CACAGATTCTGCGCTCATGTTCCACATCCACCTAGAATATTCTGCTGAAATTTGGCCCATTTTTGGAGCTAGTATGACTAAAAAAAATTAATCCATAAAAGAAAACAGCAGGAAAATTACAATGCCCAGTGAAACAAGGACCCTATCCCTTCTCTAACCGAACCTGTCTATCTTCCACCTTCATAAAGCCTTTAGAGGATTAATTCAAACAGTGTCTACCATGCCACAAAAATGTTCCTCAGCAGGGTAAACTATCCTAGAATGCGCAGCCCTGCCAGAACAGCTTATTTCTTTGTATATCCCTCTGCCATAAACATTTTAAACTATCAATTGTTCCAGACCACAGGAGTCTGTTTGTCTCTGTGGCACATGCATTCCTCCTCCCTTGGTAATATGGTCACACAACCACTCAGTTGTCTTAAATATTCATCAACTAGTTATCTGAAAGCTGACAATTATTTTTCGTGTTCCACCCACAGTTGGTGAGGATTTCACATGTATCCTGCTCTCTGCATTGCCAAAGCCCTCTTTCTAAATGTCAGATGGCTTGCATAGTAGAACAGAGCATTAGAAGTTGTGGTTTAGGGCAACAAATAATGTCTATAATAGAGACGATCACTAGCATGAGTAAAATGGCAATTAAGTTTATGAAATCTGTAAATGCCAAATACATTTTATCACAAGGCAGAGAGAAAGATAACTTTTATTACTGTGCAGCTCTCTAATGGATCCATCAATTATAATTTTTGAATATTGTTGAGTGATAAATCACCATCTATGAGGGAAAAAATCTCTGTGACAATTTTATTGTGAATTTGCGATCTTGAATGATTAAGCATGAGGAATGTTTTTGGGTTTACCTCCTGCCCGTAGTTTCCCAGCTGAATTCTGCACTGGAAATTAACTCCTGAGCTAGTTCCTAACACCTTGTTCCACTTTCTTCTGTTGCTCAAGGGACAAAAAGGAAAAAAAAAAAANAGCACATGTGGCTTCCACTCCTCATATTAGACGGCTTCGCCCATGTGCAACTGGTGTAACACTTTCAGCTCCTCAGGGCCTGTTCTTTTTGTTTTATCTTAAAGCAGCAGTGCCAAGCTGCTCTGATTTCTGCCTAGGTGGATCCAAATCTGTATTGAATCAAACATTATGAGGGTTGAAATCGTTTTTTTCCTTGCTTCCATTAATATCTTGCTTCTTCTACTTCATATACAGTATTATATTATATTACAACATATTGTTCTGACAGCAACCAATAATGAGTCCATCATGAAAGTAATGCAGCCAGTAGCCCTTTTCATTGTCTCTCTCTAGGACAGAATTCAAGATAAGTCTTTATTACCAGACTTTACCACCTGACTAGGCCATTTTGCAGGCTTGAAGAGAACCCTAGCATTGACAAGCTAAAGCAACACAGTGCTTTTTTAGCGCCTGATAACCACTCACAGAAGTGATTAGCATCCCTTTGCACCTCTGCTGCCTAAGACTGAGGCAGTTGGACAAACACACACCATCAGAAAAGTTTCTTTTATTGCTTTGTTTGAAAACAAATTTTTCCTCCTCTGATTGTACACACAGCTGCTGCTGTATTTCAGATTCACCATCTAACTAAAACGCATTCTCTGACTTTACAGAACACATTAATCCCGGAAACTACTTTTGCCACTGCAAGGCATATTCTCCGCACCTACTGCCCAACCTTGGTCAGGGAGTGTAGTATGTGCAAGGATGACCTTACCCCACCTTTTAGGTGTGCACACCAAGGCCACTCTCTGAAGCACTCTGTGAGCACTGGCTGTGAGATGAGAAGCTTTTGCCAAAGGTGGATACTGTGGGCAGTATACCCTAAACCCATCCAAGGGGAGCATGCTGGCACAGTTCCCAGAGACAATGTAACGCATACAAATACAATGCCACCAGCATTTCCAGGAGAGCATTTCCTAGGTTCTTGAACACTTGCCACATTCCTTCCTGCATCCATCTGTTACATAGAATACCTGCATATGTTATACTGTACTTAGGTAATGTGGTTTTTTCTTGCTTCCTAAAATTAAAATGATGATTATTTTTCCAGCCTAGAATCTGAAGGCAGTTACACAAACATTAAAACATTTTTTATGACACTAGAAATTCCCAAGTAGGATGGGTTGTAGTAGGGGAGGAAGATTTTCTCCATCACATCAGAATACCTGGAAAAAAAATAAAATCATTATTCTGTTACCCTAATGAAAACTATAAAGAGAAATTGCCTGCTCAGGTGAACAAGAAAAGGATAGACTTGTGGAATGACTCTTCTCATATTTACAGTGCTTTGTTCCCAGTTTAGATTTTCATTTGAAACTTGGATTTTGACAGCCTTGCTACAGGTAACAGGCTGCTTTTATTAAATGGTTTTGCCAGTTGTCAAAACAGGATTTGATGTGTCAGTGTTTCAGGCAGTGTAACTTTGTCAGGTAAAAAAGCAAATTGCTCTTTTTTGAAATTCTGCCTTTATGTTATTAAGTTGAAAGGAAAATGACAAGGACTTGTAATTATATATATATGTGTATATATAGAGAAAAAAAGGTTCTCTATATACATGTGTGTGTATATATGTATGTAAACTCAGCCTGCAAACCTTCCAAAAAGAACCAATAAGTAAGCAGCATCCCACACTCCTTAACCAAAGATATTTTTACAGACGAGAAATAGCAAAGAAGGCTCTTTCTAGTTTCAGAGCTGCTGCAAGTGCCCTGTGGCAATCCTTATTGTCCTAATAACCTTCAGTTAAAGAGTGCATTGCAATAATACATAACAGCTGCATGAGAGTTGGGAGTGTTGGATCAGAAAGGCAGAGAGGAAGGTTTTCATCATTTCTGGCATTGCTGACTGCACCGGGAAAGGCTATAGCACTGTTTGTAGATGCTGGAAAGACTGCAGCAGGAGGATGCTTGCTTTTGTAATGAAAGAGGCATAGCAGAGGGAATCTTTCCATCATTCCCTCATGGAGGAATGTTGCCTTTGAAAGACATAAGTTTGCCAGGAACCAGGCCTCCAGCAGTGTAATTCCTTCCCCTTCCCAGCATGGCTTAGCATTAGGAGAGGCATAATTGAGTATTCACAGTATTAAAGGCAAGAAAAAAGTTCATCTGGGATCTGATCCAAAGCACATGGAATTTAATGGAACAAATACCACTGATTCTAATGAGATTTTGTTCAGACCACAGTGCACCTTGATGAGATTTTAATCTTTTTTTAGTTCTTTAACTGCGGAATTTTCCATTTGCAACAGCAAAAGATGAGCCAAGGAACTATGCAGAGGTGAAGGAGTTAACTTTTTTGTCCAGAGACACTAACACTGAGAGAACAGAGAACAGTTTGGTTTTCTTTTTCTACTGTTTACGTTCACACAGATAACAAGATCATGGAGAAAACAGGTGAACCTTGTAACAGTGATGTCAGTTGATGAGAGCCATCAAGTGACGTAAAAACACAGAACTCTTGTCAAAGGAAGTAGAGGAGCTCCCATGGGGCAAAGGGTGAGGGAACAGGAAAGAATTGTTGAAGCACAGATGCTTACAAGCAGAATGACAGGCCAATGAGTAGACAGGAAGATGAGAGCAGAAAAGTTCATTATATGAGGATGAAAAAGGAGAACAGAAAGGAACTTCTACAGAAATAACAGTACATTCGACATCCTTAGAGGAAAAGAAGGCAAAGATGCTATGGAAAGTTTTCCACACGCATAGTTAGACTGTACAGAAGAGGAAAAAGGACAGAAAACAATGTAGGCTGAAGCAGTTTATCAACACTATCACCAGACCAGAGAGGAGATTACTGAATCTGGAAATACAATTAGCAGAGAAAAGACCTCTAGATGAGGTGCAATGGATAAAATGGTAAGAAGGCTTTATATCAAAGCAAAACCTGTGATGATAAATGAGAAGACGGGGTGAGTCATTATACTCAAAGCTGCTTTTACATTCACTCTAACTAACAGGACAGATTACTGCACCAGAAATTACACTCAAGGTTTTGGTGCTAAAGCTAACTGGAAGCCTTGCTGTGCAGTGAGATTGTGCATTGCTTTATCACAGACGTTAATTATTTATGTAACACTTTTTCTTCCTCAGAAACAAAGTGCACAAGACTAAACCTTGAGTCAAACCTCGTGACCTATCTTTCAGAACAGAGGGGCATTGCTGGATTTATTCTAAGTACATACTTTTTTCACCTATTTTTTTTAGTGGGTAAGAGTTTCAGTGCTCATCTTACTTAACAGTAGTGGAAAACTGCACCTAGTTTCAAGAATGCAGCTAGCAATATTTCAGCAGGATTTCATGAGGTGAACTCAAAACTAGGCATTACTTTACCCAGCTTGTTTTATACCTTTAAAAATATGAAACAGTAGATTGACCTGTCAACAGAAATTAAGCTAGATCTGTGTAACACTTCAATTCCTTAGAGCTATGAGCTGGGTCTACAATAAGTGTACCCACCAACACACCAGCACAACTCTAACAAATGAAAACAGACATTCTCTCTCCATTCAAGACTGAGAAAGGAAGTTGTCATCAGATCACACAAACTGGGCCACTGGAAAAGACCTGTCTAATAATACAGCCTTTTCATAAACTTTCTGGGTTTCTGCATGGGAAAAGAGGATTATATTTCACACATTGTCTTCAAGATTATTTTATATTTCTGTGGGCTAAGAATTTCTTTAGGTGGCAAGAAGCAAACATATGACTGACAGCTGCCTTTACAAAGTGAAAGAAAATTTGTTATAAAAGCCTACAAAGTCAGAATAGATGCCCAAATGGAACTGACTACCAGGAGGTACAGAGTAATGTTAGGATGTATTGAGGCTTCACTCTCATCATTTGTTTTTCAGTCTTCTCTCTTGGTCTCTTTGAGACTCAACTGTTTGTTCACTTTTTGGTTTTGACTAATGTTCATAATCCTGTTCCAAAACTTAGCATACAGATAGTCCCTTAGAGCAGGCCAAGTTTATTCTCTTTCTGCTAACCCTTGTCTACTTGCCATTTTCAAAGTAGACTCCTGAATAGCATACAAAGAACACCGTAGTTAGTGAAAGAAAAATTTATGTAGCTGAACTACCCAGCATTTACAAAGAATGCACACAGGCAGTTACCTGCCTAGTCGACACACTTTATGTACACTTCGGCTATTTCACAGCTTCATGTTTGTATATACATCCCCTTGATGAAGAATAAGAACACAAATATCATATCTCCCTTTTGAGAAACAGTAATTTCTCATGAAGACTCCAACCATGACAATGATTCAAAGAAAGTTCAATTGGTCCATAATTGAACTGGCAGGGGATATATGATCAGAATATCTGAAAAGTGTAGTCATAACTCTGTCCTTCAAAAAAGGAAGACTATTTCATATTAAACCATCTATTTTGGACTTGCTTTCCGGGTGTACAGCAAGAAGTAGGATACATTGTAATTGTCTAATACGAAGGTGACAAATAGTGAATCACCAGTGCCATATCTGCATCCAAGCGATAACTGTAGCTAAGAGAGGGAAGCTGGTATTTTGGCTACTGCTGTATCCTGGGAACATATATATTAAAAGAAAAAAATACACATTTATATCATCCTGTGCTTTTCCATCTCTAATGGACTGCTGATGTACCTAGAAACACCTCTCAACCATAGACTTCCTTGTAATAATTATCAGCTATTCTAATGGAAAATTAGAAGCAGTGTAACAGCAGCTCATTTCTTATGGATGAAGGAAAACAAAAACCAGCATGCACATATTTCAGCCAGGAGGCAACAACACTTGCTTAAGTTCTTACAAAATTTTGTAATGTGTCTTCAAGCTTCCCTGGACAAAGAGCCAGGTCACTGAAGCTCCAGCAGAAGAGGATTTTTTAGACAATAAAGAGGTGACAAAATCGTCATTAAACATGTGATTACATCACAAGTAATAAGATAAGAGTTTCCACTGTCAGTCTCTGAGGGATTTTATTCTGTGTAAGGGAAAGGAAGACAGATTTAAGGATTTTTAGATTATGTAAATCACAAGGGAACATGATTTGTTCTAGTGCAATTGCTAAATGTTCTACTTGCTTGATTTGAAGCTTACCCTAAAAGGACCCCTCCTCTTCCATCAACATAGTACAAAAATTTAATCCTGATGTGACGTATCCTTTTCTGTGGAAGTCTTATAGCCTTCCATAAGCAAGCTCCCCTGTATCTAACAGAGTCATGACACAGTAAGACAGACTGGGGAAAACAGCTTCTTCCAACTAAAACCCCAGAACCATCCAGTAGACATTGCAGCAGCTAATACTTAAGTCATACGTATGCAATGCAAGAGTCTCCCTCCCTAAAAGCTTTAGAAAAAACAGCAACTAGGCCAACATCAGCTCAACAAATTCAATCTTCAATCTGTTCCTTTATCTGCCTTCTCATTCTTACATTAACCTGCATTTAACGTCTGGCTCCAAGTTTATCATTTATTTATCCATACTGAGAACAAATAATCTCATTCTAAAATTGGTTCCTTGACAATCCTAACCATATCATTTCTATTATTATTCATGATGGTTTAGAAGGAGGCAGGTAACTCACAATTTTAAAGTTTTCTTCTATTATTTACAGAGTGTATAAAAGAAATACTCAGCCTTTAGTAGTTCTGTTATTTTCATTAAGACTTCCTAAATTTGGTTCTTTAAGAGCTAACATCCATCACAGAAAAATTGACCTAAACAAAAATTAAGGATCTGTATGGAAAGAATTGTGAAAGTTTGAGGTAACAGATCATAAATTTCATGTTTTAATAAAATAGAGAGTATGCATACCAAAAATCTTTAATGCCCTCTTACGATATTCCCTGATCCTCTCTTGCTTGTTACTTCTCCTTAAGCAAACTCAACACATCAAAAGAAACCAGAGAAAATCATTTTTATGCTATGAAGTGTGCTCAGCATGACTAGGTAGAGACACTACAGAATTTTCCTAATGGTCAGATCTCAAAAAAATTACCATCACAACTGACACTAATTGGTGACCTTACTGACAGCCTGAGCAAAGAGACCATGGCTTAGTCAAGCAGAGCTACTAATCCTTGTGCCTAGAGAAAGTCTCTCTGGGTCACTGTTGCTATATGTCGATTGAACTGCATGGGCAGGCTTGCATTGCCACTGCCTGTTTTATGCCAGTACTTCCAACACGTGTCTGTCTTTTGTGTGCTTTTTAAAAAGCATCTGTGTACTCCACTGAAAATAAGGTGTGCCCTAGTCACCTAAACTGTACTGAAAGAGGAAGAGAGCAGGAATTTTTGAGAGCACAATGTTTAGATACTTTAAATACTACTGTGTACACTCTAAAAAGTAACCAAACACTTCGCTCAAATCAGAAGCCAAAGACTGGATTAGTGCGATGCAAGAAGTCAGAGATGACAGACAAGCATGGGAAGAAGACTCTACCCTGGCTGATTGGGAGATAACTGTATAGTTACTGAAGTTTAATCCAGTCAAAAGATCTACAGACCCCTGTTATCCTTTACATCCCTGAAACTGTAATTTAAATAGGAACAGATCATCTACAAGGATTCAAATTATGTTGTCTTTCAAACACTGGGATGTCATCCACAGGAGACTGCAGAACTCTGTCAGTAAACTGCTTTATAATCTAATCCAGAGCATTTTTATGGATATTTTTTCCCAGCTTCTTCTAATTCCAGGTAAAGATGACCATCTTAAAAACATTATAATCATCCATTCTACACTAAATACAGACCACTAAAATAAATCAGTTTGAGAAAGCTGTAAAAAATAGTCCGGGCTTTGTTATGTCATAGTGATCATATTTAAGACTTTCAAATATATTAACAGAGATTCTACCAAACTAGTCTCACCTCTGAGTAGCACAAGTTATAATATTCACCTGCTGAGCCTCTGTTGACACTCACCATAGGTGATGCTGTGCCAGAGTAGCTCTGAGACAGTACAAAGCCCCACATCACCCTGAAGTGAGTCTGCCATTCCTACATCCTGCAGGCAAGTCTCACACTCCAAGGCCAACCTTAATTTCTGTGCCTACGTTTGAAGCAATTGATAAAACATTTACTGAATACAGTGAGAAATGTTCTAATAAACCCATTCTGTTTCTCATTATCTAAAAATATTTAATGATGGCATCCCAATTATCTAAGATATGCAATGAATTCTACAACAAATTTTAGATAATTGCTTTTTCAGTTGTCCTTTTTCTCCACCAGCCCCATATGTTGCTTTTCCTTTAAGCATAATTTTCATTAAGCTATTTGCTAAATAAAATGAATTTCTTTATTAGATAGATACCTTTCAACTACAGTAAGCTTCCATAGTTTAGCACATAACTTTTAATCATAAACATGTTGTATCTCTAAATTATGTGTGTATTTAGCTTTCTCAGGCTTGAATAGAGGGCTTCGGTATTCTTGATTTGGGCTTTTCTTTTTCTCTTTTTCTTTTTTTTTCTTTTTCNGGCGCTTGCTCCATCTAGTGGCACATTTCTCAAGGCGGGGCGGGGGGGCCAGGGTGGGAAGTGGAAAGCCCACACAGTGACAATAGCTATTAAATGCAACATGTAGGAACAGAAATCTCATATCAAAATCAGGGATGTTTCCATTCAGATAATTTGGCCTGTTTCATAGCTTTTCCCTTTAACAACCACACAGAATGAAGTAAAAAATATATGACAACTCTATATCCTTACCACAAGATAAAAAGATAAACTGCTATGGGGTAAAAATTCACTGTAGCTTTTTGTATACCATCATTAGGGAATACATGAAAACAAATACTTCATTTTTTAACTCTATAAAGACTTATCTTAACCACTTTTAACATACTGATTAGCATCCTAAAATAATCTGCTTCATCAACAAAATGCCTTACCTTGCTGACCCATTCAGCTCTAATTGGCCGGTGGTGTCTATTTAGCTGGGCCTATTACCTGATAGCACTGTTTCAGGCACACAAGGGAGAGATTATTCTTAAACTAATTACACTGACTGCATGATGAGCAAAACCTCTTCTGGCACAGCTTTTTCTCACAACAGTCTCTTGGTAAGGAGTTGCCGGAAGATCTGTAAATTATTTTTTGATGGCAATAACTGAAGCGTTAATGGCTGGAGATTACTCTTTTAGGAATATTTTATCTGTTTTTTTCAAAAAGTATCTTCCATATTAGTTCCAAGATGTAGTATTTTTTTTCCATGTGTAAATGTAGTCATTCTTACAAAAAAAAAAAAAAATTATCGTATGCTGAGAGCACAGTCAATTTTATTTTTCTTTTTAATATATATTTCTGCAACAGCCTGTCCTCGAGAAACACATTACTCGTATTAGCATAACTGTACTCTTTTCAGTCCGTTGATTCTGTCTCATCTTGTCTGCTTGAAAACCTGGAGAAGTATTGCCCACAATTTGGAATTTGAAATCAGGCATTCCATGTTACATATTTTGGCAAATTGGATTAGTCACTAAATTTCTCCATATCTGTTTCACCATCTCTAATTTACACTAGTCATTGTAGAAATTAATGTTTGAACAACTATTGAAACTGACGGACTCCAAGACTTCCTCCAGTTTTCCTAAGTAAGCCAGGACGCAACTATACCTAACTTAAAGATTTAAAAAATTAGAGAAAGACTAACTATTCCACATCAAAATGGGATTTTGTTTAAATTGGTTTCAGATAATACCATTGCAATTTCATTTGTTCATAATGCATTTTAATTTCACTTGTTCATAGAATAGATTAAGTGAAAATGAAGACTACTCAGCTAAATAAACAAACTATTGTAGAATACCATAAACAATATGCCTTTTACAGGCACATTCATGCCCCTCCCTGACCACTCTACATGAAAATAAAACGTGCCTTTCTATATGTACACTATGTCATGCTCACTGAGTTAAGGAGAGACAAGAACTCCAAACATATATTTCAGTGAATGCCTGACCAGCCGGCTCAGTTCAAGTGAGCGCCATTTTCCTGCAGTTAGAAAATATATCCTTCAATTAGAATAAACATACTTAAATGCTATTCGCCAGGTGCTAATGCTAACAATTCACAGTATAATATTCTGCCCCATTAAGTACCTTGACACTTGTTAAACTAAATGATTTAAAAATGTAGCTACCTTTTTAATCCAAGTTCAGTGACTCTAACCTTATCGAGCCAAAAATGTTATGCTTGATTGCCTTGGGAATGTCACACTCAGAATACATTCACAGATTACTAGAAATTCTAGTATGCTGCAACCACTACAGGCAATGACAGTCCTTCATTTACCATCTGTAACCATTGCAAATTTGTTTTCAAACCCTCACACTTTTTGTTTTACAGGGTAACTGAATAACTTAGAAACACTGTGATACAAAGAGAAAGAGAACAGTCAGAAGATTGCAAGCAGGACTATTCTTCAAGTTTGCAGCTAAATTGAAAAAAAAAATACTGTTTGGGCCTTAACACAATTTCTTCTTCCTTCTCCTTTGATGGTAGAAGAAGAAGTTTTAAACTGAAAAAGATAATCTGTTAAATGAAAACAAAGGAAACAAACCCTTGAAAAACTAGACAGAAAAAGACTTCTCTTCCAGTCACAAAATGGTAACAGAATCAATATATGAGGTGCGAATTCAGATATTCCCTTTGCCTGGTGATCAGAAGATTGGGCTTTAAGTGGCTGTAAGGTGATATAATGTCCCAAATACCCAGCTACAACACATGACATCTCTGCTGGAACTTGCATGAATATCTATGCATTAGTGGAAAAACAGAAACATGCACATCCTCCCTGTCAATGAAATAGAGAATGGGTACAAGCAGACAAGGAAATTTCCATTACAATGAATATTTTATGTAACACAAAACACTTGAGAAGGACAGCAAGAGATACGCCCCAAAAAACGTTGCATAATCCAGTACATGGGACACTCTTCTAAGACACAGGATTTTGGATTCTCATCTTTGTTCTAACTAGGAGATATACCGACAACTCGAAAGAAAATGGGGACTGTATCCTTCTCAAATGTATAGCAGCCATCTCCTTTATTAGTTCTAGTCCCAAATAACTGTCAAATACACTGGACTGGGTTGGGGGATGTCACAGTTTTGGGGTGGGGTTTTTTCATTCGAAGTATCTGCAAACAGGCTTAAAACCACGCCTTTAGCAAAAAAGCAATGCACCTTTTTAGGCATGATATTGTAAAGGTTTGATGCCTATAGCTAAGCAATGCTGTTGGTTTGAAAGGCACTTAAACAAAGTATCTGTTTTTAGTTGCTCCGTGACATGCTATTCAAAGAACTTTTTGGGAGCTGCAAGAAACCACTACCTCTTGGAAAAGGATTTAATTGCTAAAATAAGTACATGTTAGTCTACTTTTCTGCAGACCTCTATTTTTAAACAACAAAGAGGATGTTTTTGTGAACTGCAAATAAATAGAAGAAATTAATGGATTAAGGGGATTAAGCTGCATCAGAACTTGTGCAGGTGCACACCAAAAAATTGGATACCAAAGCATTTCAGCAACTAATCTTTTGGTGTATATTTTTAGTTGGGAGGGAAGTGGAGGGGTGGGATGGAGGGGTGGACGGTGTTAGCTCACTGAAGCAAGTTAAGAAAAAAAGTCACTTTCTACCTAAAGTGAATTAAAATCTGCTACCTAAAGTGAATTAAAATCTGCTTTATTTAGTTTTTAGATATCTTTGGTTATTAAAACCATCCTCCCAGAAAATACTGGAGGTATAAATCTCGCTGTCCTCCATCGTTGTTAGATTTACCTTAGATTAACCATCCTTCACATATTTATGAGCACATTTTGTACAAAGTTAAACAATGCTGAAATCATCCTATCCACAGTTTCTTTGTGGCTGTCCAGCAGCCCAATTAGCCACTGCTTACACTAGAATGTTTTGACTGGATTAATTGATCCAGCCAAACTGCAAAAGGCTCAGCCATTAGGAGAAGTGAGAGTAATAAGTGCAAACTGAATAGATGACTTCTCATTAAGTCTGTAAAGAGATTAATGTTCTCTTACACCCATCTCAAAGAATTATATCATATTCACACATCTAGTCCCAGCTGGCATCAAACCAATATGATTCTACTTCGCATTGCTATGTACCAGAGTATAGAAAGAATTCTTGTATACAACAGGTATATCTGGAACAATTTTAAAACAGAAAAATGCTGCCACCAAGAGAATTAAACCTGTAGTCTGTTCCTATCTCTCAGGCGAATCTCCTAAAGCATTTTTTCTTCAGGCAAGAATGACGATTCTCCAAATTCCCAGCATTTTGCATAGCCTCCTCATTAACTTTCAGCCTAAACTTTCATTGTATTCCCATACCTGCCAAAAAAGTGTACGTAACACTGATTACTACCTCATTTGCTTCATTAAGTATGAACACAATTATTCCATCCTTTGCTGAAAAAGACATTTCTACATCTTTTTTATTTACAAAAGCTTGCAGTTTCTAAATCCAGCTGCCTGGAAAATGGCTGTCTTACATTCCCACGTGCCTGTCAGCACATTTGTGCATGCAAAGGCAGACTTCTCAATTCAGGATGCCATTTTCAATTACTTTCTCATGGCTTACAGCTATACTCTTGGTTTTCTGCCTGCATATAACCCCTGACCTGTTGTGATAAAAATCATTCCTGTCTCAGAAAATAACAGTCTTTCGTTATCACTATATTTTTAAACTTCATCTTAACACCCCTTTGCATTCACTGTGGATATCTTTCCTATTTTAGGTTCATGGCTGAAAGATTTCATTTATTCACTGAACAGTTTTTCTCCCACTTCTCTGCAATTTATACCATGTTATCAACTTGATTGCTTCTTCTCACACACCCTGACCATTTAAATACATTACTCTGTTTTAATTCCATGTATCTTAAAAGCAGTTCATGATGATTTTTCTGCTACAAAGTAATAAATAAATAAATATTAAAAACCTCTCTAATTTAGCTTCTGTCTCTCTTTTTTAAGTTCTATTTGCCAGATGGCTGATTTAAGCTCTGTGATAGAACTAAAACAAAGTAATTTTACCACGTGGTTTACCCAACAGTTTAATGGTGTCAGCAAGCTCATGCAAGAGAAACTGGGAAATCACCATTAGTCTCTGAGTTACTGTTCATCTGGACAGAAGCAACATAAACAGTACTTCTCTTAACCTGTCAGAAAAGAGACCAAAGTGTCTTTCACATGTGATACCAGCTGCATCACAAAGGTCGTGGAGGTGCTATACTATATCCACACTGAAGGGATTGATATAAATACGAGCTTTTAAAGAAACTTCGCTGAAGCTTTCCCTTGGATCTTTTGTAATTTTTAACAGACATTAGCACAACCAATGAAAGGGCAACAGATTATTCATATTTCAGAAGGATCTCTGGTCCAAGTTCCACACAAGATGTATGAAAAACTTAGAGCCTCTTGTTGTGACATGCAATATTTTGTTATTGTGGATCAAACAAGAAGACAGAAGAAACAGAACAAAATGTCATTGTTTTAAATAGTGGAAAGTTAACAGTGCTCTGACCTCACGGTCCATATGACATCCTGTGCTTTTTGGGGGTCTGGAAACAGAGACACATGAGATTTTTTGGAAATTGCTGGTAAGAAAAGGGAATTTAGATTCTTCACAAAAAGATGCCATGAGGAACTTCAGGGACAGCCTTACCCAAGTTAAATGAATGGGCAAAAGGATAGAAATGGAAATTCGCTATTGACATATACAAATTATGAAAACTAGAGGGGAAAAAACAAATTATTCATATACCTTATCAACTCATAAAAAGCACCTTGCCATCTCTGTGGGCAGCATAATGAAAATTTTTCTTCATCATTCCATCTGCAATCCAAAAAAAAAAAAAAGCTAAATGTATTGTTAGTCTACATGGAGTGACACTGTGATAAAGCATATTATGCTCTTACATTGAAATCAATGGCTCACAAAGCCATTTAAAATAAATACTTTTAAAACATGACCTGTAATTAGCTGTTGAATGTTATTGACACAGCAGGTTGCAAGGGACAAGAATTTAAACACTAATGAAATGAATGAAAAGGGATTAGATATTCATTTGAATATCACAAATAACAAATGCTGTAATTGTAGTGGGCTTCTGCCAAGTGCTGACTAGCAGTAACAAGGATGAGAGTCAGCTTTGAGGGATCCTTATTAAATTATGTAAGTAACAGTGGGTAAAGCCACCATCACAGAAAGCGGGATGTTTCCCAGTGTGTAAATTACACCACAGACAGTGTAATGTGGGGAGCAGCACTTCCCCACTCAATTACAGAGCTAAGGAGGCTCTAACATAAAAGAAAAAAAAAGGGGGGGCGATTTTATTTTTAAGAGGAAAAGAACGAACACAATATATTGATTTTAACAAACCAATTTGTCCACAGAGACACCCCATCCCAGAACATATCTCCCAGTCCTGCAAACATGCCTGACTGTGGGTGGGTTATGTTTTTTGCCTGGCTGCCCAGCCACATCATTTCAACCCTTCTGTTCTCCCAGCTCCGGGTGTTGTGCATCTACTGGGCCACATATCATGTTAGTGTTTCAGTTCAGCAGTGCATCAGCCTTGAGTACTTACAGGCAGCTTCCTTATCTCAAAAGAAGGAATGCAAATTTATTACTCTTTTCCCTAACAAATACAGAGACACCCACACACAAGAGCGTACACTGAAATAATCTATTAAAAACTGCCTTTTCACACTTTTTCTTCATCCCAAGGCTTCTCAGTTAAGGAGAATGGATAGACAAGGCAGCTTTCCACAATAGAATTAAAAAAAAAAAAAAAAAGCCTAACTATTGTCACAAAACCTGTGTTTGCTATATTTAAGAGCAGAATCCTCCCCTCCCCAAGATCTCAAATCATAAGTGTAAATTTTGTCTGCAAAGATGGGTTCACTGGTTTGTTCTGCTGGTGCCAATTGCTCGCCTTCAGGCGCCCTTTCTCTTAATGGGCCTTTATTCCTCTTCACACAAAGCAGCTGATATCTTCCTTTGGTTAATATAACTAATCAGATTTTGGAACCAATATTAATATTTTTTACTCTTTAAAGCCTAAGCCAATCTCTAACCAAAGCAGATGGCTGATTTTTGGCTGAAGCAAGTGCCAGAGCAAAGTGCTGGAAGATGCAGTGCTGCAGCTGGATGCCTCTCTGCTAAGATGCGAAGAAATGACCATGAGGTGTCTAAAAAAAAAACTCAGCACAGAGAAAGCAAAGCAGTTGCACCTGCATGAAACATCTAGAAAAAGCAGCAAACAATAACCAGAGGTTGCAGCAACAAAATTTCTACCTTACACTCATGCTTCACATAGGAAAGGAAATAACCTATATTTCTGTTAAATATCACCAGGAACGAATCTAACATAACATCTCACTTCTGTCTCCATTTCCTCCCGCTCCTGACTTCTCAGCATGGCTTCTGGCACCCCGAGAATGAAGCCAGTAAATCAGATACACCTGCAAGGTGAGGGCTGTAAGGAGAGGATGACCTTTCCAAGTGACAGATCACAAATTAATTTCTGTTTGCAGATCTTTCCAAGCACAGTACCATGCACAGCAACTTTGTAACAAGTCACAGAAGTGATCAAACCTTTTCTGCAAGAGGTATTTGACAGGATCTCTATGTGAATATGTTTATCCAGCTGCTGTCAAAAAACCTTTCATATATCCATGCCTCTCTATATTGTTCAAGTAAGAGGGCAGCTGATGGCAAAATTTGCGAGCAGTCCTGAGGAGAGGGACTTGCAGGTGTTGGTGGATGAGAAGCTCAAATTTGAGCCACCAGTGTGCACTCACAGCCCAGAAAGGCAACCGTATCTTGGGCCGTTCCAAAAGAAGCATGGCCAGCAGGTCAAGGGAGGTGCTTCTACCCCTCTACTCTGCTCTCATGAGTCCCCACCTGGAGTACCGCGTCCAGCTCTGGAGCCCTCAACACAGGAAGGACATGGACTTTTTGAAATGGGTCCAGAGGATGGCCACCAAGATGACGAGAGGGCTGGAGCACCTATGCTATGGTGTCCATAGCTCTCAGCACAGGCTGAGAGAGTTGGGGTAGTTCAGCCTGGAGAAGAGGAGGCACTGGGGAGACCTTATAGGGGCCTTCCAGTGTCTGAAGGGAGCCTACAGGAGGGATGGGGAGGTACTGTTTACCAGGGAGTGTAGCAATAGGATGAGGGGTAATGGTTTTAAACTGAAAGAGGGGAGATTTAGATCAGGCATTAGGAAGAAATTCTTTGCTTTGAGGGTAGTGAGACACTGGAAAAGGTTGTCCAGAAAAGTCCACTTCCCTGGAAGAGTTCAAGGCCAGGCTGCTGTGCACTTTGAGCAGCCCGGTCTAGTGGTGGTATCCCTGTCCATGGCAGAGGAGTTGGAACCAAATGATTTTTAAGGTTCCTTCTAACCCAAACCATTCTGTGATTCTATGAAAATTTCCTCATATTGCATGTTTTCCCCAGGATACTATTTATTGCAAAATAGCTTCTACTTCTTTAGTCTTTAATAGAACAAAACTTACTCAATTTCAGATATTTTATTTATGATATAAAGGAAGTTTAAGTACATTGGGTACAAAACAAAAGCAATCCTGTTTTTGTAAAATACTGATAATGCATTGAAATGTTAAAGTATAGGTCAGGCATTCAGTACAGATTATACATTCCTAGCATTCCTGAAAACATCTGAAATGCTCTTCTGTAAAACGGTACATGCAGACAAGCACAGGAATGAAAACTGCCCCCAGACACAAGCACTGCAGTTTTAAGTTCCAGAAAAAAAGTGAACTGCAGCATTGACAGAAATGAGAAGTCATGGGAAAACCACATGCTGGAAGAAAAATAATAAGAAAATAAGAAAAATACAGAGCTCAGGAAAAACACATCTATGGACAGACAGATAAAAATACGCATATATATATATATATATGCATATCTTAATGCTGACAGAAAATGTAATATATAGTTCTGATGTTTGTTTCAATATTTATTTGACAACTGTGGTGAGTTAGGACCTATTAGATTACAGTAGGGTATGAAATTTGTCTCCCGGTAATGTTCCACAAGTAACACATAGCATGAAAGTAGAAATTAACATATATCACAACTACTACAGTGTTAAATGTTGATTACGTTTTCTATCACAACTGCAAGTACTTATTGGCCAAAGTTCATGTTAGATGTGCTTGAAAAAAAGATGGGAAATAGTT
>VXBH01000695.1:0-18905 GCA_013400035.1 Rynchops niger
AAAAAAAAAAAGAATAATCTTCCCAGATGCCCCATCCCTGCTCATCACAGGGGCTTTGGACGAGATGGTCTCCAAAGGTCCCTTCCAACCCAAACTATTCTGTGACTTCACTGATGTTTCCTTGTTGGCTCCTATGACCTCAGCAGCCCCGGCTCATCTCTATAGGGCTCCAAGTGCACTGCAGCCAGCACGTCTCGCAGCAACAGGCTGAGGATCCTTGCTGGCACCCCGTCCCTCTCCCCGTAGCATGTTCCCACAGCACGTCATGGGCAAGCTTGATACTGTCCCCCGCCCGCTTCGAGCCTAGTTTAAAGCTCTGGCAACGGGCCCTGAGAGCTTGGGAGCAAAGACCCTCTTCCCTCAGTCAGAAAGGGGAATCCCCTCTGACACCAGCAAGCCTGGCACCGTGTAGGCCATCCCATTTGCAAAAAAGCCCAAAATTGTGGTGGTGCCACCCACCTTGGAGCCATGTATGGCTAGACTGGGACTGCCTGGTTCTTCTAATGTTGCTGCACGCAGCTGGAAGGAGAGAGGAAAAAATAACCCGTGCTCCAGATTCCCTTACCAACCGCCCCGGGGCCCTGAAGCCTCCTCTGATTGCCCTTGGACTACGCATTGTGGCCTCACGGCCACCCACCTGGAAGAGCNGAGCCCGGGCCCCCGGGAGGCAGCAGCCTTCCCTGAGAGGAGGGCCTGTCCGGCGTATTGCACCCTCTGGAGCCTCGCCAGGCCAACGGCCGCGCCACGCTCCGCTCCACTCGCGGCGCCGCTGCTCGCTGGCACTCCCCGGGCTGCTTCCGAGAGGGGCGGAGGGTGGCCGAGACCCGCTGGGCCGCGGCCCGGCCCGGCCCCGGAGCGGCTCCCTCGGCGACCGGCCGCTGCCGCCGGGACCGGAGCGTTTGAGCCTCCCGCCGTTGCCCCGGCAACGCCCAGACCTCGCCAACGGCTGTCGCGAGCTCTCAGCGGCTCCCGCTCGGCACAGCTCGGCTGTGTTCGGCCCCGCTCGGTTCCTCTCGGCTCTGCCCGGCTGTATTCGGCCGCGCTCAGCTCTGCTCGGCACCGTTCGGTTTCTCTCGGTCCTGCTCAGGTCCTCTCGCATCCGCTCGGCTCTGCTCGGCCCCGCTCGGAGCAGGGGCAGAGCCGGCGGCAGCACAAGCCGCACCGGGCAGACGGGCTCCCCCCTTCTCGGCGGGGCAGGAGCACACAAACGCCCTGCGCTAAGAGGAGAAGCGCAGACGCCTTTTCCCATCCCGCCTTCTCCCGCCAAGGAGCTCTCTGGCCCCATCGCGCTGACTGCAGCAGCCGGGAGCAGCGGGCTCCAGCGCCACCAGTACGGCACCAGTGCCGCCAGCCTCCGGGAGGGTCTGGCTTTTCTAGCCCGGATGGGACGCCAAGGAGAAGAGAGGGAAGAGGTCCCCCAGGAAACAGCCCGGCTTGCTGGTTTCTGCTCCTCCTTTTTCAAGTACCTTTCCCTTTCCTGGGAGAAGGCGGCCACATTTGCACCTGTCTTCACCTTTTTCGTGCTGGGAAGCAGAGTCCCGTCTCATCCTGGAACCCTCTGCTGCTTCCCGGGGGGAAAGAGCGTTATCTGCCAGGGGAAGGCTGAGGAAAGTAACACGCAGTTCCAAGGCGATGCTTGTTTTATTAGAACCTCATCTAAGGATTTTCCAATGTAACAGTCCCCATGTACCACACTCAGGGATCACACCCTTAACGCTTGTTGCTCTTTTTCCAAAAACTCTAGGCTGTGAAGAAAAGGACATTGTAACCCAACATCTTCAGGCTGTTCATTTGAGAAGGTAAACAACCCAGAACTCCAATTAAAGCATTTAATAGGGAAGACAAGCAATGTGGAAAGCTGAACGACCCAAGACACAATACCACCTGACATGCACGCTGCAGGGTTACCTTTCCACAACAATCAGGACTTCCAGGTCAGTTCTTTCCACCAAAAAGGTGCCGCAGTGGCGAAAAGATCATGCTGGGGAAGCAACAACAACAAAACGAGCACGTTACACTTCAAAGGCTTCTCTGAGAGTTGGAATAACAAGGTCATTGCTGTCCACCACAAAGACACAACCCCAGCGCAAAATAAAATCGGAGCAAGACTGAAAAAATAGAGGCAACATAAAGAATAACTTGTCCACGATGGTCTGGGCTCAGCAGTCAAAGGGACTGGCTACATTAGGATTAAGAAGGAGTTTTATTCCTTCCGAAACTCCGTCGCCTATCAGTCACTGCCGCTGTTCCCCGTGTGCTGCACAGGGAAGAGACCGCTCCTGCGGGATACAGCTCCGCCGCTTCAGAGCGCTCCTTTGGCCAGCAGAGCCCAGCAACGCTTTGCGCCGTTACTTTAGTTTGGCTTTCAAATGGTGTCTTTGAGAGTCAAGGTGGCCAAGGCCACAGCTGCCGCGTGGCCAAAGAAAGGTCCCGCTTACCTGGCCGGGACCGAAGCTCCATCCCGGGAAGGCCCTGTTAGAAGGGGGAGTGTTGAAGTCCTTTAGGAATGGGGCTGGAGATGGCTCTCCTCAGCTGCGGAAAGCCCCGTTGGATGGGGGCTGGGACTGGGGGCAGGAACCCTCCCGGGGAGGGGGTGGTTCCCAAAGACGGCTCAGAAGAGGGACATTGACTGGGAAGGTTGCCCCTGAGCGCAAGACCACAGGACACGCCTGAATGTCTCTTTGCCCTGGGAGACTGTGGTTCAACCCCAGCAACGGCGCAGCCGTTCTTCAGGATCCCGCAGACTCGCCTGAGCCGCCCGAATCAGGCCCAGCCTCCCACACAGGCTGGGACACAGCCAGGCCTGCGCCTGCTCACGCTGCAGTGTTAGTACCTTCTCCAGAACTTTGAGAGACCTTTTCCTTTGGACTCCGTGCTTCCCTTGTTCGCCGTTGGGGCCACTGGCTGCAGCAGCCGCGCTGTGCCTTCAGCCTGACTGGTTGCGGTTCTTCCCTCGAGGTCAGATTCCACCGATCCCCCTGCAAGGAATGGCAGAAGAACAAACCACACAGTGGCTCTCTCCACACTCCCTGCGTACCCAGGGCAGACCCCGATACCGAGAGGGGGGGCCGGGCTCTGACGGCCGTGAGGTTGGAAGGCGACACAGCCATCCCCACGCAGACTGGGTTGGAGGTGGGCTCCCATCTCCCAGCCCAGCTCCCGAAGAGCTGCGTGGCCTCGCTCCGCGGGTGGGAGCGCGTTACGCGGGGAGAGAGTCTCAGCCAAAATCCCTGCTGACCTTTCAGTGGTTCTAATGCCTCATCTCGCACGCTGGAAAATGGCAAACGTGATTTTTAAAGGAAAACGCACACCAACATAATCCTTGCAGCTTTGGAGGGAATATGGCCGGTTTGAATGGGACAACGCACAAATTTCTTACTTACAGAAAAGCGCTTGGTTACAGTCCACGCTAAGGGATGCTGCAGTAAACTCACACTCCTTTTCTTTGGAGGAATTCTGAAAGGAAAAGGAACCCAAGAGCCATTACACCATGTCAAATTCTATCGGGCAGGAGATTTTTGCCTGTGCGCTCGCTGTAAGAACTAAAAGGCAAGGTGCACGCTCTTGTTCTGCGATTTTAATTTCTCTTCCTGCCACTACGAGGACTTTCTTCACCTACATATTTTTGCCTCTCCCTCCTCGGGCCATTCGCACACCTAACATAAAGCTGTAATTCATTGAGTAGACTTTAATATAGCAGACAGGGAAAGAATAACAGCAGCTATGGCACAGACAGAGATGTTAAAGGCAGGAAGAGAGGTGCTGTGGGAAACAACAGCCACTGGACGATACAGGCCCCTGAACATCCGGCCTGCGAAGACACAGTCATAGGGGACAGGGAACAGGGAAGGGACAAAAGTGAACAGCGACAGAAGCAAGAGGTGAGCCAGGCACACCCAGGAGGAAGGCTATCGGCGATACAAAGGACCACAAACAACAAAATCAGCACAAAAGCTTCTCGAAGAGAGAATAAACCAACTTTGTCACAGAGAGAAGATAACAGAAGGAGAGATCCGTTCCCCGATGGCGTTTCTCTTACACTCAGCTCCTGTTGATGCAAAATTCCAAACCGTAGATGGCCTGAGGCCTTTGGGGTTTAGTCTCAGAGCATTAACTACGTTAGGAAAATTATCTGCAGTGCCAGTCCGAGCGTCTCTCCGTTCTCTTTTCTCCTCCTTTGGCTGCTGGTGCACTCGCTAAGTGGAAAGCTGCGCGGGCTCAGCACCGCTCATCCTGGCCGGACAGCCTGCTGGCGAGGTCGCAGGCCGAGAAGGTGTTTGGATGGGAGCTGGAAATGTCATCTATATCACAGCCGTGTGACGGTGACGCTTCCACGCTCCTCCTTCTGGATCGAGTGCCCGTCTTGTAACATTAGTAGTACCTATGGGTACTAAGTAGACAGATTTCCTTCCTGTTTAACGAGACCCTTCCCTTTTTGAGATGAGTTCTAAAGCACCAGGTGGATCTGGATCCAAGGCCATGCACTGCTGAGAAAGGGAACAAGAGCCCTAGAGATCAGGTGTTCTTCCCCTGAGGAAGTACAGGGGCTACGGATACGTTTCTTCCTAAGCCTAATTTTTCTTCTGATCCTGAATACCAAAAGGAAGCAAATGGAAAGCAAATCAACGGGAAAGCAGGTCACAGAAGCACCTGCCGCTGATCTCCTAAAAAAAAACGCACTCAGGGAGAGATCATCTGCCCGCGACTTCAGGCGATACTCGTGATACCTGCTCTGGTATTCACAAACACAACAGCTGGTGTCTGGACGTCCCTCTCAGTGCAACAGTGCTCTGACTAGTGCAGATTTCAGGTACGAGTCGTGGCGGCACAAGCACCTGTTCCAGAGAAGGTTCTTCTCACCTGAATTGGTATTTGCCGAGATGACGAGTCATTCCTCATGTCCTGGTTCCGACGGGGACAGGGTTAATTCTCCCCGGGCTCCGGCAGGGACACAGGGATTCCATCCCATGGGAGCCATGCCCAGTCTGCAGCCAGGAGCTGCCGGGGAGGGGGCAGGAAGTCGCCGCTCGGGAGCGGGCTGGGGTGTCCCAGGACCGGCCGGTGAGCGGTGGTACCGTCATCGCGTTTGTGTACTCCTTTATCCGTGGGGGTGGTGGGCTTTTCTTCTTCCACAAGTTTTGCCTTTTTCTTCCAATTCTTCCCCGTGGAGGGGAGTTTGAGAGAGCAGCCGCGTGGCTCTTCGTCGCCGTCTCAAAGTTCCAGTTTTCCTGGAAAGAGCTCAGGACGTGTCCTCCCACATTAGTTAACGCGATGGGAGGTTATGGTCAAGTCTGCCACCCACCACGGTATTTCTCGGGATCCAACACGCTAACCTGGAGCTCCAGCTTTCTTAAGGACTCCCATGTTTGGGAAACTCAGGCACTGCCCAAGGAGCAGAGGCATTCTGGGGACAGTGGCTATAGCCAAGGGGGGAATCAAAAAGCATCTTTCAGAGGAGGGCCCTTATCCCACCAAGAGCGTGTCTGGAGCACCCGAGGGAAGAAGCCAGAAAGGGCCCATGTAGAGACCTGTCACTAATCCTGCAAAGGCAAGCTGAGGGGCGACAAAAAGGGATACAGGTTTTAGAGACAAAGAAGCCTGCTCGCTTTAGAGACGTTCTTCTGTCCTGAATGCTCCTGAGGAGTTACCAGGCAGTCTCCTTCCTCTCTTGAACATCCAACAAACCCACCAAAAACCCTCTTCTGAAAGAAACTTTTGAGCTTACGACAAGGTGAGGGCTGCTTCGATACAGGAGTTTATCTGTGCAGGCTGAAGGTAACCACGCAGCTAGTAGCACCTGAAATCGCAGGCCATCGTATCTACAGTGAATCCCTGTGGAGCGGTTACGCTGGAGCTGGCCCTTTGGAACCAGTTCTCCAGAGGCAAGCAGGCAGTACGGCCTGGCCACCTGAGACTGCAAGCAAGCCCACAGGCGGCGTTTGTGTAAAGGCTCAGCCAGTTGTGGAGAGGTCCAAAAGGTTCCCGAAATGGGGGCAGCACCTTGTCCCGCAGAAATCCAGGTATGTGATGCAGCTGTTCACCTCCCAGGGAAGAGGGGGAGAAGCAGCTGTTCCTTTTATACCACCAGGCGACTTCCTTTGCGGACAAACCCAAGGGGACTGAGTTTGCCTCCTTGTCAAATCCTCTCTCTGAAGAGCTGGAGAGGGAAAAAGGCCAGGAAGGTGAAAGCGTGGCAAGGGTCCGAACTAAATTCAGAATGGGTATCAGTATCCAGAAAATGGATGAAACGCGCTGGGACGTTTGGAAGGACAGGTAAGAGCCAGGAGCAGGAGAACAGGGGTGTCAGGGAAGACCCCGTTACCCAAAGGGTTTGCCTAACAGCAGCTCGGTCAGAGCAGCCTTTAGCCCGGGGGCTAAAAGAGAAAGAATCTTCCCCTCCTGACAAGGTCTCTGGAGAATGGTGGCTTTAGAAAGCAAGTGCCGATCCCTCTGGAACAATCCTGTCCCAAGTCTGCCTTCCGATGCCACCGTGAGAAAAGGCATGGCACTGTTTCAACAAGAGGGAGACGCTGCAAGGCCACGTGCACCGAGAAAGGACGCTGGTGGTGGGGAGTGGCAAGGACTCACGCTGGAGCCAGTGGCAAGGTGTCAGCACCCACTGTTGGCCCTCCACGGCGTTCTGCAGGAAGGGGCACTGGTGGGAAAGGAGGACTGGAGTCGTGAAGACAAGGCAGGGCATCCTTCAGGCTCACCTCGGAGAGGCTGAGCTCCCCCCTGCAGTTCGTAGCTCGACACTCAGAAAAGCTTATGTCACCTCCCGGGAAAACTCACCACTTGGCTAAGTTTGATGAGCGGGAATCACAAATGCCTCAATGCAGGTGAAAAGGGGAAAAAAAACCTACCCGAAGGCATTTTTATACTTGCCGCTTTAAGAATCTAGGACTAAACAGATGCTGTTGTCTCGTTCTGAATATTCTGTCGCTTACCGTTTCACATCCGTGCTTTGCTTTACTCAGACAGTCAACGTGCCTGGCTCCAGTTCTAAAAAGAAGTCAAAGAAGGAAGAACTGAGTTTACAAAACACCACAAAAAGGAAGCAAACTTGTAAGCGGCTACTCCAGCTATTTAATTAGAAATCAGGATTTTAGTACCTCTAGGCAAGAAGACAGATACCCTGAATCTGTATTGGTCCTCATGCTTCAAAGTCTCCGTTCAAAAATGAAACTAGGCCCTCATTCCAGTATCAGGCTTTCTGCTTTTCTAGTAAAACCAACAAGCAGTTCAAGAGGAAAAGGAAGCGCTACATGACATGGAAAGCGGGATGAGCAGCAAGTTGAGAAAGCCTGCAAATCCTACAAGGTTACCGACACCAAGAGCAGGGCAGGGAGCAAAGAACCACAGAAGCTCGTACGAGACTCGGTCATGGAGCAATGAAATGGCAGCTGAAACTCTGTACAGAGAGGTACAAAGCGACGCACGTGGGGAAAACCAGCCCTGGATCCACACACAACATTGTGCTGATCGGTATCACTGCGGAGGGACACCTGGAGATTCTGAGAGCTCAACACTCAACAGCACCCCAAGAAAACTCAAACACAAATCCCCCGGGAGGAATTATGAGCAAAAAACCTTGACAAAGAAAAAAAGAAAAAAAAGACCAAGAGGTGGCCTGAGTGAAGCAGGCAAACGCCCTCCCAGGGGGAATGCTGAGACTGAATGAGCTCTTCAGTCTAACGGAGCACTTGGAAAAAAGTGATAGAGGGCTTGAAGTTGATGCCCCACCTCACCAATTTAATTATGAAATCAAGAATACCCTTTAAAATGATTTACCGGAATACGTCACTTCAGGGGCAAGAGTCAGGACTAAGAGAGAACTGCCAGACCCGATCATGAAAGAGCCCTTTCTGGCCTTGTATTTCATGCATCTACAACTCGCGTCTTGGCTAAAAGAGATTAGAATCTATTCCGGATCCTGGTCTCATTCTTCACTCATTTCCAGCGGTTTTATTGTGACTAGGAAGTGATGGGGGGGAGGGAAACTAAAGGACTACATTTATACGAGCAGGAAGAGAACCAGCTTCGGACTTCTCCCGTTATAATCTCGACCTGAAATCCACCTGGGGAGCGGGTAGAATCGAAGGCAAAAAAGGAGATGATTTGACATGGTCTGTACATCGCCACGGAAGGGGAAGGTGAGCATCGACACTTCCGATCACAGTGCTGGGCCTGGGACTCTCTGCCAGATACTTGCGAATACCGAGGACAGACACAAATTGTCCTTTTGTCAAACGCTACGCTCTACGAAAGAAAGAAGCCTGCCAGACTATAACTAACAATGGCCTGCCTCGGAAAGGGAATCAAGAACGAAGCTTGAAGTGAGCCAGCATAACCAGCACTGCGCCCTCGCGCCGAAGGCGGCCAACAGGCCCCGGCGGTGCATTAGGAGGAGTTTTGCCAGCAGCTCGAGGGAGGTGATCCTTCCCCTCTGCTCAGGGCTGCTGAGGTCTGGGTGCTCCGTCCAGACTGGGCTCCCTGGCACAAGACGGGGACTCGCTGGGGTGAGCCCAGCAAGGGGCACAAAGGTGGTGAAGGGACTGGAGCACTCTCCCGATGTGGAGAGGCTGGGAGNCAGCTATTTAATTAGAAATCAGGATTTTAGTACCTCTAGGCAAGAAGACAGATACCCTGAATCTGTATTGGTCCTCATGCTTCAAAGTCTCCGTTCAAAAATGAAACTAGGCCCTCATTCCAGTATCAGGCTTTCTGCTTTTCTAGTAAAACCAACAAGCAGTTCAAGAGGAAAAGGAAGCGCTACATGACATGGAAAGCGGGATGAGCAGCAAGTTGAGAAAGCCTGCAAATCCTACAAGGTTACCGACACCAAGAGCAGGGCAGGGAGCAAAGAACCACAGAAGCTCGTACGAGACTCGGTCATGGAGCAATGAAATGGCAGCTGAAACTCTGTACAGAGAGGTACAAAGCGACGCACGTGGGGAAAACCAGCCCTGGATCCACACACAACATTGTGCTGATCGGTATCACTGCGGAGGGACACCTGGAGATTCTGAGAGCTCAACACTCAACAGCACCCCAAGAAAACTCAAACACAAATCCCCCGGGAGGAATTATGAGCAAAAAACCTTGACAAAGAAAAAAAGAAAAAAAAGACCAAGAGGTGGCCTGAGTGAAGCAGGCAAACGCCCTCCCAGGGGGAATGCTGAGACTGAATGAGCTCTTCAGTCTAACGGAGCACTTGGAAAAAAGTGATAGAGGGCTTGAAGTTGATGCCCCACCTCACCAATTTAATTATGAAATCAAGAATACCCTTTAAAATGATTTACCGGAATACGTCACTTCAGGGGCAAGAGTCAGGACTAAGAGAGAACTGCCAGACCCGATCATGAAAGAGCCCTTTCTGGCCTTGTATTTCATGCATCTACAACTCGCGTCTTGGCTAAAAGAGATTAGAATCTATTCCGGATCCTGGTCTCATTCTTCACTCATTTCCAGCGGTTTTATTGTGACTAGGAAGTGATGGGGGGGAGGGAAACTAAAGGACTACATTTATACGAGCAGGAAGAGAACCAGCTTCGGACTTCTCCCGTTATAATCTCGACCTGAAATCCACCTGGGGAGCGGGTAGAATCGAAGGCAAAAAAGGAGATGATTTGACATGGTCTGTACATCGCCACGGAAGGGGAAGGTGAGCATCGACACTTCCGATCACAGTGCTGGGCCTGGGACTCTCTGCCAGATACTTGCGAATACCGAGGACAGACACAAATTGTCCTTTTGTCAAACGCTACGCTCTACGAAAGAAAGAAGCCTGCCAGACTATAACTAACAATGGCCTGCCTCGGAAAGGGAATCAAGAACGAAGCTTGAAGTGAGCCAGCATAACCAGCACTGCGCCCTCGCGCCGAAGGCGGCCAACAGGCCCCGGCGGTGCATTAGGAGGAGTTTTGCCAGCAGCTCGAGGGAGGTGATCCTTCCCCTCTGCTCAGGGCTGCTGAGGTCTGGGTGCTCCGTCCAGACTGGGCTCCCTGGCACAAGACGGGGACTCGCTGGGGTGAGCCCAGCAAGGGGCACAAAGGTGGTGAAGGGACTGGAGCACTCTCCCGATGTGGAGAGGCTGGGAGAGCTGGGACTGTTCAGCCTGGAGATGGCTCAGGGGGGCTCCTACCAACGCACACCTGATGGGAGGGAAGGAAGAAGGGGGAGCCGCGCTCTCCTCAGCGGCACCTTCTGGCCGGGCAAGAGGCAAAGGGCACAAATCGCAAAACATGAAATCTGAACACAAGAAACAACTTTCTGACTGCACCTGTGCTCAAACACCGCAACCGCTTGCCCGCAGAAGTTGCGGCGTCTCCACCCTTGGAGTCCACCTGAGGGGGACACGTCCTGGGCAACCTGCTCTGGGTGACCCCGCTTGAGCGGGAGGGGTTGGACTCAGGGATATCAAAGCTCCCAAGCAACCTCAACCGTTCTGTGAAATCCACAGAGAGGGATCTCAGCCTCAAGACAAGCGGCAGCATTCACCAGCCGACCCAGAGAACAGGCTGCTGTGCGGCTAGAAAGCTGCTCCCGGTCCTTCCCTTCCACCCCGGCCTCAGGGGTGCAACCCTGCTTTGTCTCGCTGCTGAGGTCCCATCCCACTGCGATTCTACAGAGAACGTGGACACAAAGGAGATAAACGGGGAGACCTCTAGTTAATGGCAGGGGACCCGAAAGCACAGGATAACTTTCTGCAAACATGGGCAATGCTGCTTAGGTTCTGTCACCCATGGAAGGAAGAAGACAAATGGGGCAAAGGATTATACAGGGATGAAACTGGAGGAAGGTACGAGAGACATTCAAAATACTGGTATGTGCCCTGGAGGACTATTTTGTAGTCAACTCACCTGTCCATACCCAACTGTGGGCGTGAGGTCTCTGCTCCGACTTCCACCCTCCTCCTCTTCACCGCTTCTTCCACTGCAGGACTTTGGGATGCTTCATTGCTTCTCTTGCCCTTCAAAACATTGCAAGCTTGGTATCAATAAAATTCGATTTTGACTTTTCTATTTTAGAACAAAGTTCAGAGTTAACATACATTCCTATTTCGCAAAATCGTTCGTGGTTATACAACCAAAACCAAAACATGCTTGAGGAAGAAGAGATCAGCTGCCTTATTCAAACAGAAGGTGAGCACTGAGAGGCCATCCAGAGAATTATGCTCAACGTTTTCAACAAGAAATACTGCTTGCCATCTTCAGAGGAGGGCCAAGCAATGTCATTCGCAGGAATGTAATGCTAGCGGAGAGAGCGGGAGTTTCTTCTGGGCAATTCGGACAGGACTCCTTCACTAATTCACTCCATTTTTAGTCACTTACCCGGGTCGACAACAAGCCTACCCCGAGCTCTCATTCAACAAAAACTTTCCAAAGGAGCTTAACTTTGTTGTTTACGACACACGCAGCACCTCGGAAACTGCTTCCTGATTCAGCCATATGGACCTCAGCCTACAGACCCTCCCGGTGAAGAAACCGGCTGACAGCTCAGCTCAGACTTGTAGAAACACACTGAACTGAAGCCAGCAGGGCTCCTCAGGCAGGACTTCACTCAAAGGCCAACGGAACCAACGGGACGATTTCTCCCGACTTGGGTGGTCAGAGGTGAGAATTCAGTGCCACCTTACCGTGCCTGATGGACAGCCAGAAACAGGAGAACTACAGCATTGCCTAGATCTATATTCTGCTTCTTCAGACTATTTAGTATGTAACTTAAACCCCAAACAACAAAAAACCAAAACAACAAACCAAAAACACGTACAGAACTTACGAGCTCATCACTGCCCTCGTTTCCTTCTTTACCTGTAACAGACATATTACAAAATTTGGTGAATATTTGGTGACCGGACTGTCTTTAACCAACTTCAAAGTACATTTTTGCCTTGCACCTCACTTTCGGAGAACAAGACCAGCTCCTTAGAAACCATGGTGGACTTGCATATGATACGTTGAAACTGAAAAATGGCAAACACAGCTCTTTCAGAACTGGAATTCCTGGCTAGGAATACCCACGTCAGCGGGATGGGGACAACTGCTTTTCTTGAAGGGTCAAAGGAGTCTTCAGAAGAGAAGAGGGAACGAAGACCTGTCGGTATCACTCTGGGTTTTGGGCACCAGACGGAAGATGCAAGGACAGCCTGAGCATGGACTCCACAGAATATTGGCCAGCCAACCCCCGAGGCAGGGCATCCATACGTATTTTCCTGAAGGAAAGTCCCTGCCAACAGAAGCTTGAACCATCAGTGCCTGAGAGTCACTGCACGTTATGCTGTGTGGAATTTCAGAACGAAAACGTTGTGCAACTATTGCAGAGGGCACTTAAATGCTGGAGCAAGGTGTACCGGGGTGAACTCTCCACCTTGAGAAACTTTTACATCCAAACACGGTAGCTCTGGTAGGGGATGCTACACGCAAGCAAATGGGTGAGACCAAGAAATGACTACTTGTGCGTTCTACAAAGGAGACCAGAATATCTACACTAAGCAGTCACAAGGGAAACCAGCAGCTTTTCCGAGGGACCAAATCAGGACAGGAAACAGGAAGAACAAGCACTTGGTTTTCACAACACAGAGGTCTCAGCGAGGGCCTGGGGCTGCTCAGGGAATTCAGAGAAAACCTGGAAAATGAGACACTAGCGATGTGACAACATTTGCTAATCACACAAAAGACATTATTGTCAGAATTACTGTAATTATTTAGAAAAAACCTGCATTCTTTCTTTAGGACAACAGAAACAAAGAGTGTCAAGTTCAACGTCAACAAACGTCATCAAGCACAAGGAGGAAAAACACAGGTTCCATCTACACGTGCTGGCTCCCGCCGAGCGACCGACATTAAAGAACGAAGGTCGGGAGCCGCTGGGCGCTGCTTCCTCCAAGTACTAGCTGACGAGTCAGCAGGGGTTGGAAAGGCAAAGGGAGAGTCGGGAAATGTCAGAAAAGCAATACAGGGCACGAGAGAACACACTGTCCTGCTCTACTTCACAGCCACCGCACGGCCGGGCTGCCTGCAGTTTTGCTCCCTCCAATTCAAAGGCACCGTAGACGAAAGGATGGGGAAAAGTGAGACATAGATCAGAGACATTTCCAGAAATTATGCAAATGGAACCATAGTGACTTACCACAAGAGACGTTGTGCTGAAATGAGTTGCGTTCTAGATACACGGTGCAAATGTAGGGATAAGGCACAAGATGGACATTCTCCTGTTTGAATCTCATCTCCGATACTCTCTCCCATTTACTCAGATCTGAGAGCTATGATAAGAACAGAGCACTAACATTCCAAAGGAGCAGGCATCCTGACAATGTCTCCTTGGAAAGCTGCAAAAGTCACACCACAGGGCACTTGTGCGTAAGGGAGCAGAGACAAGCTGTCGGTAGGAACTGTGTGAAACACCACAAGCGACACCTTACAAGAAACACTCGTCCAGGTGATCCTCTCCCAGAGCTCGCACAGCTGGGGAGTAACTAAGAGCTACGCTCCAGCAAGGAGCCCGACACCCAGACCGCAGGACACCTCGTCACGCCAGGCCTCTGAGCTGGCAGTTCTCACTAGAGCCCAGCGCTGGCTGAGCGTGGGCACGGACTGCCAGGTTCTGGAAATACAAGCCCACGAGTCAAACCCTCCTCAAGCACGCAGGCAAGACCAGCCGAGCTCTAGCGAAGCAAACCAACCACCCCAACGTTTGTTTGGGCGCGTCCTGTCTGACGATGCTCTCGGCCACTTTCTCGTCCTGGCAGGAACAGGAATAAGTTGCTCTTGTACGTACCAGCTTCCGACAGAGAACGAGGATGACCTCCTCCTTGCCTGCTACTACGAGGTGCGTCAATAGCGCGCTCTTCCGAGACGGGAAGGGAGCGCCTTGGAGGAGGAAACGCCTGGATGTCCATTACTCCTGGGCACCCAGAACCACAGGCGGGGATGCCAAAGGGCCTGATCCGATGCCCAAACTGACACACTCAGGACTGAAAAGGCTTCTCATACAACCAATTTCTCTTCAACAAGAGCCTCAGGAGAGTAACTTCTTTTGAACCCTCTTACAGCACCTCCAATATTGAAGCATAAGGTACCTTAAGAGAAAACTACGGCGGTCTTCTCTACGAGTGGCCAACGTTGCTGAGCCTGCAAGGAGCATCTGATGTTTGTCAGCCTTTTTATGCACTAGCTTTGCTTGCAATCGCATTAGGGGGGCTTCCTGGGACTTTATCAGTACACGTGCATTTTCTCTGGCTAAATCCCATTCGGAATGGAGGGGCGTTCATCTGAAATCCCTGCAAAACTCTCTTTTCACATCAGTTCTCTGGTGAAGGCAACAACTGAGGAGGATCTTCAGCTAACGTAAAACTGCAAAGCTCAGAGGAGTCGTACTCCAGCTAAAGCTCCGCACACTACTGGCCACGACGGTCGAATTGCACAGTGCCCAACAGAGACAAGTCAGTGACCCTTTTCTTTTACGAACAGGAAAGAAAGGATACACGGGAAGACAGTGAAGTGCTCTGTAGAAAACGGATGTAAATCATCAAGATTTCCGAGGATTACTCGAATCGCTTCCTGGGGAGGCCAAAACAAGACACGAGGGGAGAATATTAACAATACAGCCACAATTTGACTGTGAAGTACACTTTCAAGGCGTGGAAAAAATCTAAAATGACTTTACAGCTTGCATGAATCACGGAAGAGCAGGTTCTAGATATTTCGCTTTCCCTCCTCCCCTCCTCCCCACTCCCTCCCACCGCCCAGAGTGCGCTGCGCTCACAGGCTCATAGAAACTGAAGCGAGTTAATATCGTAGTCTCGAGCTAACGCAGAAGCATCGCTATGGAGCATGGATGTGTGCTTTTAAATTTAAGAAATTCTACATTTAGGAATTCTCCTTTTTGCCAGCAAAACACGTGCAGTATTGACCCGTTTCAAAAGTAAACATATTCCTCTTTTTCTGAATATTGACCAAGTTCAGTTACAGAGGAGCTGCAATTCAGCCCCAGCTAACTCCTGCTTTACAAGCGGGAAACTTTTTCTAGTAATACCTTTCAAGATTTTCAACAGCAAAAAAGACAAAAATAATTAAATGTGTATTTTCCCCATCAATTAAAATCAGCGTATTTTCACCCGTAATATTTATAATGCTATTACTGTACTCTGAAGGGGGGGGTTTAAATTAAGTAACGGGAGCGTTTCTGAGCAGGCAGGATATTTGACTCGTTTTCTTGGGAACGGCCAGAGCTTTCTTCTGTCTCGGGAAGAAGACGACAACAACAGAGCTCATCAGTGGTCACCAAGCTCGGTCACAAAGTACTGGCATCATCAAAAGCATGTCCACTGGTCCCACCAGCTCCTCAGCTGCGAGGAAAGCGCGTGCAATTGAGCCTTAGCTCAGCTGCTGCCAAGCTCGCTCACCAGTACCACCAGAGCTCCTGAACAAAGGGGAGGCTGCGACAGCTCGTCAGGCCTGAGGAGTTCAAAGCACTGGCCAGGTCTGGGGCTGAAGTTCCCCATATCCAATTTTAACAGTCGGTCGCTTCTTGGAAATATTTCAAATAAAACCATTACTCTTCTACGCTAACGCTGCCTGTTGGTGACGGCTTTTTGTTTGCGTCGTTTTTTTCACCCTCGTGCTCCCCAGGGAAGTTCCCCATTGCCCTCACTCAAAACGCTGCACTTGACAAAACGTCCCCAGTCCCGTAACAAACCAAAGATTTGCTCGGCTTAACGTTCAGACAAAGTCCCAGGGACCTGCCTCCTCTCCTACCTCTAACTCCTTGACGGCACTTCCAGTGTTGAGATCAGGAGCACTGTGAAACAAACAGAGAGAGTTCATCCCCGCCTCAAAGAGCAACGGAGCTGCATTCGTTGGAAGAGTTTAAACATCAACAAATCATCATTCCCATTGCACAGAGAACATACTTAGCCGGCAGATGAACTCCTGCTTTGCTGTTTGCAAAATCATCCGTTATTCCACAAGGACTGTTTCTTTTCCATTTTCTGCCCCTTTGCGTTTTGCGTGAGGATACAATGGATGGGAGATCAGATCTTTTCAGGCGATCCTCAGGAACCTGTAGCGCTGGGGTTTTGACAAGGCGCCCTCACACCAGCACCTCTGTCTTCCAGCCTACGGCGATGCCGTTCCACTCAAGGGACTAAAAGCAGGAACCAGCAGGACACATCTCTGAATCCCCTCCACGGCGCACACCGGCGGAGCAATGGCCCTTCACAGTGTTGGCCCTAAGCCCTGTGACGCTGGGAGCTGTGTACTGCCTGCAGCAAGCTGTCTCCAGCTTTTGCAAGCCAGCTTCTCAAAGCTGTTTGCTGCTGGGTGTCGGCCAACAATAAAACGCAGAGGGAGAGAGGTCCTAAAGACAATCCGAACCCATTAAAAAGCAATCACATAACTGTCGCTTGGAAGTAAATACAGCGGAGTGTGAGGAATTATGGCGTGCAAGTGCTCTCTGGTGCGTGCTCTGGGAGGCAGCCATTCTCCTGTCCTCCACATTCAGGGTCCCCAGCCCTGAAGCTTCGGACTGCCCCGGGATCTTCTGAACGTTACACGACACCACAACACACCTTCCTCTCCGAAATCAACACGGAGGACAAAACAAGGAGGAAGGGTAACCCTCCTGGATCCGACACTATTCCAGCAAAATGCTCAAGCAAAGCTAAAGAAACAACCGCGTTTCAACTCATCCCAAAATAAAGTCATGCAACAGAATTTCAAAGAGCCAGCCTACAAAGGAAAAAGGAGACAAGTGTGGCACAAGATCTGAGGTAGCTTCAGGTCTGGAGACAGACCAAGGGGCACGATGTTCACAGCACACGCTCCTCCATCCTGCTGCAGCCAACAACAGTCGCTTCCAGAGCGAACCCAGGCTCTGGCAATGTCTGCGCGCGTCCGATTGCCAAAGGAAATCCACTCACACTCATGGAACCGCTCTCTAGGCAGGTGCTCGAGTCATTGCCTGGGGCGTTTTGGCCCTGCTGCAACCTCACTGCCAGGAAAAGGGGGGTTCGGGCATGGCACCGCGCTGCTCTTTTTCTCTGACGCAGGGATACTGGCTGGCTCAAAAGGATCTCAGTCCTAGTTCCTGCTGCTTGCCATCATCTCAAGAGACAGTTAACTCAACGCTTTGTAAGACCTTCCAAAAGCCTCGGAGGGCACCAGCCTCGAACTGCTGTCTGCTGGTGATCGCAGCCCTGCAGGACGTACACGGAGAGCCACGTTATGCTGAGCCACTGCTCTGGGCTGCTTTTAGTTAGGAATACTGTTGTTCTTAATGATTAATCAGAGGCTGAGACAGCAACAACTCATCAAGTTTCAGACCAAGTCTGAGCTCTACAGAACACTCCGTCAGCAGGACACAATCTAGAAGCACTTGCTTTGGAATACCAGCCTTAAACCCAAGCAGCTCCACTTCCTTTTCCAGAGCAGCTCAAACATCTGTGATTCTTACGGAGCGCAGCCTCCAGGATTCTGAGTCCCCTCTCAAACAAAAAGCTCCAGAGCTCCTTGAGTAAGCTGGTCAAGGTTTTGCCCACTCACAAAAGCACTTGCCCATCACCTCTGTGTGTCTGACCAGCAGGCACAAGAAGGTTCCTCCAGGGCAACCCCCTCAGGGAAAGTCTTTTTTTCACCTCTACAAGACCATCCTCTTGACTTCTTTGACATCTTCCTCACGTGGTGGGGATCTGACCCAGCACCCCGTGCTTTAGTTACCAACTGACCAAAGGGATATTCCACAGCACAGGACGTCACGCTTAGCAATAAAACCGGGGAAAGCAGGAGGAAGGGGGGGGATGTTCAGCGTTACGGTGTTTGTTTTCCCAAGTAACTCTTAGGTGTGATGGAGCCCGGCTTTCCTGGAGATTAAACACCCGCCCGCCAATGGCAAGCAGCAAATGAATTCCTGATTTTGCTTTGTTGGCACACACGGCTTTTGCTTTGCTAATTAAAGTCTTTATCTCAACCCATTTTATCCTTACTTCTACCCCTCCGGTTCTCTCCCTCAGCCCACTGCGGGGCACCGAGTGAGCGTCTGTGTGGGGCTTACCTGTCAGCTGGGATTAAACCACTACAAAGGCTCTAGAGCTTTTCAGGTAAAAACTTACAGAATCACAAAACACTGTTGGTAACAACAGCCCCTCTTTCCACTGAAGCACAAAACCCACACGTGGCGGTGAAACAGGAGCGTCTGTTACAGCTCAAATTACTCTCTTGAGCCAACGCTCAGCCTGTGCAAGCCCAGCAGCAACTTTTAAGCGACTGCTTTCGCGGTCAGTGACAGGCGGCAGGAAAGGAGGAGCCCCCAGACCTGGCTGTAGTGTCTCATAGTCACTCGCTGCTACAGGCAGCCACCAAACCGCAGGGTGACCGCGCAGCTTGACCGCGCTTACCTGCTGAAGTTGCCGTACCGCATTTTAAATTTGTACACCAGCCCGCCTGCGTGAAGGAACCTCGTTTCAGGCAACGGAGAGGTAAAGGGTTTCAGCGACATCTTTCTTCCTCCTGGGATACAGCCTAAGGGAGCAGGAGGGTCAAAGGTCAAGGGCTAAAGCCCCTCACCAGCTCTCACTCTGTCCTACGAGAAGGCAGGATGGCGCGCAGTGCTCCCTCGAGGGGCCATCTGCCCAGAGAACGGGCTGCCCACCCGTGTCTCCTACCAGTCAGACAGTCGCCGATTCGGGTATTCCACTAAAGCGGGTGGGTTGGGGCAGGCTCCGAGGACGGGCTTCCAGCAGACAGCCACCCGCCCCCAGCTGCGCGGCTCGGGCCGTGTCCCCACCGACGCCCCCGAGGCCGTACGGGCCTCCGCCCCGACGGATGGCAACAAGGCCCAGGCAGGGCCGTGGGGCAGCCCCGGACCGACCCCGGCCCTCAGGGACCCCCGGCCGCGGCCCCCGCGGG
>VXBH01000696.1:0-10472 GCA_013400035.1 Rynchops niger
ACCTGGTCGCAGCACACACAGGTGCTGCCTTTGCTGTCCTCATTTCTTTGCTGTCATCGTTGCCCATTACATTTCTGTAATGTATTACTAACAAATTCAAGAAGTATGTTACATAACAGGAAGCAATGCCAGTCTTCAAAAAGACCCTTCAAGACAGTCCTAGCTGATAATGACAAAATTTTAATCTGTAATGTTTGAATACCAGTCAAAAAGTGAGCTGCTTATACATCTAAGGATCACTGAAATGAATCCCACTGAAAATATCCTCAAATTCCTAGATAGAGAAATGCTATTCATGATCTTACTGGTGACACTTTCAAATACAAAAGAGGCTTTTTTGCTGCAGAATTCTGCAGAGATTGATTCCGTATTAGAACTCACTGCTATGTAGGAACCAAATTCCAAATCCAAACATCCCTCCATTCTGAAGAACATTAGATTTAAATATTTAGTTGGGCTTTGAAGTCTTCAATACTATATTTCTCTTTAATCGGTGTATAAGGCTTTGCTAATGCAATCTCTTATTAACATTTTACCTGAAATAAATTTATGACTTGTGTGAAAGTGCTGGCTTTTAGTCAGGTGTGTATCTGTTATTATAAGGGAGATCTGAGACTGCACACACTCCAAAACCAAACAGCTTTTGCATTTAAGAAACAAGAATTGCGAGATGGTACTTGGACACTTTGAGACAAAAAAAAAAAGGTAGAACATGTTTTCTGGCCGTCTACCAGTCCACGTGTGTCTGAGCAAAGATACACTACAAACTGGTCTGATATTGGCAATGAAGAAAGAACACAGATTTTTGTTTGAAGGTAGACTTCTTTTTGAAATTGTCAGAGATAAAAATTCCTCAGTTGTCTTGTCTTACAGTTTCTTTTAATTCCTGTACTTGGGGAATTCCATAGTCACTCTATTAATGACAACGTCTTGCTTTATTCCAGCGAAATCCTGGTCAGAGTGTCCAATGAAATATGCTCATGCTGCAGCTGCAAGTACTTCTGTTAACTACATGTGGAATTCTGAAAAAAAGTTGCTTTTAAAAAATAGGAGCGTAGGTTTTTTTCCAGCAGATGACACTGTACCTCTCTCTGGGGAAAACATCCTAATAATATATGTTCAGAATCACTCTGACGTACACAGAAAATTAGACATCTACCTGCTTGCTACAGCAAGCAGTCATTTGAAAAATACTCAACCCTTGCGGTAGCTCTTCCAGGAACTGTAGAGTTGGGTGTATTGAGATACTGATGTACTACCTTTCTATTTGCCTGATAGCAAAAGGGTTATATGCAATCAGTCACTAGCAAATTTCAGTTTCTGAGATTTCTTGTAAAATTTTTTGAGCCTTTACACAGAGATCTGTGAAAATTAATTAAATAACCTGAGTGGTAAATGAGTACTACTTCTACTTTCACAAATATCACTAATCAAATGATTCAAGCAGGAAACTCCAACTGAGGGAAGGAATACTAGGGGAAAAACAAAACAAAACCAACACAAAAAACCAAAACCAAAACCAGAAACAGAAAAGATTGGTATTTCAATTTAGAAAGCCTGAGCCATCCACAGTATTCAAGGTTACTTCTTTGTTTGGACAATGTTGTCCTCCTAAACCCGAGAACAATGCTTCAGGACATAGATGTTGTTATTCCTCTCTTCAAATTTTACTTTGCGCATACCTGAATGTCTGCCTTGAAAAGTCCAGCTGCAGGCAAGACAATTGAGAATTTGGCCACTGGTAAAAAAAAAAAAAAAGAGTAACAATAGGACCATACAATAGATTGCATTCTAATATTCACTGTTCTCCACAGATATTCTGGATATGGAAGCCATGTCAGAGCTGGTGTTCTTAATGCCTGCTAGCTGTGCCTGTTATTAAGTCTATAGGTTTGAAGGGTGGTGTAACTCTATGACTGTATGCTTTACCACCCACTGCATGTACAGCAGATTGAGTAGTGTTTGAGTAAGGCAATCTTTTTTTTTTTTTTCTTCCCAGACAAACTCCCCAGGATCCCAGGATCTGAGCTTTAAGCTATAAGACTTATTAACTGACACTTAGAAAATATGTTTGCATTTTTCTTGTGAGACAGAATTAAAAAAAAAACACATTCACTAAACATGTGACGTACTTCGAGTGAAACAGAAAATGATGGAAATGTACCGAGTACTGAAATTCTGATTCAAAGGAAGCACTATCTACAGTCACTAACTAAGCTACATCTCAGAAGTCTGAAATTCATGAACACAAATCCAGATAGTCTGCTTTAAAAGATAAAAGACATTCTTGCCTTGCCTTGCTTTGCCTTCCATTCCCCTCCCATCCGCTCCCCTCCTTCACATAAAACTGCAAATACTCTTATTAGTTAAATTTTAGGGATTTTTTTTTCTTCTTCTGAACTGCTTGCATCAACTGTCTTTGACTGGAGAAGGGACACCATCCTTTTTATTGCTTGAAAACCTTTCTGTTTAAATACAGTCTTGATTAGACAAGGGCAGTTCCTGATTCAATGTGCACATATCTTACATGAAAACAGTTGTACTTGTTTATAAGTAGTGATGTAGAGCTGTTAAATAACAATTTGTTTTCTGAATGCCAGCTTTTTTTGTTGGCTGCTTACCCTGACATTTGTGGTTTTATTGATCTAGTACTGATGAATGAAAGGAAAAAGGCTCATCACAAGAGGGTCATATGAAGCAGTTTATGTGAAAGAGGGAGGAGACAGGATGAGACCTTCCATTGACAGAATTTTTTTTCTTTTCTGAAGGGTTGGAAAGGAGATCTGCAGGTCATATAGCACTCTGTCCCCCATGCTGGACTCACTTTACTTCCACAATTCGTGACAATTTTTGTCTAGCATAATCTTTAAAATTCCAGTGGTGGAAATTTCCTAAACCATCTTATTAGTACTTAATGACATTGCTTTCGTGCTATTACTGTAAAAAGAATCTGCCTTCTCCTCTTATCTTTCACTGCAGCCTGTGGTACACAGACCCCTTTCCCCAGCTCTCCTTCACACAGAAAAGAATTAATACAACATGAGTTTTCAAGTGTCCTTTTCCATTGTCTATTATGTGACCAGTTAACACAGCTAATAATAATAAACTGCATTTACAGGTAAAGAGCAGCTTCTGATTGTAGTTAGCCTAATTTTATGCAAAAAGCACTTTGTCCATATGCACAGTGCTTCAAACTATGATAGGACTCAGAAAGTATAGTTAAAAGTAGTTGTAAATGAATGATCGGTGATTTTCAGTTATCATTATTTTATCTTTCCACTTGTAACACTACAGAACTAAATACAACATTTTCAAAGAAAAATATGATTTAGATTTTTAGAATTATCTATTACTATTTACTATTAATAAATTTAGTTTTTTAAAATTGTCCAGTAACTAACCTCTGTGGAATTTTGTCTCTGATGCTACTTTACCTTTGAGTAAACATTTTAAGTGTGATGAAAACTGGTATCCTGAAATCAGAAAGAGTACAATTAAAAGAACTGAAAATAAATTCAAGTTCTGTGCTGGCTTGTATGGTAGACACATTCCTCAGAAGAATTTTAAAACCCTGATCACAGCTAATGACTTTCAAAGAAAATAACTGAAATGAAGTATAAAATGTCAGTGAGATTTTAATGAAAGCTAATATTCTTCATTATCGGTGGACCAAAATACAACATATTAATGTGATTTACTGAATCATTTAGTTGCCAGAAGTTTGAAGATGTATATCCAACCTTGTCCTCATGTTTAATACGTGCTTGACTACATATTTTTATTTTTCTGGTTTTCAGAATCCATTTACTATTTACTTCCACGTATTACTTTTATCAGTTTAATATCAATCATATAGATGAAATATTGTTGAATGTATGTGATCAGATAAAGGTAACACAGGCCAAAGCAGACCAGAAAAGAACTGTGATGAAATAAACAGAGTCAAGGTCTGAAGATGAGAATGATTATTAAAAAACCACCAGCGACAAAGTGTAGGAAGCCATAAGTTTGGAGCTACCAAGAGAAAGAAAATACATAATCCCATAATATACTGGATGTAGGAGCTATGCTGGAACTGGATATCAAAAGAAAGAAAGAATAAATACTGGTTTGAACTGCCATCACAATATACACAAACTTTCTAAGAACATGAAGCTGAGACAGAAAAATTCCCTGCACTGGGGAAAATTAATGATTTATGCATTTGTTTTAAAAATTATTTATTGATTCAAATTCTACTGCCAGTAGACATCTCCTGAAAAAATCTCATCTATCAGGACCTATTTGTTGCATAAGTACTAAAAGAAAATCCTGGTGTTTTTTTTTTTTTAGCTAGGGAATACTGCTAACTTTGTCAACTGAGATAGTGGAATTTAACAAGCAGTACAATGGATACATTCTGCAAATGTAAACAGTGCTGGAAAATAAAGAAAAGAGAAATAATTTCAAATAGTGATATTTATAACTAAGTAGACATTTTTGGCCTCAGGTGGACTCTTACTAACAATAAGATATTACATTTTCTGTTACATAAGCGTTAAGGACTTGGAGCCCGTGCTAATATTCAAGGGATGCATACGTGAACGTGAGTGTGCTTAAGAAAGTAGAAAGTGAGAGCGGGTGTCTTTTCTCTAGGGAACTTCAACCCTGACCAGCTGGACGAACAGTACTTTTTTATGCTAGTGCTGCTGCTATTTATATGGGTGCTGATAAAGGCATTGCTCTGTCTGTGGTGGCCCCTGTGGCCAGCTACGTTGAATGTGGTGAGAGTGTGTATAATGTGTCCCTCTGGAATACAAGATCAACCTTGCTACAGGCTGAACCTGCAAACTTGAACAACAGCAGCTGCATCGATCAGACTGGGATGTGTGTGACAGATCTGACTGTCGCAGCTGAGAAGGAGGAATGAGTCCTGGATCATGCTGGAGTCAGCAGTTCTCATAATACGATTAACAGGCATATATTGCCCAGAAAATGTGACCATCAAGTTTTAAAATTTTGAGGACGGTTGCAAGAACTTACATTGGACATGGATAAAAGCAATGTCTGACATATCACGTAAAACTGGCTACTCTGATGACTGCTGATACCCCTTTTGTATTTTCTGTCTTTTACTGCTTGCTGTGAGGCAGAACTGGCTTGTCTATTAAGTCAGTGCTTGCAATGAAGTATGAAATACTTGTATGAAATAAGCATGGTAGTTCCACAGGTAACTCACTGTGAGGTAATAAGAAGCTTGCTTTATGTCATTGTCTTGCTTCATTAGCTGAAATTTCCAGAAAGAGCATTAGAACATACTGTAATTCAGCCTCATTTATTTAATAGCCTTGATGTAAAATAGGAAAGTATTTGGATAAACTGTCAAAAGAAATGGGCTGGCTGATTTTAAAGGGTGGAGGCCAGCTAGTGTCACCCTTTAGTGCCATCTGGTCTGGAAAACCAGCCAAAATACAGTCTGCGAAGCTCCTAGAATTCAGGTTGCGGTCTTTGGTCTGGGGAAACACAAGTGACTCCATTGATCTCCACACATTCAGAAACAAATTGTGCCATTATGACAGTTGTACTATTTGCATGTGTAACCTCTTCGCTTCTGAAGAGGTTTTATTCTGTAAAGATACACTGTATCTGTGGAAGACCTGTAAGCAGTGCACAGGCAGACCATATTGTTCGGGAAAAAAAAAGGCAAGTACATTGTTATTTGAGGAAAAATTATCTCAAGCTCAGAGGACTGACATAAAGGACAGTGACAGAGAGCACATCGTTACCATCTGTCCCAGATAAATATTTTACATGCATAGTGGTACTACATTAATATTGATGATATATTGATATTTTCCACATTTGCTATATAAATTAATGAACTACTGCAGCAAACAGCCAGAAGGAGTGGGATGATTTGTTACTCTGTAGCCTCCCCAATTTGCTGTCTTCCCAAAGCTATACATTATCAAGAATAACAAATGGAATTCATATGGCTCCCTCATTAACATGCATTAGATGTATCAGAGTGTGCCTCACACTTTGTTAGGGTCAGTTCAGGAGAACCTCCATATCTTCAGACAATCTTTCTCTTCCTTAAAGAAAACTAACAAAGAATTAGGACATGTGCAAGGAAAAAGCTTTTCACGTTGTTTTTTGGTCTTGTAAAGTTGTAAACCAGGTTCAACCAATTCAGTTGCCCATGAATATCATTTTACTGACCACCTTTGTCAAATGAGTCCACCTTATGAAACTTACACAACATTTGCAATTTCTAATTATGTTGCTTAGAAATGCACAAGGTTGTCTGTCACTTTTGGTCATAATGAGTTTGCTGACTTCTGGAGGTTGCAGTCTGTTCTTTTGGTTTTTGAGCATCCATAAGGCTCACTGTTTCTGGTATGGGGTTTGGGGATTTTTTGGTTTATAGTAGATTCTACACAATGTAGTCAAGCTTACTGTGCAAGTATTGCGCAGAAACATTGCAATACAGGCCTAAGCTCGGTTTGTAATCTAACCTAGAGAAAAGGTGGAGAAAGACAATGTTACATCTTACCAAAGACATACACAGCTCAGTGTCACCTCAGGACAGAAGACAGTTTTACTTGTTGCATTGTTACTCACTTAGGAGAAAACTTTTTAGTGAAGCATTAACACCTTTTACCCCCGAATGATCAAGGGTTTAAAATGTGCCTTTTTTTTTTTTGTTTGTTTTGTTTTATTTTGGGGGCTTGAGGGTTTTTTGTTTAATTAAAGAGTCTTCTTTTTTCACTGACCGACCAACCTTCCAATATTTAGGTATAAAAAATCAACTTATATTTAGCCTCTCTCAGGCAAGAGTTTGAAGAGTAAATGCATGCACTAATGCTTGAGCTACCTGTGAAGAAAGAACCACAGATATGTAATCAATCCAAGCAATTCAGCATAGTTTTACTATTGACTTGATTTGATTGTTTTTATAGACAGCTTATGGCTAATGAAGATTTTTAATCATAAATTCTACCATATAATTTAATGTCTATGTACAGGGCATTTGATTTCTCTGTATTCCTGAGACTCCTCCTATTCTACTAAACATTTTCAGAGCTCATTAGCACATTGCTGTAGATATGATTACACTTTCAGTTGGCACAGCATTTTCCTGTTGATTGCAGGGTGGTAAACAGCTCCCTTTGGTGCCTTTCCCTCTCATCTGGAGCACAGAACCTAACTGCTGTGACCACTTACGTGACAAATTTGGCAGATGCAAGATCCCAGATGGAAAGCTCTCAAATTTGTGTTTCCAATGTAGCATCTGGGTGTATGATTGGCTTCCTGGCTGACTTCTTACAAGATCTCCCGGGCTGCTTCTACACATTTTCCAGTTATAGCAGCTGCAGTGAGAGTTGTGGAGCTGGGTTATACTAGACTATTGACAGGGTCTCCTAATTTGCATCCTCTGTTGAAGTTGTAACTTCCTTTAATCAAACAAAACCCCGTGACATTCTACTCCCTAAAAATATCATATTGACCAGAGAGTTAGTTTATTTCAATCCACAACTATTCTGCTCCACTGTTTGACAGTGAATGTTTACTGAGGAGTTGGAGCATCTGCCTGGCAGTTAAGAGTCACATTTCATTCTCCGATCTATGATAGTTCATGGAATTAATAATTTTGAAATACATTGATTTAGAATGAAACATACTAAGTGCAGGGAATTATATTATTACTAATATTCCTGAACTTACCATAGACCTGTTCAATCGCGAATGGTGGTTTACTTTGTGTTGGGACTAAGAGAGTGGATTTGTTTTTCTAATTGTCAGTCAGTTTGCAAAACAAATACTGAAGTTATTAAAATTCTTACAAAATAGGATACAACATTAGAATAAGCAAAGAAATGTCATTCAGTAATCTTTATATCCTGTGTTATTTTGCTTGTGTCAAAGTTGTGTTCTTATTTGAAAATATAGGATATGTATAGAAAGCAGTCTCTTTCAAATCCTTTAGAAAATCTCTGCATATTCAGAGAATAAATTAAAATTTTTGTATTAGGAATTTAGGTACAAAAATTACACGCATAAGGTATGAATTTCATATCACAGGAATAATAATACCTAAGAATCTTCACCGAAGAACTCCTTAAGTTCAAGAAGTATGAATGGTACTTTCAAAGTGCCATACAAAGCCTGTAGTTTCCTCCAAACTGAATGAAGTTTCTATGCACTTTATGTAGTACCTTTTCTGGTTAAATGAAAAAACCAAAAACCCAAAAACCACAAACAATCAAATAAACAAACAACAACAACAAAAAACGCACCAAAACCCCAAAACAAACCCCACAAACATCAGTAACTGTATGTTATCCTTTTATTTTGAACTTTTAAACTACCAGGGATTTATTTTTGCTATTCAGGAGTATAAAATGACATTTCTGCATATTCTAATGGCTTTCTAAGCATCACCATTAATAAATATAACCAGACAACTTTAGATAGCATTAAGAACAGTGATAAAAGTCCTGGTTCTTCATACCATTCAATGAAAGTAATTCAGTAAGGGGTGAGATCGTATAATATGTGTGTTCTTAGTGACTTGACCTGAACATGGGCAAATCTCAGGATGAACTGTAGACTCAGGATGGTAAATCCACCTTTAACTATCTTCAGAAATGTGTACAACTTGAAGATTCAGTAAGTGTTGAAATTAAAATGCACTGACTTTCTTCAGAACACGTCATAGCAGAATTGTGAAAGTTACAGAATTGTCAATGTTAGTTCAAGCAAGGCTTCAGACTCAAGTTTTTGGGAAGTTTTCTATTGCATGCATGCCTCCAAGGGAAACAAGGACCTCTCATTCTTTTCATTTGTTATGTAGTGATCTCAAATTTCAACAACAAGCTCATGGTGATAATACCTAAATGACTGTTGTTTTTTTGCTAGTTTGCCCTTAGACAGTAGTCATGAAGACTGGGAGACAGAAATAGTGTCTTTGCTCTCTGAATTGCTACTGCTGTCCATAATGTATACAGATCATTTCATCTTATCATATGCTTAGCTTTGCATAATTCATGGTTCTTATCCTATTTTTAGTAAATATTAGTTTTCTCTTCTGGACTTTTTTAAGCAGTACCACAAAAAAAAAAAAAATTACTTTACAGTGAGCCGTGTAGCCAAGATTTTTGGAAAATGAGGAATATGTATACAGAGAAAACTTGACAACTTGTGAAGATTTACCCATAATAGCCTTTCCATGAACTGTCATATAGAGATATTTAAAAATACCACCATTTTTCCTACCGTCTTTGTGGTGTTACAGCTAAGAAAGCTTAAGCAGCACCATATGCGAGTTTAAAAAATAAGCAATTTCTTGGCATGAGGTTTCCTTTCTTTTAAAGCCACTGACGAAAAATAAACCTCAACATTTTTATTGGTTTGCTATATGGTTTAGATGGACATTTTGAACCATTCAGAGTCGTGCTAAGGTGCAACATACGCTATGCTCTTAAGGTAATGGAGAAAATATTGTGTAGGAATCAACGTTTATTCATTGCTTAATATTTCAACCAAATGATTAATATTTCAGCCAAATGAAATATTTTTAGGGTCTGTGACAGAAGGTGGGGTCTCATAGAGTGATACAAATCCACAATAATTTCACGGAGACTAAAATAATTATTCCAGAGTTGTGTTGATATCAGTGTTTCGTGTGTGCCTCTTCTGGTGATCAGGCTCTGTTCTATTATCTTTTTAGTTATTTAATACTGTTCTTGTCATTCACTAGTTGACTATCTTGTGTTAATTGCACCTTCTAAATACCAGCAGTTACCTATCTCTAGTATTGCCTTAAAGGCCATTGTGCTGCTGAAAGTTTGACTTTGCAGGTAAGATATAAAACTGGTTTTATCACTCTTGTCTGCTAAAGATCTTACGACATTGTTTTGCAAGAATAATATGTTACCATCAGTTTCTTGTATAAACTGCAGTTAGCTTAATTACATTCTGCCTTCCTAAATTCCTTCTGTAGTGTCAGTTTGATAAGTCATTTTTCACTTTCTGTCTTAAAACTGTTGTGTAATACTGTTTTATGCTGTTAAACATCTGCTGTATTCCACCCCAGTGGTGTGTGATTCACGGGTAGATGAAGTGATTGCTGTGTGCCTAGTATATAAAACACTTTAGTATCCTTTGGGATAAATATAAATGCAAAGTATTCTAACAAATCTGTAGTCACCGAGGACTTAGTTGTCACTATGTTGCAAGTTATAGCAATTGGGAACATCACAAGCAGCACTGATGGAACAGTAGAATCAGCTCTTAAATGCATCTGACTCTAAGATAAAAGGATTTGTAGAAATAGGAATTATGACACACAGGTGAACAGCTGTTATCCCAGCTTTTAAAGACATTGCTAGATTTCCTGACAATACTGACTCCTGTTATTCCCCTGACCCAAAATTACTTTGGATGCCTCCTGAGAGAAGGAAGTGTCTTGGAGACCATGGAACAAAAAA
>VXBH01000696.1:10505-25614 GCA_013400035.1 Rynchops niger
AAAAAAAATCTGTTTAAATCCTTCTTCTCCATACTTCAAATTTCCATCAGCAAACAACGTGGGGTGGTATACCCCCAAGTATTGCACTGGGAAACTTCACATTTTTTGTAACTGCCACAATAACAGTGATACAGAAACTGGCTCAGTGAAATTATGGCTATCTTGGTAATAGAAGGGAAAGATATTACAAAATGGTTGTTTGCCTTTGATTTTTACAAGTACTCTACTCCATGGTTTTTAGAGAAGAAGAATTTCTCCAAAACTCTCCACTCAGATGCTTGCCATATTGTCCCTCAGAACAGAGAAAAATACCAAGAAAACTCTACTCAGAGAACTTGACAGAAGATTTCCTCCAACATTAGCCAATACTTGTGCTTTTGTGTGTGTTTTCTTTCATCTTTCTCTGTTGGTTTTCTTTCCCACAAATCTCTGTAAAACAAAGTAAAATTCACCCTTTTCCAATGGATTATAACTGTGTTTTTTATTATAACTGGGTTGTTTTTTTTCTTCAGACAGTAAAGTGTTTATCACACAATGCTAGAAAACCACTTTTGTCTTGCTGCATAATCTGAAAAATTAGCCTTGTCTCAAAATACTCTTGAAAACACAAAGACATATTTATCTTGTGTGTTTCAGGGGGAATGTGACACTTCTTAGTCCATTGGAATCCAAGTCACACTGCCAGGTTGAAAAATACTTCTAGGTAAAAAATTACCTGTAAAGTGAAAAACAATCTAGGATGCCTTAGTGTGCAGGAATGACAACAACATAACTGGTTACTGAACAAAAAGACTGAACCACTTATATATGAAAAACTTCTGCAATACAGTGAGACAAATCCATATAAAGGCTACTACTTATCAGGGAGTATAGTTCATAAAATTCTATTGCTGCCCATTTAAATTTTGAGCACTCTTGCTACTGATGTGTTTCAATTATAAATGAGAAACTTAATTTCATCTGCTTGAGTAAATAGTCTATCTTTCTTAAATCAAATAATAAATTAATTTCAATGTTCCTGCAGACTCTGTAGCCTACAGTTTAGTATTGGTAAATCTGCATACATATGCAATAAAGTTATGGCTGTATAAAACAATGTGACAGATGGGATACAAAAAGAAAATAATGACAGCTTAAGCNTGTTCCCAAGTTTTAATGCACAGAAGAACTAAATGCATCGTATTTATTATAACAGCTGTATCTTCTTTGTCTAGTACAATAAAATGGTGCATTTAAATATATACTATGATGGAATATGCTACAAATGGTCAAAACATCAAGGATAACCTAGATTCAGTATCCTGCTCAAAACATAATATGTTTGATTTAAGGATTTTTTTGTTACTGTTCTCTTTAGTACTGTGTAGGGAGAAAAAATCCCAAACTCCAGGAACTTAGTAAAGACAGGATTTTTCATGCTATTTGTTAAGTTCCCCCTTTTCCTGTTCTTTAAAAATACTGACAGACATCATGATAAATTGATCCTTATTTTATTATTCTTCAGTGACTATAAAAGGATGGTAATTTATTGATGATTAAATCTTCAAAGGGAGTATCAGTTTGGAAGTTCTGCTGGATTTGAAGCAGCTCATTTGAACTATTTGGACCTCATAAGTCTCTCTAATTAAATGAACATCAGAATGAACTTTTTATTTTCTTCTGAGTATTCCAGTCCTTTCCTACTGAATATATGATAAGAACAGTGGGTCTCACTGTCTCCCTAATTTTTAGTGGTTCTTACTGAAGCTGGTTATGGCTACTGCTATAGCAATAGTAAGATCTACAATGAGTATATAACCTAGAGAACGGGACAAGAAATAAAGCTTTTATGCTTTAAAAATTATTCCTACACACATGTATATATTCATTATAGGAACTTAGCAGGCTTTCTGAGCTAATTACATCTCAAAAAAGACATTGTTTTCTTTATTCTTTTTCCCAGCTTCCACCTAAGCACATCTCTCTACACAAAGAGATGACCCTCTGTATATGCATTTCCTATTTTACATGAAAAAAATAATGAAATTTAGTGACCTTGCTTTCTCTATATCTTTCAACAATGAGGCAGAAGGAGCTCTGGGCCACTGGTAAAGCTGGGAAGAAACCGAGGGCTCCCTGGAGAAAGGATAATGGAGTTGCAAACAGAGCTGACTTAAGAGGATTGCAAGTCTCTCCTGGAAAAAAATTGCACCCTTAACATCTTATGGTTCTATAATTTGTTATATAAAGTACCTTGTCCAACAGCCTTGTTGGATGTAATTCTGGCCAACAGACTTCATGGAGTATTCATGGACTTTCTCTACGAAAGGGGGCCTCATGCTTATGCCTTGTTTATATTCTATTTAAATTAAATTAAAATTTAGTTTTAAGGCTTAATTCAGGCTTAAGCGGAATAACCCTTGAGACTACCATCTGAAGTGACAAATTTCACTTTAACAATCCTAGTTCCATCTGGGGCAAATTCAGTTTTATGCTTCCCTGTTCACTGCTTAGGAAACTGCTTTCAAAGGCTTTTTCTTTCTAAAACATTTTTATCTATAGATGTAGCATATGCACAGAAGTCTACTGATGCAACTAAAATGCCTCTAAATTTTCATTCATATTATATATTGCATCAGGAGGCTTTTATTTACAGAAATAGAATCACTGTTAGTGTATTGTCGCAGTGCCTATATGGAAAATTAGCTTTTTTGGGTAACCTTTTAGGTAAAATCTATTTACAAATTTCCACAGTTGAGAATTTCAAATTTTTACTTGCAATATCTATGGAAAGTAGGGTCCCTTCCAACTTAAGACATTCTATGATTTCAGACTGCTTCTCACAGGACTACTTAAAACTAAATCATATGACTAAGAGTGTTGTCCAGACACTCCTTGAACTCTGACAGGCTTGGTGCTGTGACCACTTCCATGGGGCGCCTGTTCCAGTGACCAACCACCCTCTCAATGAAGAACCTTTTCCTAATATCCAACCTGAACTTTCCCTCATGCAGCTTTATTCCATTTCCTTATGTCCTGTTGCTGGTCACCAGAGAGACGAGATCAGCACCTCCCTCTCCGCTGCCGGGCTTGAGGAAGCTGTAGACTACCATGAGGTCACCCCTCAGTCTTTTCTTCTCTAAGCTGAACAAACCAAGTGACCTCAGCTGATCCTCATAAGTCTTTCCCTCAAGATCTTTCATCATTTTGGTCGCTTTCCTCTGGACACAATCTAACAATCTGATGTCCTTATATTGAGGAGCTCAAAACTGCACGCAGTACTTGAGTTGGGGCTACACCAGTGCAGTGAAGAGTGGGACAATCACCTCCCTCAACCAGCTAGCTATGCTATGCTTGATGCACCCCAGGACACGGTCGGACCTTTTGGCTGCTAGGTCATACTGCTGACTCATATTCAACTTGCAATCAACCCAGACCCAGAGATCTCTTTCTGTGGGTCTGCTTTCCAGCCTCTCATCCCCGAATTTGTATGTATAACCAGGATTACCCTGTCCCTGGTGGAGAATCTGGCACTTACTCTTGTTAAATTTCATGTAGTTGGTGATTGCCCAGCTCTCTAGTCTATTCAGACTCGCTGTAAGACCTCTCTACCCTCAAAGGAGTCCACAGCTTCTCCTAGTTTAGTATTATCAGCAAGCTTCCTAAAGGTACATTCAATTCCTGCATTTACATAATTTATAAAAACATTAAAGAGCATCGTCTCTAAAATTAAGCCCTGGTGAACCCCACTGGTGACTGGCCACTAGCCTGATGTAACCCCATTTACTATAACTCTTTGAGCCTGACCCATCAGCCAATTGTTCACCCAGCGTATTATGGACTTGTCTAGCTGTATGCTGGAAGGATACTGTGAGAGACAGTATCAAAACCTTTGCTAAAATCCAAACCCACCACATCTACTGTCTTCCCTTGGTCAACTAGATGGGTGACCTGGTCATAAAAGGAAATGTAGTTAAGCAGGACTTTCCCTCCATGAACTTGTGTTGGCTATGAACAATGACTGCATTGCCTCTCAAGTGTTTAAATATATCTTCTCCATAATTTTACCAGGCACTGAAGTGAGACTAACAGGCCTGTAATTGCCAGGGCAATTTTCCTTCTTGAAATCTGGGAGAATGTTTGACAGCTTCCAGTCGACCGGGACCTCTCCAAACTCCCAAGACCATTGAAAAATAATGGAGAGAGGTCCTGTCATAACATCGGCAGCTCTTTCAGTACCCTGGGATGAATCACATCAGGCACCATAAACTCACGTGCATTCAGCTGGAGCAGCAAGTCTCAAACAAGTTCAGAATCAGATGGGAGTTTACCATCTCACCAGTCATGTTCTTCCAGCAGAGGGCTCCCAGGGCCCAAGGGCCCATCATCAGTGTGAAAGAGGGAGGCGAAGAAGACATTAAACTTCTCTGCTTCGTTTACGTCCCTATTTGTGAGATGTCCAACCTCAAATAGTAACAGACCGATATTACTTCTGATCCTCCTTTTGCAGTTAACATATTTAAAATAGCCCTTTTTTCTTGTCCTTCTCAGTACTGACCAGCTTGAACTCTAATTGAGTTTCGGCAGCACAAATTTTCTTCCTACAGTGGCTAACAGAATCTCTGTACTCCTGTGTCGTCTATCCTTCCAATATCTATACACTTTCCTTTTCCACCTAAGTTCTAGAAGAAGATCCTTGCTCAATACTTTCCTCAAAAAAACCCAAACAACCCAGTTTCCTTTATTTTCTTACACAACATGTTTGTTCTGAAGTTCCTAAACATGGCAAAAAGTCAGTTAGAGAATGCTTATCCTTTTAATATTAAAACTAACAGATCTTAATATTATGGCTGTAAAATTATATCACAGTTGAAATGTGTGTAATTCGTTACTGAAGAAAATTTGATTCTAGTATATTTCAAAAACTCAGAAACTAGGAAGTCAAGAAATAATTCAGATTTTATTTTTAAAAATATTGAGAACATAATGAAATCTTCATTATTTTGAGAAATTTACCAAATTCAGCCATGATTCCTAAAAAAGACTATAATATTTAGCCCCATCTCAGTTTCCCATGACACTTCCCACCTTTTTTCATTATTCCTCTTTGTGTCTTGCTCCAAGAAATTCTCCCATTGTTCTGGAATAATGCTAGTGCTCCTCCTGTCATTTGAATAGCTGTGTACCCTGGATTTTCCCTATGTGTATTAATTTCCTCTCCTCTATATGATGCCGATCTGTTGGGGTAAAAGTCATTGATTTGTTCTTTGCAATCCCTGTATTGCAAAGGGAATAAAAAAATCCCTGCACTCCCTGTAGATGATGCAATATTACTGTTATGCAGAGTGGTTCTCTAATCATTATTTTCTGGAGTTCTGCTGAAACCTCTCTAATTTCATTACTACAACACAGTTGTAAGTACAACTACAGGTATAAGTATGGATTAAATGTCCCAGACATCGTCTTTAATGCCTCAGACATCGTCTTTATTTAAAAATAGAAATGGAGAATCTGTGGAGGAGCAGAAAATACTCCAATCTTTTTCCAAACTACAATGCACAAAGGATTTGGGAAGCACAGGTCATAGCAAGTTTATTACTTTTATGTATATGTGTGCATGTGTGTGTGTGTGTATGCATTGCCTTTCCATTTTTAGAGTGACTCTAGATCTGAGACTAACATAGCAGCTGTGGAAGATTTTACTGCCAGGGCCTTCCTGAGGAAAGGGGCCTTCTTTTCTCTTTCAGTTCTAAAGGTACTCAGCAGCACAACTTCCATCTGTGAGGGCTGAATGCTAATGGCGGTTTTGGTCTTTCAGGCAATGTATTTTAAAGGGTCACTCACTGCCGTTCTCTAAAAATTGTTAAGAAGTACACTGTTCCTTTACAGCAGTGAGCCTTCCTGAGTTTGCTGGAATTTTTTGCACCTGAAAACATACGAGAAATTTGAAAATGGACATAGATGCAAAGGAACGACATTAACTCACTGGAGAAACAGAGTATCACATAGAGGCAATCGCCTTTGAATGGTTCACCAGCACACTTCTGGCTTTCGACTTAAGCTAAAGCTTCATTATAAATAAATGGAAAGAAAAAGTGGTGCTTATAATGAGAATCCTGAGGGTAAGCAAATTGAAAAACTAAAGAAATCTCAAAAATCCCTATGAGGACTAAACTGGAAATAACTACGTAATTTGGCAATCACTTGAAGCTTCACACATCAGCCAATCTTTCAGCCTGCATCCAGCAGTAAGCAGGCAGGCATTCAGCAACCCCAATGCTGAATAATCATACAGTGGGAAATAAACTTGGGAGTACAATGCAATGCTTTGCTAGGAGTTGGATGGTGAGAAATAATGATGATCAACCAGAAGATAAACAATAATAAGCAGGATAAGCAGGCTTAATGACAACATTGCAAGATTCATCAGCACCAATGCATTCATTGCCCACTGGCACAGGCCCCTGGATCTGTTGTTTTTCTTGTGCCAAATTGGAATCCCCTTCATAATTACTTTTTCTTCTCAGCCATCGTTCTTATCCATTTTACTGTCCAAAAAGTAAGTTTTTTAGTTCATCACCAAAAAAGAGGCATTCAGTTTTAAATTACTTCAGATGGAGATAGATACACAGACAGACACATTTTTTTAAGGGTCTGTTCTATTTCTTTCTGTTAAAAACCATACATATTCAAATTATGTAAAAAAGAATCAAGGTTGGATTAACAATTATGTTTGATATTGAAATCTCTGCTCTAAAAATGGCCAGGATCTGGTGTCAATCAGAGGCAAAAGTGGTGCTGTGTTCATATAATTGCAGTCGGCTAGCAGCTTGGTCTGATGGGCTGAGATGCTTTGTTTGGAAGGAAGATCAAGGACTCAAGAGTGAAAAGATGCAGATGGGGGAAAGAGCTGGGAATCAGTATGCATATGGCAATGCCGAGAGAACCGATAAAATATTCGTGCTTTTGGGCTCCATTTGGGCTCCTAATCATCCTTCAGTGGAGTTCACTGGCTCCATCAAATTGGTAAGCAAAAAATCACCAGCTACAAATGAGAGGATTATTACAAAAAATAGATAAAGCTGAACGTTGCTGGCTATAAACATGCATACATCACTGCTTTATGTTTTGCAACATATGCTTGTAAAACTAGAATTATTATAAAGCTATCTACAGTAAATACATAAAAAGAATATGTGGGGAAGGAAAGAAATCAAACATAAAGATAGCTTTATAGCTTTGGAGGTTGGGTAAGCATCCAGCAAGTCAGCTTTTTAGCTAAATTTCTTGTTAAGGCTTGCATTAAATATTTTGCACAGAATCTCAAATAATTTGAAAGGAACTTAGTTCTTGAAATGTCTGTCAACTTCAATCTAAATGCATGGAATCTCACTAAATTAATGAAACTGATCACAGCTGGGAATCTAAATTCCCTTTCTCCGTTGCTACTTTTAACTGCTGTTCTTATGCTTTTCTTCCCCTGGAAACCATAAAAGCCTTAGATCACTGTGATATTTGGATCGTCCCTAGCTTCTTGGAGGTCAGCACTGATTGGATTTGGTTGATTTTTGTGATCACTGCAGAACAGAATCATTTCAGGCTTCTCATCTATCTAGGGAATTCCTCATAAAATACCTGAATTTTCCTAATGAGAGTTTCATGGTACTTCATTGCACGGTACACCAGATGCAGTGAAATGCAGATATGAATAGTGAGTCCTTCATTTTCTTGGCTCAAGTGAAGCTTTGTTCATATTTACTGCAGAAAGCTGGGATTATTTTTCTTATTTCTTTTCCTCTGGGGAACATCCACTTGGTGTGCTGTGTGAACTGAGGAAGCTGTTTGGTACTCAGGAAATAAAATCAAGTTACTCAAATGGCTGATGGTTTTTTTGAAGCACAAGGTGGCCATCTGTGTCCTTAAGCCAAAACGTATTTATAAAAAAGGTCTTCCTGTGTCTGTTTAAATTTTGAAGTTGCTTCTGAGAAATGATACCAAATGAATTAAAAATTAACTCATTAGAGAAAAAACAATTCAGAGTAAATCAACTCCTTGTGTGTTTCTCTTTCTCAAGTAAGAGCACACTGACTTTGGTGTGAGTGCAAATCATATATCCTGTCTACAATCACAGAGTATTAAATTCTTTTAACAAGTATTTAATTCACAGAGTAGTAAAAAAGTATATTCTAATATTAAAAAAATCATTATTATATGGAACTAAAAGTAACCCAAACATAATACTACACTTTAAAAAAGTGTATTTCGCTGCCATAAGTATTTGAAGCCAAGAATAGATAAGACTGGAACATTTTCATTAAGGCGATAACTATGTCAACATTTGCTGTTTGAACATGTTTAATGTTGGGCACAAAAAATCATGAATCGTATTTAAAACTAATGTTTTAAGCTTTTGTTGTTGTTAATGCACCTTACTATGTAGTGTGATAAGCAAAGAAAAGCAGGAGGGCATAAAGAAAAAGAATATTTGACATGAAGATATTTATTTAGTGTCAGGTAGCACCCTAGATTTGAATAAATGGACTGGGAATTAGAAAACTGTTAAACAAACAATAGCTACTGAACAAATAGGTTTAATCTATGGGAATGAATAAAAACAAGTTTTGCCAGTACAAAAATTTCTTAAAAAGTTCTATGCAGTCCATCCAATCCTGCCTCTAACTCAAATATAACCCCATACCAAAAATTTCCTGAATTCAAGACCATTCTGCCTGTATGCAGCTATCACAGTGAGAATTGTCCTAAACACATTCCTTGAGACATTTTTTCCCTTCATTTTTGCTTCTCTATACATCTGCCTATAGTATAAAAACTGCATTTTTCTCAGGATGTTTCCCAAGAAGATTGCAACAGATCAAAAATGGATTACTAAAGCTTGGCTTCATAGGGTTCTTTATAATTTTTACATTTATACTTAAAGAACCAGAGGAAACTCAGCAGATCAGGACTGGAATTAAAAAAGGAAGACATATTTTTATGATAAAAACTATAGGATCATAGGATAATTCAGGCTGGAAGAGACGGCAGTAGGTCATCTAGTTCAACTTCCAGCTCAAAGCAGGGTCAGCTATGAGGTCACACCAGATTTCTCAGGGTTTTATCCAGTCAAGCCTTGAAATCCTCCAAGGGCGGAGGTTGCACAACCTCTCAGGACAACGTGTTTCAGTGTTCTCACAGTTCACACAGTGAAAGTTTATCCTTATATTCAGTTTGAACCTCTCATTTAAATTTATGCAGACTGTCTCTCATCCTTCCACTATGCATTTCCATGTACAGCTTAACTTCATCTTATTCATAACCTCAAAGAGAATTTCCTCTGACAAAAAAAAAAAAATAAAATCTAATAATAGCATATGAACATACAACTTCTTGCTGCTGGTTTGTGGCTTTTATAAAGATGGGGAAAGATTGTTAAGACCTATGATCCTGAGTTACAGGAATGCTGTAACATTACACAAGAAATGAATGCTAAAGTATACTGGAACAATAAAAAGGGAGTGATTAAATGCATCAACTTATAGGTTAACAGAAAAAATTCTGTTATAAGCTGAAGTCTCTTCAGTTCGAAAACAGAGGGGAAGAAAGAAATAAGTGTATTAACTTATCAGCAGATGAGTATGAGCTACAAATGAGATACGGCTGAGAAAAAGGTCAATATACTTCTGGGATGCTTGAGGCAAAGTACAGATAGGAAAATACAAGTGATGTTATACAACATCATCAGCAAGACCTTATGTGGAAAGCCATGTACACCCATAATTACTGCAATCAAAAAACATGAACTCAACCTGGAATAGGTATGATAAGTGCTATTAGGGTAGCTGAGAAATGGAGAGCTTGAAAAGGAATAAAGCTGCACTCTAGGGTGGGGGGGAAGAATCAAAAAGTGGAGAGTAAGAAAATTTTATTTGAGGGGCATACCCAATGGGTATAATACAGTTTCAAATGGTGAAGCTAAAGACTGGAGTTTTGGAACTCATCCAGTTTTAGAAGAGCTCTCCAAATAATGATAGAGAAAAAAGCATATGTTTTTTTACAGCTTTGATAAACAGTTTTTGAGATTGAGGAAGCTAATAGGAGAGGATTAGATTTAACTGTTCAGAAGGTCATATTTTAGGGGAGCATAAGACAGGAAATAATGTATGTAATATACTATAGATACATTTCAAGATTTTATATACCAAAAAAAGCTAAAACCACACAACAAATGAGTTTTTACAGATGGGTAAGATAGGATCTCCAAGAATTAATGGCAAAGAAATATGTCTTTTCGTAATCATTGCATGTTGAAAAACATTGATGGGAATCTGTTTCCTTTCAGAAGCTAAAAAATGCATTGCCGATTCTGTCAGTTTCTTTGAGAACTGCAACAGCACCGTATAAAGAACCTTCACAAGGCAACACCATGTACTCTGCTGTGAGATGATTGTGAGTTCTGAATTACTTCTTCCTGGCCATTTTCCTTGAAGCGAAAAATTGTAATATTTTCATACTCAAAGGTCAACCTTTCTTAGAAATATAAACTGAGGTAAACTTTTTAAATAGAGAAAACTCATAGAAATTAAGGCAGAATAGATGTAGTGGTAATGTTCTCAGCCCTAAGAACAAGGATTATTGTACTTCTCATACACACCACTTTTTAACAGGGTGTGTGAATGCTTTTGTAAGTTTGCCTTTACTTAATACCCGTTTGGATAAGGGAGATCAACCATGCATTTTTCAAGCTGATGTTTTTTGGTACTATGTGCAAATAGAGTTTCCCAGTTATGTTAGCTACTGGTCCTGTATTTATGTGCTTCTTTATCTATTTATTTATTTTTATATGTATTATTGTTGATATTTCTTGAATCCAAAATTCATAGATTTCACCAAACGCTATGGAGTTAAAAAGTTATAATTTTTCATTTACAGATCACCATTCGTCAAAGGAGCTTGAAGCCATTTATAAATGATGCCAAATTAACTGAACTCAACACTGTAATTTTCCTCCCTTTGCAGAACACTGAATTTTGATATCAGTATGTTAAATGACTCACACAGAATAGACCTAGAGTTCATGCTAAATATTGAATACAATCTTAGTAAATAGTTTCAACAAGCTTTATCCATAAAGAATGACTGATAATAAAAGTAGAAAATAATACTGAATATAGTACAATTCACAAAGGATCTAAGTCTCTATTTTCCAGAGTTTTCTCCTGACAGATTATTTTAGAAAGAGATCAGTAAGAGAACAAAATACTGATTAAATTAATGAAAAGCTGAAAATAAACAAATGGTAATATTTCAGAAAGCCTAAATTAAGTACAGTAAAAATAAAGCAGTTTTAGCTTATTGTAACTAGCTTTGATACACAATACAAATAACTAGCTTTGATAACAACGTATAACATTTGAGATACTGCCTTTCTCCCCTCTTTTTACATACATGAGTTAATTTGCTATACCTGCACTCATATCTTGTTACTGTAACATACTAGCCATGAAGTAATACCTGGAAGCTTCAAAATGTTTACCCAAACAAGCCACAAACTGGGGAACATTTATATCAAAGATTCATTAAAATAAATGAATGTGGTTCCTACTGTTAGTTAACAGGAATGTTAAACGCATCTCTTTTCTACAACTTCAGGCAATGGCTTTGTGGCTGTGCACCGAACAACAGCTGTTACACCAAAATGCTGTATCACCCACACAAGACGTGTAGCCGTGAGGTAAAAAAATATCTCTCAAATCACAGTGTTAAACAGATAATGGAAATGAACTCTTACGTGAATGTGTCTTTGAAATGGGAAGTTCTCATTCCACAAATACATGGTTTGGTTGGCAACTGCACTTTTGGCATTCACAACTTCGTTTCAGTTAAAAAAAAAAGAAAGGATAACTTGCCCAAATTTGTATATACAAATGCATTGTGAAGAGCTGACTTAAAGGCACATTTTATGCAGGGAAGAAAAGAAGTTTTGTCTTTTAGTTAGCTTAAATTTGTGAGTGGGAGCTATGAACTCCTGTGCTGTAATCTCAGTTTTATTGGTACGATATTGAGAAGATATTTATGCCCGGTTTCAGCTTTCTGGTTAAAAAAATCAATCAATCTAGGTTGTCTAAATTAAGGACAATCCTCATGAAGGCATGGATTAGAATAGCACTTGGCGTGTCTGGAAAAGAGATTTCTAGTATAGGGTTTAATGAGAAGCGTTGTCTTTGCACTAAATTAAGAGAAATGGGTAAGATATTTACTATTCATATAAAATAATGTCCTTAAAAGAGCAATGACTACAAAATAAAATGATTAGAAGTCAGAAAATGACAAAATTAAGCTAGCATCCTTAACTCTGTCCCTTTTCTCATATACATTAGGATACAGTCTCCAGTAATGGAGCCATATACTATTTTTCCACTGAATCCTTACTTTCATAAGTGTGTAAATTGGATTACACAAAACATGTGCCATTCATCATGTGTGGCTCCATAACTAATTTGCTGCTTACTACCCCAAAGACATCCTTAAATAAGAATTTTACTTACTTTCTTGATCAATTTGTTTCTCTTTTTTTCTCTTGCTAAAGGCAAAAATAAAAAAAAGATAACTGCGTATTTAAGTGCCCCGTGAGAGTTAAAACTTATTGGTGTACGGTCCTTTTAATTATTCCCATTTTCCTAGCTGAAATATAGGATTGTCGTTGTGTTTAATGTACTCCTAAATATCATGTGTTTAAATGTTAAAGCAGCAATTCCCTTCCACTGTAAAGAAGATTAGAAAATGCATTTTTGTAAATCACTTGCAATTTAGTTAGGTTAAACTCTCCTTTATTCATGTAGTTAACAACTATTTCAAGTATTTATTCTGGGACTGAGACACATACCGAGAAAAAAATAATGGAGACGGTACAGGACAGAACGCAAACAAGCAACTAAAAAACTCTGTCTGGTGCGTTATGGTATATCAGATTCTTCTCCCTGTTTCTCTTCTTAGAGGCAGGGAGCTCTTACAGTTATGCATCTATTGTCTGTAAACAGTATAGATTACACTTAGATTTATCAGTGTTAGCATGATGTATCAGACCTTAGAGTAAGCACCATGAAGATGAATGAGTAATGGGGATACTTTAAACCAAGGAAACATAAGTCTTTCTGCATTCAAATGTCAATGTTTGTGTTAGCAGTTATTGTCAGTTCCTTCTAAATGTATGCATGCTCTGGAGGGTCCAGGAGAATCACAATTATTAGGCTTAGGGCCGAATCATTTGGTGAAGCTTTATTGAATATACTTTCACAGTCTACAGAGTAACATGGAAATTACCAGGATATCTTTAAACTCCAGAAGCACAGTCAAACTTTACTATTCTGTTTGTGGTGCTGTTGCTTCTAGTCTCCATCATTATCTAAATTAATATGTTGCAATCTAGTTCAAATCAACTTGTAGTGCTGTTCCATGTAGAATATTACCACTATTTGAGCAAAGTAATTTAAATCTATTTTGTTATCTTTGTGCTACACAGCAGTCAGAAAAATGGCATAGTTTGAGGCTTGTATTGTACAGAGGGGAGCAATAAACACTGGAGCACTAGGTCTGCACTAGGTCTGGCAATGGAAAAATGGAAGGTGAGTCATTTTATCTTAACCTACAAAGTTTAATTAGAAAGACTGTGTAAATGTCAATGCACGTGGTTCAAAAATATTTTCTCTGTCATAACATGAAATCTTTCTCTTATTTACAGGTTGTTATTGTCCTTTCCACCCTTTCAAATACAATACTCTTAAAAAAAACAAAACAAAACTACTTAGAACCACAATGGTATTATGATACAAAGCATTGTTTAGTTTTGAAATGTCTCAACTTTTCTACTGTTTCAAGTTTTCAAACATAATTATTCAATTATTTCACTAGTTTTGACAAATAAAAAATTGATGGAAACTAAAACCAAAATACAAAAATGGAAATTAAAATTGCATTTTTTGTAAATTATGTTAAAAGAAATTAAAATTAAAAGATTGCTTTAGATTATTATGGTCCAACAATTGACTACTAAATAACTGTCCTTACATTTAGGGCTCACTCAAAACAAGAACTTGGTTATTTGGTAGAAAGTAAGATCTTTTTAAAGTGTGAGGTATGTGAATTAATAGCACATAAAAAAGATGTCATGAGAATATTAGATCAAACACAGATTATTTGAACACATAAGCAAAAATAGCACATTTTCTGTATTAGCTGTTTTGGAATTAGGTTTAGTCAAAAAGTCTATAGCAGGCTTAAAATGATCAAGTGAGTTCAACAGGATTCATGAGGAGTTTTAATCCTGAGGGACTATGCAGTGTCTAGTGAAAAAGATTACAAAGATTCTCAGCTGTTCATCCATATATTATTGTAATAATATTTTATTTGTTAATATGCCTGTAATTTCTAACCAAGAGTTTCGAAAAACTCATTTAAGCAAAGCTTTCAAAAATTTGTATACAAGAGATTGCTCTGCCATTTTTTGGCAGAGTAAGCCTGGTTTCTTTTTTCATGGGGGGATTTTAGAAGACACAAAGCAAAACAGAGACTGAGTCCTCCTGTGCGTTAAAAAGGAATAGTAGCATTGTACAAATTGTTTACATGACTTGTAGTAGATTATCTTCTTTATTTTCTGCCTTGTTGAACCACATGTCAACTAAGAATTCATTTAACAGAATCTTCATATTCTCCCTTAGCGTGTATTGAACCTGCAACCAGGTTGCTCTCATTATAATGCCATTTGGATAAAAAAAAAGCTGCTTTGAAAATTATTTCTTTCACAGTAAGTTCTGCATGTTTAGTGATGCACTAACATAGTGTGAAATGCAACTGTTATGATTTTGCTACATTTTATTGACTCTTAATGTCTACGTAAAGAAGGGACAAAAGTAAAAGAACAAACTCTGAGGCACTTCAAGACATTGCTTCAATTAAAGCAAGCCACATCTAAAGAAATGAACAGAGGACAAAGGAGAAAGTCAAGTGCAGAAGGTGTGCCTCTGCTTGACAATGCCCACAATTCTCTCTCCCATCTTTATGGTTCTGCACCACTTCCCTCCCTCCCTCCCTGCCTCCCTGCCTCCCTGCCATCCTCCCTTCTTCCCTCCCTCCC
>VXBH01000696.1:30644-46601 GCA_013400035.1 Rynchops niger
CAGGACCTTGCACTTGCTTTTGTTGAACCTCATTAGGTTCTTCTCTGCCCAGCTCTCCAGCCTGCCCAGGTCACGCTGGATGGCAGCACGGCCCTCTGGAGTGTCAGCCACCCCTCCCAGTTTGGTATCATCAGCGAACTTGCTGAGGGTACACTCTGTCCCCTCATCCAGGTCATTAATGAATATATTGAATGCTATTTTGGAAGTGAGAAATACCTTCATTTTCCTCCCAAACTTTAAAGATTAAGTCACGTTTTTAGGTATTGGCAGCAGTAACATGTCATGAAATAATGGATAAGAAATTAACATAAGGAACCACAAAATGGTATGAAGTATATTCTGTTGATAGGAGTTGGACAAATCAGATGGCATTTCTCTCAGGAATAATATTAATAGCAATGTATGAGAAGTAATTGGTGGCAGTCATATAAAGGAAAAGATTAGGAGACAAATTTATGAAGACCGATGGCAAAATCACTATTGAATTGGATGAACTGTTCCTTTCACTTGGGTTTCCAGAAAGAAAATAAATGGGTCCATGGTAGACTTTGAAATCAAAGAGAATGTCAGTAATTGACTAGTGCAGGATGTACTGAAGCTACTGCTAGGTGTGTTAAATCCAGGGAAATAAAGTCGGATTGCTTGGAAGTTAAGGTAAACAAATAAAATACAATGTAGTTATTCTTGCAGAATGACAAGAGACAAATATCTGGATAAAAAGAAAAGTGTTGGGATACCGTCGAGTACTAAGTCGCCTTTTCAGTGTAAATAAAGTTTGGGATGCCAATGTAGGTAAAAGGCAGTACAGTTTGACGCAGACAGACTCTCTTCAGGATAGTTAAACATTTATATACCACCATATTCTGAATAATTTCAGAGGAAAAGAAGTAATTTCTTGTTTAGTTAAACCCAATGCAGTAGTAGGTAAAAATAAGTCTGTTTATTTTTTTAGCTTCATTTCCTTCCCCCACGCCCATTCAAACACCCTCAAAATATTCACTTTCATTTTTATTAATATTTGCATGCTGCACTAAAGGACATATTAAACTTGGTTTATACACAATTTGAAATAGTTTCTAACACCACCAAATTATAACTGTGGAATTAATACTACTACAATTTATTTTACAATATCCTGTAGTCAGTGGGAAATTGAAGTTGTCAGTATAGGCAGATACCATTGTAATTAAGGAAGAACCTTGACTAGCTTGTAGTTAGGTGATTTTATCCTTTAAATTAGCCAATAAGAACCATTTGAACATGCATATATCTAGCCAATACATAGGACTGAGCAGAAAAAACCACAACTACGTAGAATGGGAAGAATCAACTTCGTAAGTCATTTTCACTACTATGATCCAAAGTTTTCCTAATAACGTCAATAAACAGCAATCCAGGATTTAAAAGAAATCTTTAACTACTATTACGTCGCTACCAAAAATGTAACATTTATTGATAGCACAGCATGGGATTTCACGGAGACAAATGCAAATATGGTCACATATTCTTTGCCATTTTTTTTCCATTTTATTTTTAAATAAAGAGTTAGGATTAATGGCAAATCAAAATTTAAGCTTTAAATTGCAACCAGGATTTCAGGCCTGGACACACTGCTTAGATTGGTAAAATCCCTTCTTTCCTACTTTTTTCATTACATTCTTCCCCCCCACACACATGCTGTATGCTCTATAAGGGTCTTGGAAGATTGACCAACTCTTGGTTTTGGAACCAAGTGACATATCAGAGGAATCTTAGTGTATTATGAAAGAGGCTACAAATACAAGAGAGAGTGGCAGTCTGGGAAAGAGATTTTTCACAGCAGAGTTTCCACTGTACAGGGGGATATTGGTATGGTTACAAAAGTATGACGGTAACACCATAATAGTCTTTGCTAAATAAAGAGAACACCAATTTGAAAAAAAGATATAATGAGAAGGACATACTTGTAGCATTGAGTTGTATGAAGCTGGTTGCCAAACTCAGATACTATCAGACTTCCAGCAGAAACATGATGTAATAAAAGCAGGCATTAGAAATAACAACAGGGCAAATCTGATTTTGTTTTCTTTCCCCTTAAAACACCCTGAGAAAGAAGGTGAAATTAATATCATTCATAAACCAAAAATTGCTTTTGGTTTTGTGTTGCTTTCTAAATAGACTTAAGGAAGTTTCAAAGATCCTAATGGACAGAATTACTTTTATTTGATTAAACTTTTTTTTTTTAATGAACTGAAAAGTGTAAGAAATATTTAGAAAAGTCTATAAAATGTTCTCTCTTTGGAGGCTCAGAAAATATGATGCATAAATATTACTTTTTTTCCCCAATTCTATTAGGATGTTGTGACATATCAGTAGTGCATAAAACAGCCTACTGAAATCTCATAATATACACACAGTATGAGTAAATACTTAATCAAATCCAAATGTATGAGTAATGAAGTCTAGATACTTATCACAAGTCATGGGAGAGCTCAGAACTCGTGGAAGCAACCCTTACAAGTCAGACAGCCGTGCAGACAGCTATCCAAACTGACTTCAAATAAAAGCAGGGAAAAGAGGACAGATTTAGGAATAAAATACTGAAGAAATCGAGGGTGGAATTTAAACATCTAATCTGTTCTGCAAAGGAGTTTAAGCTATCCAGAAACATACTTAGGTAGGCATTTTTTTTGGAAATAAATCTTGTGAATATGACCTATTGTTAAGAGATTTTACACAGAATGTGGAAAACATCCTTAAAGTGCAACTTTAGCAAATGTCACAGGAATACTGTTTTCGGTGTGCTGTGCAAGTCCTCTGTCAGTTTTGCCTTTTGGAGCTGTCTCACTGTTTTTAAATAGCTACACCACCGAGGCCACCGGGAGAGGTGAAACATCTATTTGGCTGTCTGGGAGACATTAGCATTTTCAGTTCAGGTTAGGAGTGTACTTTTGAAGGAAATCTCTATCATTCGTATTTAGTGCACTTTGGTTCATGTCACAGAGCAGCCCTGCAACACGAAAACAGGATTCCTGTTTAAAAAAATAAAATAGGATGGTCCTTAATCTACTGCACTGCAACTACTAATGGTCGTTCGGTCTACAGGACCAGACTGGAACTACTTTGAGCAAAAAAAAAACTAAAATAAGAATATTGTAGTTGTGAAGTTTCTAGCACAATTTTTTTCTGCTGACAAATTTACTCCTGAGCCTTAGAGCTTTTCTTCATTAGCAAGCTCCTTAGAGCTTGCTAAGGAAGAAAAAGCCTATCTTTGTTATGATTCAGAAGGTAGAAGCTTAAATTTTTTTGCCTAGCTAAGGAGGTAGATGGTACAAGAAGTTAGTTCAAAACACTTTTATAAAATAAAGGCCTAAAAAACCAAAATCAACAAGTACAAGTACTTCTAAATCACCGGTTTTGTTGCGATATGAATGAAAAACATTTTGATGCTATTATTGTCTGAAAGTTCTAGAAACATTGTAAGAGCTTCCTTTAACAGTATTAAAACAGTTCAAATACTGGATAATATATTTTTTCCCTGTCCAAATGTAAAAAAAAAAAAGAATATTCTGTAATTTCACATCTTTGCAGCCATGAAGAAGTGTACCATTAACTGGAATTTTATATTTTGCTTTTTGTGCTTTTAATAGTTAGTAGTTACGAAGATTTAGTTCTGCAATAATCGCTACATCCCCAGGCCTATGCTTCACAAATATACATTAAGGTGCAATAAAAACATCACTTTAAAGTGTTCACTCACATATTGCTTCAAACTTGAGGTTCAAGAAGACTCTGAAAAAGAGGCATTTCTCATCTAAATTGTGGCGAAATTGACAACAATTAAATAAACCAAGAAAATCCTTCTCAAAGCATTAATAAAAACAAATGTCCATTTATTCAGATAAAATTAAAATGATCAGAATTTAAACATGTTGATGCATAAAGAAGTATAGGCATAAAGAAATTAGGGTAACAGGAACCTTGGAATGGACTGCCTGAAGAATCACTGTGGGACATTTTAAAAAACTGCAACAATTTACTGTTGCATGAAGGCTGAGTCTATTAGCTACAGTTGTATAGACTACTGTTGTCTTAGGTAAAACCTCAATTGTATATACAAATTTATTTATATATAAAACGTGGAAAAGAATCAAATGGATTCTACTGAATGGCAGTAATTAAGGTTTAAATGAATGCGTCATCGATGACAACACATTTATTCGTCTTGGGAACATAAACTGAATTTTGACAATATTTCTGCTATCAAGAGGGAGAAGAAGGGGCTGGTGATAAATGCAAAACACTATTTTTGGCTCTATTATTAATTTGCTATACAATCGTGGTAGGTCTTTTCATCTGCATCACCAAGTTTCTAGTGAAAGTATGAGATGCACACAAAAATTGCTGAATGACAAGACACAGCTTTTCCTTTATCTTATATTTTTATGTCTAATTTGACAAGTGCATGGACATAGGACCCCTTCCCTTCTCCTCCCACTCCCTTGTAGTGCCTACACCAGGAATACTAAAATCCCTCTTGCCAGTTAGACACCATGTTGTGAAAACAAGACAGAGCTCTAAGTCGGTCTATTCATAAACATTCCCCTTTCACAGAAACCTTAAAGCCTGTCAGGTTATTTCCTGATCTTGGCTGTTTCTGTCTCCCAGTTATAGTCAGTCACACTGACTATGTCGCTTAGGAGTTCTCATGTTTATTCTTTCTTATCAAAGTATTTCTGGCCTAGTCAAACTCAGCCCCTGATATGATCTTTCCACTCACCTAAAAGATGTATCCATCATCCTGGAACAGATGTTCGTACGCGTACTTCATACAAAGTAGAGAGTAGAGAAAGGGTTGGAATAACTAAGAGGAGCATAGATATAGAAATATAGTTGTCATGGAATCATTACTTAGTAGACCTAATGTTTTTTTTCACCTTGGATAGCTTAATCACCAACTTTAACCTCTGCAATGAAGGAGAAGCAAACCCTCCTATTCTAAGCAAAAGAATACCAGACTTGCAAAGGATAGTGGAGCAATGGTTTTTTTTCCTTTCTGCTGCAAATTTACATAGAAGTAGAAGGTTGCTAGGTAGAATAACCAGATGCCATGACAACTTAGAAAGTCTTCACAAGTGAGGCATCCTGCTTTATCCAATTTGAGGCTTGCAACTTAATCCTTCTGCCCAGTGATCCTTAAGACAACGTGACTGCAAGCTGTGAAATATTTTCATGTGCCTGACTATTTCAACTTACTTTACAGTGTAAAAAACAGGTCTCTGATACAAAATCCCCTTCTATTTTCCTGAAAAAAAAAAATCAAGTTTGTGCAGGAATTGTTCTGGTCATCTTTCAGGTTATAGTGGAAATTTCCTGAATTTATCACCTGTCATTAAAGTAAGTAATTTACTATGTTTTTAAACATGGCCCTGACACCACACAAACATAGGAAGCTAAAATTAAGATCTTTGTGCTTCATTTTGTTTCTCACAGTGATTTATTTGGGGAAAACGGTAGTTTGTTGAATAGCTGAATTATCCATCATCTGAAAGCATGCCCATTCTTCTGGAAGTCATTTGCCAAATAGGGGAGAACAGAATAAATGTCTTGTAATATTTTTGTTGTAGTTCATATTTCTGTGCATATCATTCTGTGTTACAGAATATACTTTCAAACCTTATACTACAAAATTCCCCCTTATACCTCTCATTACTCTAATGTGGTGATGCTCTTATCGGGTCTTAACTGATTGAGGATATCCAGCCTCATCCTACTTAGCCCAACTACCTTTCACATGAAGATGTTACATGTAAACATCAGGTGCTACAGCATCAGTCATTTCACTACAGATCCTGCATTTGAATTTTATTTCTTAAATCTGGGACTTCACAATACCATTTCAACCAGGATATTTACCAAACTATTTCCATGTCACTTCCTAAATAATTCCTTGTGTATAGAATTTCTTTGTATTTTCATTTGCAAGCAGGATTCTGCGACCTCTTTTGACTGCTTATATGCTGATCCATTATAAAAAGGGGTCGGCCCTTTTCTAAAGGAGGACTCCTTATCTGAATTGAGCAATTTCAAGTCCTGATCACAAGGTGGTAGCACTCCTACTTCTTCTGCACTGACACTCATTGCAGTCAATAGGCAAGGTGGAAAATAACAGCTTGAAGCTTCCAGATTCTGCTGTCACTGGCATGAAAATGCCTTAAAGTCATGTGTAGAAAGGCAATTTTAATATATGATGCTCACATAATGTCACTAACATATGCTGTGCCAGCAGCAAATTGATTGTAGCGCAGCCTCTTCCATTTTTCTTTCATCCTGACATTACAGCTGACAATTTTTAAATGTTGAACACTGGGGCAGTTCTAGATAAATCATACATACAGCCACAGAAAGCAACTATGACACATCAAACTCATCGTGTCTGCAATAGCGAGCCATTCTTTTCATGTACAGATTAACTTCTGAGGAACAGTGCTGGCTCTGCTTCACATATGCAATTTATCTGCATACACGCAGTAGAAGTTTTGCTGCAGGCCAGCTGCCTGGGTTGCCAAGCACTGGGAAAAGCAACCTGTTCTCATAGAAACACATAAGCAGCTTCATCCTTTTTTACACAGGATTTTGGTAACTGCATTTGACATATACATGATGACTATTAGTTTTTCTTGAGCGTAAGGAATTCTTCATGGGATTTCTCACAGAAGTTGTCTGTATTCAGATATATCAATGGACTGAAGATGTAGTGTAGTAGTTCAGTTGCCATGTTCATATCCAAATGGAGAAAATAGTAGGTTGACCTGACTGTAACTCAATATTGTTTGTAAAGCATCAGTCTTTTGGTTTGCATATTTCTGCAAGAAACATTTATCCGTTAAAAACATGCCAGACAAAAAATAAAAACCAAAAACCAAAACCCAAAACCAAACAAACCAAAACCAAAACACCCCAAACAAACAAAAAACCCCAACTAAAACAGTTGGAGCATCTCTCCAGGTTCTGGACTTCACCAGCATTGCTGTTACACCTTCTGCAGCCACACATCAGAGCTTGAAAACTTGTGATAAAGTTATTATTTTATGGTTTTCCACTTCAGCTCCAGGAATTACAATATTTTAGTTATTATTACTTTCATTCAGGCCAAGTATTCCTTACTTGGAGGCAGTTTGGCTTCTGCCTCTGACCTTGCTTGAGCTGTGTCCCAGAGCACAGCATCTGGGGGTTGCAATGCCCGTCCTGGGGAGGGGAGAGCTTCTCCTGCTCTGTCCCAGAATGGGGATAACTGAACGCAGAGAATCCTGAGAAATGCAAGGGGAGGAGGGAAGTTAATACAAGTCCCTACTCTGGAACTAAATAAATAAGCAAATCCTATGGTGGATTAAGTTGATGAGTTGCATCAACTCTCCCATTCCCTGTGGGGCACTCGCAGCCCATTTGTCAGACACCTCCCAATAGCATAGAGGTTTTTACATTAGCCTGGCAAATGTATTTCCCCTTTCTAACCAGATGGCAGCCTGTTTTATCTCTGTCTATAACACAGTTGAGCTCGAGTTATTCCATCCATCTGCACAGAAAAAAGGAAGTGGCCAATCTTTCAAGGGCCACCACTTCCAGCTTTCTTAATAGTGAAACAGATGTCTGAGACTTAGAAACATGAGGCTGTTAAATGTTTTGTTGCTTTGCAGCAGTCTGGTCTACTTACCTGGCTGCTCAGCTTCTTCCTATGTCTGAAAGCAATAAGGAGTCCGTGGTTGGACTTTTTTGTTGTAACTTTGAAATAAAAAAAAAAAAAAAAAAAATCTATGCCACCACAGAGAAACCTTCACTGGGAGATTCATCTGCATATTGCTACAAATGAAATGCTGCATATAAACACTGGCACAAAAAGCACAAAAAGCAGATTTCCTTTTTTTTTTTTTTTTTTAAAGTAAGTTCTTCAGTGCTATTAAAATGTGAAAATTTAAAAAGTCAAATTTTAAACTATCCTTTCATTGGGTGATTTGTATTACAGTGGCTTAATCATTATCTTTATAATTCACACACTCATAGCAGTTCCCTTCATTGTGATTTCATCAAAAAGGGAAAATTTATCTGATAAGGCTATTCGTATAATCACATTCAGCCTCAAATTGTGAAAATATGATTCACAGGCACTGAATTGCAGAGAAGACTGATTTATGCAAGCTACTCTGTGAATGAAATAGTGCTTATTCATATTCCCCAGACAGAGAGAGAACTTCTGGTGTCTGGGACAGCCACAGTCAACCTCCTTTAACCTCTATGAGAAATACGTTATGGAGTGACATTTTACAACCTTTCATGCTATTTGATTACTAGCATAAGAAAAAGTTCAAAAAAACACACTTTTCCTTTCTTTCTCTTTCCTGCCATCCCCACTTCACACACACAAAAACCTGACTAATTATTCACAGCACAAGAGGATGGTTTAAATATGTGTAATAACATATTCTCATTAATATCTACTTTCAGACATCTCTATAGCCATAACTAAAATTTTAATGGGAGAAATCAAATACAGTAGTAAAAAGACCTTTCCAGTAAATTAATTTTACAGATGTTTTGTTGGATGCTTCAATGGGTCATTTTTATTAATGAGAATATTAAAGTACTTAAAAGCAAGCACTAAATACAAACGAGTTCACTTGCGGCTGTTAAAAAAGCCAGCTACAGTTATGGACATACAAAAGTAGACACTCTTTCTTCGTCATTCATTTTGGTCAGCTGCTTTGGGGTTCTTTTGCTCTCCAAAGGTGTTGTAGTGGTGATATTTACAAATATCTATAAAGCAACAAGCAGCTTTTGAATGCAGTTTTTGTTCCTAAACTAATTATATAAATGCTTCTCTGAAACAGTCTGATACGTGATCCCTCCAGACTTCTGAGTTAATTCATACTGTGAGTTGATCCCTTGTGTGTATCTACGCAAATCATTTTACAGAGAGGAAAAGAATATTAGTTATGGTTACAAGAAATTAGCTAATATTAGAGGATTGCATGGAAATAGTTTCTAAAAGGAAGAGACAAGTGTACCAGTGGAGTCAGGAGAGGGTTTGCCCATTACCACTTTGGAAAGCTGCTTCTAAGTTGGATCATCTTCCCCACTTCCCCTAGCGGGACTGTAAATCAGAAAATTCAGTGGTGGGAACTCAGGCTCTAGTTTAATCTTTTGATACTCTGAATATGCTTGGATATTAGCATTCACTGCATATTAGTTTCCCCCTTCCACCTCTCCCTTCTTTTACTTATATATTTAACTCTGAATTTCTTGAATTTACAACTGTTAGCCTGGAGAGAACTCCAAGATCTTTACATGTTTCACAGTTACTGAAATTGTATGGTCCAGTCATCTTAATATATCCACTTTCCCCTATGCTTCCCCTGAAAGCCTGCTTCAGAGTTCGTGCAAAATATGCATTTGCCTGGCAACGTGAATGTAACTCATTTGTACTGCTCAGTGGTTTCACTTCCAGTCACATTTTTAAAACAAAGCAGCAATCTGTCACTGCATCTTACAGGGATTCAAAAGGACTTGTGCATATGAGCCTTGGTCTAAAACTATTAACTCTGTTCAGACATTGAGATTTTTCTTATTCCTGGTTAGCTTAGTTGCATGTTAGTTGCTGAGCTGCTTCTGCACATGAAAATCAGTGTACTTACAAAAAATCATGGTTTTGACTAGTTGGTGGCTAAGCGTACTGATCACACTATGGATCCAGAGTTCTCATTTCATTCAGTCCTAGGGTACTTATCTTTGATTTGATCAAAATCCCTTTTGATAGGGAAATAAACATGAAATTTGGCAGGTAGTTCCTCTTAGTCACAAGTTGAAAAACATAGAATCATGGAATTATAGAATGGTTTGAGTTGGAAGGGACCTTAAAGATCACATAGTTCCAACCCCACTGCCATGGTCAGGGACACCTCCCACTAGACCAGGTTGCTCAAAGCCCCATCCAGCCTAGCCTTGAACGCCTCCAGGGAAGGAGCATCCACAGCTTCTCTGAACAACCAGTACCAGTGTCTTACCACCCTCATGGTAAAGAATTTCTTCCTAATATCTAATCTAAATCTCCCCTCTCTCAGTTTAAAACCATTCCCCCTCATCCTATTGCTCCACTCCCTGATAAAGTGTCCCTCCCCGTTTCTTCTGTAGGCCCCCTTTAGGTACTGTAAGGGGCTCTAAGGTTTCCCTGGAGCCTTCTCCAGGCTGAACAACCCCAACTTTCTTAGTCTGTCGTAATAGGAGAGGTGCTCCAGCCCTCTGATCATCTTCATGGCCCTCCTCTGGACACGTTCTGACAGGTCCATGTTGTTCCTGTGCTAAGGACTCCAAAGCTGGACACAATACTCCAGGTGGGGTCTCACCAGAGTGGAGTAGAGGAGCAGAATCACCCCCCTTGACCTTCTGACCATACTTTTTTTGATGCAGCCCAGGATACGGTTGGTTTTCTGGGCTGCAAGCGCACATTGCAGGCTGCTGTTGAGCTTCTCATCCACCAACACCCCCAAGTCCTTCTTGACAGGGCTGATCTCAATACATTCTCTGCCCAGACTATATGTGTGCTTGGGATTGCCCCGACCCACGTGCAGGACCTTGCACTTGGCATCATTGAACTTCATGAGGTTGGCACAGGCCCACCTCTCCAGCCTGTCCAGGTCCCTCTGGATGGCATCCCTTCCCTCCAGCATGTTGACCGCACCACAGTTTGGTGTCGTTGGCAAACTTGCTGAGGGTGCACTCAATCCCACTGTCCATGTCACCTACAAAGATGTTAAACAGCACTGGTCCCAGTACTGACCGCTGAGGGACACCACTTGTCACTGGTTTCCACTCGAACAATTTGCTGTTGACTCAACCCTTTGAGTGCAGTCATCTAGCCAATTCCTTATCCACTGAGTGGTCCATCCATCAAATCCCTGTACCTCCAATTTAGAAACCAGGATGTCATGCGGGGCAGCATCAAATGCTTTGCACAAGTCCAGGTAGATGACTTCTCTTGCTCCCCTCATCCACCAATGCTGCAACTCCATTGTAGAAGGCCACCAAGTTTGTCAGGTATGACTTGCCCTTAGTGAAGCCATGTAAGCTGTTACCAATCACCTCCTTATTTTCCATGTGCTTCAGCAGAGATTCCAGGAGGATCTGCTCCATGATCTTGCCAGGCACAGAAGTGAGACTGACCAGCTTGTTGCTCCCTGGGTCTTCCTTTTTTCCCTTTTTGAAAATGGGAGTTGTGTTTCCCCTTTTCCAGTCAGCGGGAACCTCACCAGGCTTCTGTGACTTTTCAAATATAATGGGAAGCAGCTTAGCAGCTCCATCCACTAGCTCCCTCAGGACCCACAGATGGATTTCATCATGGACTTATGCAATTTCAGTTTCCTTAGATGGTCTTGAAATGGATCTTCTCCTACAGTGGGCGGTTCTTCCTCTTCATAGCCCTGGCCTTTGCCTTCTGCAACTTGGGAGGTTTCATTAGAGTCCTTGCCAGTGAAGACCAAGGCGAAAAAGTCATTGAGTACCTCAGCCTTCTCCATATCCTGGGTGGCCAGGTCTCCTGTTTCCTTCTGGAGAGAGACTACAACTTTCATAGAATCATAGAATCATAGAACCATAGGGTTGGAAGAGACCTCTGGAGGTCATCTAGTCCAAGCCCCCTGCCAGAGCAGGGTCACCTTAGAGCAGGTTGCACAGGAATGTGTCCAGGTGGGTTTTGAATGTCTCCAGAGATGGAGACTCCGCCACCTCTCTGGGCAGCCTGTTCCAGTACTCTGCCCTAGTCTTGCCTTTATCTCTGACGTACTTATGGAAGTTTTTCTTGTTGTCCTTGATGTCTCTGGCCAGATTTATTTCTATCTGGCCTTTGGCTTGCCTAATCTGGTTCCTGGCCACCTGGACAGTTTCTCTGTAATCCTCCCAGTCAACCCGTCCTTGCTTCCACCCTCTGTAGGCCTCCTTTTTGCTTTTGAGCTAGTCCAGGAGCTCCTTGTTCATTCATGCAAGCCTCCTGGCTTTTTTGCCTGACTTCTGTCTCGGGATGCACTGCTCCTGAGCTAGTAGAAGGTGATCCTTAAATTTCTTGTGCCCTGTTGTGCTGTCCCTACAACAGATTTTGGGGTGGTTGAAGTCCCAATGAGGACCAGGGTCTGTGAATGTGATGCTGCTCCTATCTGTCTACAGAGGGCCTGATCTGCTCCATCGTCCTGGTCAGGCAGCCTGTACCACTATGACGTCACCTGCCCCTGTGTTCCCTTTAATCTTGACCCATAAACTCTCCATTGGAGCTCCATGCACTCCAGCACTATGTCTTCATTGACATAGAGGGCAAAAACTCTTCCTCGTCTCCCCTGCCTGTCCTTCCTGAAGAGCCTGTATCTCTGCTTTCCAACACTCCAGTCACAGGAGCCATCCCACCATGTCCCTGTGATGCCAATGAGATTGTAACCATGAAGGCGTGCATCTTTAACTCCTCTTGTTTGTTTCCCCGTGTTACATTTGTTTGCACAGAGGCACTTGCGCTGGGCCCCTGATGAAGCTGCCTTGTGGGCTGGAGTGGCTGCATTTCACTCATGCTGCTCTTCATGGGGCCTTCCTTTGCGGTGTTTTTTGTGACTCCCCAGTTTCTATTGCCTCAGGAGCCCAGCACATCTCAAAGCAACAGGTTGAGGGCCTTTGCTAGTGATCCACCCCTCAGACCTTGGAGTGTCATCCCTTGGCTTGTCACAAGCAAGCCTGATAACATCCCCCTTCCTCTTCCAGTCTAGTTTAAATATACTGGATAACTATCACTCTCTGAAATTGCATCCACATGTATTAAAATTCTCTCTGAGATCAGCTGATGTAATTAATTCAGGTAAAACTAAATCACATCCAGAAAACATAAGAGCAGCATCAGCTCAGGGAACCTGAGTTTAAGTTATTTTTCAGTTCCCTTCTTATTTCAAGACTGAAGATAATAGCTCTGTTTTACCCTTCCTGTTCAATAAAGCATTTTAACACTGCTCTTGAACAGGTCTCAATTACTGAAAAAGTAGCAGTATGAGGGCATCAGGAGCTCTTGTGAGAAAATAACTGCTTAATAGTGTTTATGATGATGAGTCATTGGGCAGAAAGATCATTTTCATCTTCTTTTGCATAGCCTTGAGGACATTGCAATTACTTACAGAACAATAACATTACCCCAGGCTCTTCTGGCAGGCCTGGTCATACCGTAATGGACAGCAGCAGACAAAAAGTAACAAATAAGCAAACAAAAAGCTGTGTGATATAGTCCCTATTAAAAAGATAAAAGGAAGGGGTGGAAAGGACCAGGCATGAGAGGGATTGCCACTGTTTACCAAATTGAAGGCGTATTATTTTCTTCTGAATCCATTCATGGGAAATAAAGCACTAAGTAAATAAGAAAAGTAAGCTGAACTTGGCAATGCTTAGCACAGGACTTGCCTATAAACTCTGTGTCCTAGATATGGTTCTTCATAGACTTTGGGGAAAATGAGACCTTTAGTTTATGAATAATAATAGATTAAGTAAAAGCATTTTTTTTTTTTCTACAGATTTTGCTTTCTTTAACTGAGTAGGAGAGTGTGCTGCTATCCAGACAGAAATCTGAAAGGTTACGCACTATCATATTACGCTCATTAGACAGCACACGTTTTATTTGTTGGCATGCTGTGAAGCAACAAAAGAAATTATACATTAAGGATGTGAATAATGGTATCTCTGAAATAGTACAAGGCTAACTGACAAGGCAAGATGCATCAGTGCCACTGCTTCAATTTTCAGTTTGTTTTTTTTTAAGTATGCCTTTCCCCTGGAATATTAAATGCATCAAGTATTTTGTCTAATTCAGCCTTTGGATTCCTCTTATGCCAATAATAAGCTGGAAATGTATTACAGGAGTTAAATCAGTTCCCATCTCACCCATCTTTCTTTTACAAGCCACCCACCTGAGGTTGATTGACTCTTGAGTTTCTAGCATGTTAGATAGATAGTACGAGTGATTTAATTGCACGACCTCAAAATGAAAGCTTGAAGAGAGAGTTTTGTTCGTCCAGCTATTAGCTGAGGACAGAATTTATTCACCTTGTCTCTCTTGTATATATTAATCTCATCAGAGTTGCAGTCTGGAACTCCTGCTATGGGAAGATAGCATCAGCAGTCCTTAGAAGATGGGATCTTAAACTGTATTTTCTGACAACTGCAGCAATGCCGTACAGCTCCTCGCTGTCCGGGAGCACTGAGCGTAGCTGGGGGTCAGGTCCTGCAGGGGCCAGGTACAACCAGGACCCTCCTGGGGAGACTGAGTGGAGCCATCGGTGCCCATGGGGCCCTGACACTCACTGCTCTTAGGGCTTCAGCTTTTGATTTTCGGGAGCCTTTGGAAGCGTGCCTTATGTTACAGTCGTATCATATACTGGTTTTGGAGTTCATACAACTGCTGTCTTTGCAGCAGGATTAAGTATTTGTTTATTAGGTGCGTAAGGCCCGTTCCCATCCTGATCTAATTGTTATAGATAAGTTACTCGTTAACGCTAAAAATAAGACTCTCTGTATTAATGTGTGTTCTGCTGTATCTTTAGCTGGATTGACCCAAAGATAAGAACTTCCTTCTGAATGAATAAATATTAGCCAGGCTGTTTTACCGCTTCTTCTTTTTTATATTTTTAATGGACAAACATTTTTGATCTGTTGAATCACATGCTAGAATGAACCAATAGCTTTGTCATGTTTTACCGAACACTTCAATAACAATTCTTAGTTCTAGTCTCTCCTTTTGGTATCTCTTATTATTTTAGTACTTGAGAACAACTCATAGCGTAGCATTTCTGAAATTTCGTGTCTCTTTCTCAGTGGTAGATAACTTTCCTTTGTTTTCAGCTTGTGACTGTGGATAGTACAAGACAAGTTGCATGAAGGTCTTCTTGACTGCTGCTTTTCTGTTAGTTTTTCAAAACCTGAGTTTATCTTTTTTTTTTTTTTTTTTTAACCTGAAAGGTACCAAATGACTTCATCCCTGCTCCATGCTGCATTTTGTTTGTTAATGTATTGACAGTGTGGAGCTTCTGCATGACTCTCCACTGTGAGCCCTCATTCACATAAGTGGCATTCCTTTTCAGTAAACCAAAATAATCTCTAATTTGTTGGGGTTTTCTTTTAATATTCTGCCAACTAAATGCACAGGGTTTAGTCAGTTCTAATGTACTCTCCATATCCAACACCAAGTGTTTGTCAGCTAACTTTTGCCATCCATAAACTGCTTGAGCAAATGAAGCATCCTACCTCTCCTTGTATAGACTTTCTATACAATTGAGATTTCCTTTATTCTGCTCATACGTCCTAGAAATTCAGAGGGCTTCTAATACCACAGCCTAACTTGAAGATATCATCTTTTATCTCTGATAAAGGAACCTGAACCAGAATCTGCTTTTTCCCAACAATAAAAGATTACATTTATCCTGAATATACATAATGGCAACTCTGAGTCATGCAAAGCTAAACATGAAATAAATTTCTACCTACCTTTGAAAAAAATATATTCCGATTTCCTTACTCCAATGAAGTTACTGTGAATTTTGGCGCAATTTCAGTAGGGTCAGGATTTAATTTTTAATGATAGATGTCATTGTTTTAACCTTCAGTCTACTTTAGTCTACCTTCTGTATTTAGCATGTCATGTTTTCAAAACGCTTCAAAGTCCCACAAAAGTCTTGCCAAAAAAACCACAGATGCTTTAAAAAATCTGAAGCTACAAGTTACAAAGAACGTCAATAACATGCCTGAAAAACTCAGTTTCTGCCTTGAATCTACTCGCTTAACCTTTAATCTGCTTCAAAGCCGTGTCTGTTACATTAACCCAATCACCCTTTTCTACAGAGTTTTCATTTGGCACCATAAATACCAGTCCTCAGTTCTTTCAGACGTCCAACTTATAGCCATCGGTGGGGGGTC
>VXBH01000696.1:54500-94880 GCA_013400035.1 Rynchops niger
GTCGTGAGCATCACTTAACTGTGAAAAGTGAAACAGGCTCGGGAAATACAGTCATGGTTTAGTTATTGAACCGCTAGCAATGTGCCTAGCATTGAACAGGATAGGATACAAAGTTGAGCCTTCTCCAAACTGCTTGGAACTGGAATAGTTGATGCGCATAATGTTTATAAATACACATTCCTAATACACATATAAAATTCCCTAAAGCACAGTTAATGTGGCAAAAATTGTCTGCATGCAAACTGTTTTGCAAATCTTCCCACTAGTCACCTTTCTTGAAATTTCGGAATTGAACCTGGTGCCCTGAGTCGATACTAATGGTGTTTCTCATCTCTGAAGATACATTTGATAACTTGATATCCTGAGAGAAAAAAATCTGAAAAAAACTCCTTTTCCCCTGCACATGTAAAAGATTAAATGAAGAATTTTAAAGTGACCTGAATTACACCACACTAGCACCTTTTGCTTAATCTCCCTGGACTTTTATTATTTAGTCTGTATCAAACACATTACAGTATTTAGATTATCATGTCTTTCTTTTCACTAGCTTGTCGTTTACTAGCTTTGCCTGCAGTTCACATGACAAACTTACTTCACCTAATTAAAAGTTACATTACTGTTAACTTGGTCTCCCTTCACCTGCTCAAACTGAAAGGGCTTATAACAACTACATAAGTCTATAGCATTACAAAAACTGCTGCTACATTTTGCTTGTTATCAAGAACATGTGCCTTTACTTACTTGTCAAAAGGAAAAGATGTCCCTTTCTATATATTGATTTAGGAGTCATTGCACTGGGGTTTGGAAGAACTTGAACAGGAGAGTAGGCACTGGAAGCAAATACTTGTTAAAAACACATTGGGAAGGATTTGGAATGGTTCTATGAATGGCAATATAGTGCAGAGCAGTTAAAGGCTGGCCACTATGAAGAATGGTGCAGAGCACAAAAGGGCGAAACAATTCCATTACCACTGTTCCTGGGATGTATCCTTTTAATGCATCCCAGGATGCTTGTGTCCCTTAGCATGTTGGAGCAACGATACAGGTTCAGTGCCAAGCCTCTTAGTTCATTTATTAATTTATTCCACCTACCATCAAAGCACAAAAAGAAACAGAACCTGACACTTTGGGGTTAGCTGATATATTTAAATTCTTCCAATCTTTGTTTTATTTTAAGTTTCCTCTTAGCATTACTTTTGGATGAGAGTTCTAAGCATGCTTAATCATTTAAAAGTTCCTGACACTTTCTATAAAAGCAGTAACATTTGCTTTTATTGTAGTCCATGTTGTAGAAAGAATAGAGTCAGAAGCAATAAATATTGAAGCTCAAGGAAAACACTGAGGGTTAATTTCTTTGAATAATTTCTACATATGCTATAGAGTTTCAGTACATAGCGCTGATCTGTCAGTCTTTAAAATACAGCTGGTAGTAAATCGTCTTACTTACTGTAGCATACATTGCTAATTAAATAGTTCTGTCCTGCCCAAATTTCCTTTTAGCTGTTTGCCTACATTTCCTCATTTTCTGCTTGCACACTGAATCAGTGGTTTGTCCCTTATTCCCCCTTTCTGATGTAAGTAAAAGTAAGCTGAGCTAGAAAGAAGCAATAGGTGGATATCAGCTGCCTTGGGGAAATGGTGGGGAAAGAAGGGCTTACCAGAAATGGAGGCATTGAGCCATCACCTTGTTGTCTGCAGACATGGAGCATATACCAGCTCAAACTCAGACCTGAGCTCTACTACAGCACATCGTATACCTTCACATCAGGAAAGTCACAGTGTCCTGTGACGTTAGATAACACCAAGTATAGAGTCTCTGTATACTCGGGATAAGGATCTAACATCAAGTTATGGGGAGTAGAAATGCTCACATCTTTCATATAGGAGCTTAAAATCCTAATCTATTTAACTGGTATAACACCTAGAAGCTAGTGTGGGTCATTTACTCCTCTTGAGCAAACTTCAGTTCTGTGGCTGTACTTTAGGATGTCAAGAAAGTTGGCTTGGTTTAGAACCTTGTCAGATATAAACAGTGGAAACCTTAACTATGGTGCATAATTTCACTGCAAAGTTATTGAAAAAAAAAAAACAACACATAAAAAAACAAATAGGTAAAAATCTAAAATGACACATTGAAAGATTTTTTGTAATTCTTCACAGAAGTAATGCATAATCTATATTCAGTAAGAGATGTCCATATGGTTTCTACGTGCATTTTCTTGGTAATGAAAAAAGTCAATGCATTCTTATTATTTATATGGCTGATTTGAACATTTATGTCTTTTGGAAGCAGGAAGATGGTCAAAATATTAGCTAATGCATTGAAAATACAAGTCTCTATGTGTCTGTTTCCTTCGCTAATGCTTTAGAAACAAGTTCCTGTGGGTTTGTTTCATAATGCTTTCCCCACATTACTGAAAAGACAAATCTATTAATGAAAACAATTACACTTTTTNCTTTTCTGCTGAGAAATCACTTGGTAAATTATGTGAGGTCATATCAGCAGCATTGGACTGCCCATGTAATGCAATGTGACTGCTGCAAGCTGACAAGACATGCAACCCAGTGATATATTAATTGGGTAGAGAATGGGGCAGGGGGAAGAAAGATGAAAATGGATTTGTCTCAGAAGACAAGATGTGGATGCACATAGGCAGAATCACAACTGTCCACAGTGGTTATCTTCGGTAGTTTCAGCAGGGAGTTGAGAATTGCCTGTGCTTTCATTTATGAAGCTAAACCTTTCATTGTAGACTGAAACTGTACAAGGGACATGCTGAAATTAGTCTCCCTGATTTGTCTCACTGTAAAGAGCCCACCCAAAGCTTATGTCCTGCTTCAAAACTTGCTTTGAAAGTGCTTCAATGAGACTTCAGTCAGTGCTTAGACCTTGCAGAAGTTCTCTGCACAGAGGAAGCTTGCATGTTGTACATGTTGCATGTTGCATGGTTTTACATTTTTCAGTATCTGTTTGAAACACTTCTTTTTTACCAACAAATATACTTTAACATTAGCACTCAGAGAAGCATAAAGTAATTAGCATATGAATCACTTTACTCAAGTTCAAAGAAGAGCTCTCAACCTTCAAAAACCTTTCATCATTTGCAGAAAGCTACAGTTTCACACCATTGCTTATGGTCTAGTGAGTATCAGTGACTCAGAAACACAGGGTTGTGCTGAATATGGAGGCTATGTGCAACGAGCAATAATAATTAGGTTTTCTTGGCAAATGAACATTAAGCCTACTTAGTGCAATTTCATGTAATGCAAGATGGAGAGGAGACAAGGGTAGACGCAGATAGTGAGGAGTGTTGGTGTGTCAGGACAACGACTCCCACGTCAGTTATTCTGGCCATGACTCCTCAAGTTCCTAAGAGTAAGTCAACATGGTATTTAATGTGCTGTCGTAATGCATGAAACTGCAGTGATACTACTTAGACACCAAGTTAAAAAAGAAAACTACACCTGAGAGTTTTATGTAAACCAAAACAATGCAGGGAACTTCTTCATCAGAGCTGCACCTGCTCAGTTTATTACGCCACTCAAAGCTTTTAACAAAAATTTGCATTTAGGCAATAAATGTTCCTTTACTGGGGACTATTGGTGTACTTTACACAACTTAACAAAGCTCTTTAGCCTCTGACTCCTGAGAGATAGGTGGCCTTTCTTTGTTTTTATGTTGTCCATGACATTGTAGCATCTGAGTTTCTCATAATAATTACTGAATACATTATCTAATTTCTATACAATAGCATCTATAATTGCCCCTATTTACATAAAGTAACTAAAGAAAACAAAGGTCAAAGTGGCCTGGGTGCAAAGCCACTAAAAGAAAACTATGGTGGGACTCGGACCTCAAGCACAGACCAAGCGAAAAAGCAGGGCTTTTAACAGTTTGGGGGAAAATTCTCTTCAAGCAGCAGACCCAGTAATAAAATTTAACTAGCACTGCCGCTTCTAATTGTCTGCTTTAACAACTAAGCATTCTCCCTATCAGATAAACTTTGATGTGTGCATCCCGTACAGTATATGCTGCAATATACCCTTAAACATTGTAAGGATATCTAGAAACACTGGAAGAGCCACAGTTTGAATTTCACTCGGCATTTGTCATAAAGAGTTAGAGATTCTTAGGTAGCTCTGAAAATATTTGACAAGGTGATGTTTTGGTTTATAATTTATATATTGGTGGTGGCTTCTTTTACCCCTTATTCCTAGCTAATTAAAAGCATGCTTAAAAAGCATTATTCACAGTAGCTTAGAACTCACAAAACCTGTAGGATTTTTCACAATAAGAATGCACAAGTAAAGAAACTCTCAGTCTTGGACTTAGATATTCTGCAGAATTGTAATGAAGACTGTAGGTAGCAAAAAGATCATAAACTCTGATATAAAAATCCATACTTGAAATCTGCTTGATAAGAGCCCAACAAGTTATAATGCATAAATTCAGTGGTGCTTTTTTTGATTTGCCTGTTGGTTTTGAATGGATCTTTAGGGTTTTGTCTGCTTGCTGTTTATTCCAATAGATACCTGGATATGTGCCATAGGTATGACACTTGGGTATGAATATGCGATGACTAACTTCAAGTTAGTTTTCCTCTACCATCCTGTTCCGCTGCTTACAGGTGTCTTTTTCAACAATCCTGCTATCAGCAAAATAATTGACTAGAATTTATTACATACTCAAGTATTATGGCAGGCAGGGCATATAAAGGTAAATATAAACAACATTAATAAAAAGGAAAGATATATTACAGAGTAAAATTCATTCACTTAAGTGTGAGCGAATACATGTCAAAAAGTCTTCAAAATATTGCCAGTCTCTTTTCCTAGAACAAGAGGAGAGTGAATTTTTAAAGACAGAAAAATGAGTCTCTAATTTGCCTTATAACTTTTACGATAAATCCAGTTTCTATACTTCTAATGACTTCAGTTTACAGCAGTACAGTTTATTGTATGCAAAACCCATTTGTTTTAATGTTTTAAAGTGAGTTTTCCCAAATTATTTTTATTTAGACATTATCAAGCAAGCTAACATGGAAAAAGGGATTCCCAAACCCCCAAATGTCTTCCACTTTTGTTGCAAATTTTGAATGATTGAATCCAAATTTTATAAATGCTGCTTAAATTATATTTTCCCATGGTATGCATAGTTATTGCTTTAACAGGAAAAATACATGCCCTTTCTACAAGGCCAAGGATCCTAGCTACAGCAGCATTAGCAGACATCATTAGGACACTGCTAGGTACAGCTGAATAAGCTTTGCCTTTGTTATGCCATCTATCTTAAAGCCATTAAAAGTAACATTGTAAGCTGTTATGTAGCTGTCATATCAGGAGGAAGACTTATACTGATTTAATTAAATTTTTCTGGCAACAGATAAAGACAAGGAATGGAAATAATTAAGCCCCTATAGGTTATTCTCTTCTGCTGTTAAATCATTATTCAAGGAGAAAGCCTCCAAAGTTTTATCCTTCCTTGGGCCTTTTTAGGAGACTATTTTCTCAGGTTCCTGCCATTTATTAATGTGTTGATTCATTTTAGCAGGACTGATATCTCTGTGGGGACATAATTCATTTCAGTTGAATCCCCAAAATGCAGAAGCTGTTTCAGAGAATCCTTACCAGATAGTTACAGATTAACTATCATCTGAAATCAGTGTGATGTATTTGAAGGTGAAAGCAGCTGCAATGCACAGATTTAGGTTAAATGGCTTGGAAACTGCCCAGCCAGCTATCCCTTTGGAAGATTTTCACTCAGAAGTGGTATGAATAGGCTGCTCAAGAGTGCTCGAGGCCAGATCCAAGAACTTAGAAAACCAGTACCCCATTTTAAGGCAGATGCAGCAAAAATGGAGATCAGAAGCCTCTGTTAAGCCTCTGTACTCTGTGGAGGGTTTTGGCATGTTCACATGGCATCCAGAGCAGTACAAGGAGCAGTGAGATGCCTTAAATCTGTCCTGCACATACGAGCTTTCTACTGCCAGCTCACTGGAAAATGCTGACTCTAAAATCCTGGTTTTATTCAGCTACAGAAGAAATTGCATTTTCACCCTTTGGGATTCACTTTCTTCACCCACTGAAATCAGAAAGAAAATTCACTTCCCAAGCAGTCTTGAAGGTAGAGGCTCAGCTGCCCCCTTTTTATTTAAAAGTTTTTTGCTACACCACAATAATGAAGTAGGAAAGCAGGTCTAATTTTTTCTCTCCACATACTGGAATTTACACTCATTTTTCTCACTTCTGCACCTAGTAATCTGAAAGCCAGTCTCAGTCTATTCTTTCTTTCATTATGGAAATAATGTTGGTACCCTGTAGCAAACTTGTAGCAAAGCTACAAGGACAGAAGGAGATTTAATTCTAAAACCAGGCCAATTTCAATCACATGCTGACTATCATACCTGCATACTCACAAGGACTGCAAAATGTTTATTTCAGGTGATGCCTGGCATCTAGCCAAGTGACACAACCTCCAGGAGATTTGACGAAGATCTCACGTGATGGACTGCATGACGGAGGCCACCAGCTATCCAGTCGTGGTTAGGGGTTGTTTCAGATGGTAACAGCACGCTGGATTTGGATGTGGTTTGCACCACTGCAGAGTTCACAGGGATTTTAGTCATTGCGTCCCACCTGGGTGAGTTATTAGGATTTACCCATTGTCCTGTCTCCAGCACTGGTTGTCCTAAGAAGACGAACAGTCATCAATACACAAAACTGCTACAGCCCTTCATCTGCCATTTGCTCTGGTGCTTCCACACCTAGTCAGTCCTGGTTGTTCCCTTTCACATCAATCCTAATGTTCCAGTTATTATTTCCTACAGTTGCAGGGATATATGGAAGGAAGGAAGATGCAGGGATGAAAGGCAAGAGACACTTTCCACCTGTCCTGGAGTTCAGCAGTCGTTTGACAAAGAATGAAAGAAAAAAGAAATTAGTAACAAGCGACCAGTTCCACAGCCTAGCAGTTAGTGCACCTGCTTTCCTGAGTTTTGCTCTCAGAACTGCTACAGTTTACATTCAGAACAGAATAACGGACCAGTAACTTGCACCTGCTTGACAGCGTGTGTGCACAAAATGGATATGATCCATATTCGTTTGCTGTTTTGGATACAGTCTGGAGTAAAAGCAGGTAATGCCACATGAATTGCAGCTGCAAAACACCTGTGCCGGGACTGACCAAAAGGGGCTCAGCATTCTATAAATTGACAAGGGCCTGCATTACCTTGTATGCTAGCTACACAATTTGCACAGTCAGATTTCATTTCACGTTTGATTTCAGGTTCCCTTCCAGCTTAACACTATAATAGCCAGGAACAGATCTGAGCTTCTGGGATGTGTATCACAACTATATCATCCTGGGCCATCTGCTTCTATTTCATTTGTCTCCTCCCTCGCACACACAGATCATAAACACATGTTTCTGATACATATACAAAAGGGAATATATTTTCACATCATAACCTCTGTATAGCTGATAATGAGCATTCCTCATTCCTCTGTCAAGCAAGCTATTGTTCATCTGTACGTTTCTTATTGTGACAAGAAAATACTTGTGTACTTCATAGTACTAAAAGCTGTGTCGTTCAGGGTATGTGGTCAACACAAAACTCCATAGTCATAGCTGCTGCCTCTCTACCAGCACAGTTTCTAAAGCGAAAGTTTTAACACAGTACTCAACAGCTTAAACAGGTTAAAAATAGTAGGCTGTGAGATTTTATAGCACTGAAACCAAAAGGTGAATTTACAGTAACAAATTATATTTTCTAGTTATATACAGTTTTTCATCTTGAATGGTATTAAGGTGTTTTATAAACTAATAAGTAAAAGAACTAGGCACTCTCGGCTAAAAGAGAGAGTGTAAGTAAAAGAATACTATAATGGAAGGAAACATAAATTTTTGCAAAAGTATTGCCCGTCTGAAAAGTTCAGTTGACTCCTTTAATTTACCTGGTTCAGAAGCAGGAGTTGCTGAGTAATACCTGTGATTATTTTTGCGGTTTACAAATAATTTCATGTGAACAGTGCTAATATATTATCTTGCAAAAATTAATCTCGCTGTGTACCTGCATAATTACAAATTAGTGTTGTTCCCATTTTGAATAAATGATTTAAACTTCTAAAACTGTAGCATTATGAATAAGAAATATTCATAATATCCTTCCTGACAATTCATTTTTTTTTATTTTTAAATACACTTTTTCCAAAATTTTGAGTAAACATCTTGATTTCTTTAATAGTAAAAATGTTAAGCCTATTTTACAAATGTGCTATAGTTTTATCTTTGTTTGGAAGCATTTTTAAAGGTACAATGTCAAGAAATAGAGATCATCTGGCTCAGTTTCTCACCTACCTTCTCTGTATTTCATTTACATTGGTTATTTTGTACACAGAGAACTGTTATGGAGCATGTTTAGAGTAATATTTTACATTTATGCATCCCCCCACTTCAAGAAACTACGAAGTTAGGGGCTAGATTATTGATTTCCCTACATTGCCTCTTAAAAATAATATGTCGTGGGCCTATATTCTCATCAGGTTGCTGTCTCACTTGGATCCAGAGCCAAAGCTTTACCCTCTAGCCATCCTGGCTAGCAGCCTACATCAAGGCCGCACACCTCTGACTCTGGGATCTCTTGCTATTGCCCTTCACCAGCCACAGGGCAAAGGCATAATCTCAATTTGTACGAATAACTGCACTGAAGTGTATTCATCTCCAATATGATGAAAGAAGTGTACCCCAGGCAGCATGTGCATACTGTTAAAATCATTCGTTAAAATTCTTCTCAGCTGTGCTAGTCTAGAGTTTGAGCTACTAATCCAGGTTAACAGCTCTCCTTTTTCTGAGAGGCGGTAAATGAGAAGATGGCATTCACCAGGCATTTGAGAGACACCATTGGAGGAAGGTATTAGTCAGAGCATAGCTTAAATTAAGTTTTTGTCATATACAAAATTGCTTTAATAAACTTCCAACTTGTCAAGATTGCAGCTGAAACATTTTTAAGGCCTAGCACTTCAGTGCAACTAATATTCTTCTTGACATTTGATATATTACATGAAGAAATTCAGGTGTAAAATCCATTGTAGACAATTGCCTCTGGAAGAAACTCATAAATTGGTTGAATTGTCAGGAAAGTGTCAGTCAGTAAAGGACAAGAATGCAAACAGATTTACAGCTGTGGGAGCTCCTGAAGGGCACAGGCATTGACTTAAATGGCAGTCTGGAAACATCTCTGGACTTAGATCCTCCTCTCCAATAAACTTTCATCCTTGATTGCACCCTACAGACGACAAGGCCAGCAGAAAGCACAAGGCTTGAGCCAAGTGAAAAACTAAGCCAAAGGAGGACAATACAAGGTATGGACTTGTAACATATCTGAACTGGATTGTTAAAAGGATTCAGTTCAGGGAAAACTGATTTAGGGACATTCCTTTATACCACATTGGAGCTTTGCTTAGAGAAAATAAGCATGTCAAGATATTCACTTGGGATTTATACCGGCATATAAAATAAAAACCAGTAATGCATTGGGTAGCCATAAACACTAGGAAATAACATTTCCCAGAAAAGCAAAACTTAATCCCTACCACCTAATCCCAGATACATTAATATTTGGTGGGTTGTTTTTTCTTTAATTTTTTCATCAGCTGTTTTGATTCCTGGGCTAACACCCCAGGTCCACAGGTAAGAGACCGTGGGTCAACCTGCAAATAACTTAGGGATGCTGGTACAGCAAATTAGTCTTCATCCAAGCCCCAACTTCCACTCAAAGTACTTCTGTGAGAGGACGCTAGAAATACTCAGTTGTTGACTGCACAGCCTTTTCTCTTTTTGAAACATCACCCTGTTCCTAGTAGTTCACAGAAAGGAACACATTAGTCCAACTAACAACAGGAAAAAAAAAAATGTAACTCCAGTTTCCAGTGGGCACTTCCGCAGACAGAGTAGAAGGCCAGATCTTCTGATTCTCTTGAAAGAACTTCCAAATCACTTCTGCAAGAAGTGAGAAATGGGATACTATGACCAGGACTAGAGGGGCCCTGCCCCGAGGCATTTGATGGCCTGGCACATCAGACCTACAGGAGTATAAAGCTCTAGTGGACATGGGTGCACCATCAAGCTACAGAGGGGCAGAACCCATTTGTGTTTCTGGAGTGACGGGGGGATCCCAAGAGTTGACTGTACTGGAAGCGGAAATAAGCCTAACTGGGAATGAGTGGCAAAAGCATCCCATTGTGATTGGCCCAGAGGCTCCATGCGTCCTTGGTATAGATTACCTCAGGAGAGGGTATTTTAAGGACCCAAAAGGGTACCGTTGGGCCTCTGGCATAGCTTGGAGATGGAGGAAGTTAAACAACTGTCTACCTTGCCTGGTCTCTCGGAGGACCCTTCTGTTGTGGGGTTGTTGAGGGTTGAAGAACAACAGGTGCTGATCACCACCACAATAGGGCATTGGCAGAAATATCGCACTAACTGAGACTCTCCGATTCCCATCCATAGGCTGATTTGTCAACTAGAGACTCAAGGACGAACGGCAAAACTTGCTCACCCTTTAATACTCTTATATGGCCAGTGCGAAAATCTAATGGAGAGTAGAGGTTAACTGTAGATTATTGTGTCCTGAATGAAGTCACACCACTGCTGAGCGCTGCCATGCTGGACATGCTACAGCTGCAGTATGAACTGGAGTCCAAGGCAGCCAAGTGGTATGCCACAATTAATATAGCTAATGCATTCTTCTCAATCGCTTTGGCAGCAGAGTGCAGGCCACAGTTTGCTTTCACTTGGAGGGACATCCAGTACACCTGGAATCCACTGCCCCAGGGGTGGAAACACAGCCCCACCATTTGCCATGGACTGGTCCAGACTGCACTGGAACAGGGTGAAGCTCTGAAACATCTGTAATACATTGACAACATCACTGTATGGGGCAACACAGCAGAAGAAGTTTTTGAGAAAGGGAGTAAAATAGTTCGAATCCTTCTGAAAGTTGGTTTTGCCATAAAATGAAGTAAGGTCAAGGGACCTGCGCAGGAGATCCAGTTTTTAGGAATAAAATGGCAAGATGGACGCCGTCGGATCCCAATGGATGTGATCAACAAAATAGCAGCTATGTCTCCACATAGTAAAAAGGAAACACAAGCTTTCTTAGGCGCTGTGGGTTTTTGGAGGATGCATATCCCAGATTACAGTCTGATGGTAAACCCTCTCTATCAAGTGAATGATTTTAAATGGGGCCCTGAGCAACAACAAGCTTTTGAACAAGTGAAACAGGAAATAGTTCATGTAGTAGCTCTGGGGCCAGTCCGGGCAAGATAAGATGTTAAAAATGTGCTTTACACCGCAGACGGGGAGAATGGCCCTACCTGGAGCCTCTGGCAGAAAGCACCAGGGGAGACTCGAGGTCGACCCCTAGGGTTTTGGAGTCAGGGATACAGAGGATCTGAAGCCTGCTACACTCCAACAGAAAAAGAGATATTGGCAGCATATGAAGGGGTTCGAGCTGCTTTGGAAGTGGTTGGTACAGAAGCACAGCTCCTCTTAGCACCTGGACTGCCGGTGCTGGGCTGGATGTTCAAAGAAAGGGTCCACACATCATGCAGCTGATGCTACATGGAGTAAGTGGATTGCACTGATCACACAGCGAACTTGAATGGGAAACCCCAGTCACCTAGGAACTCTGGAAGTGATCATGGACTGGCCAGAAGGCAAGGATTTTGGAATGTCACCACAGGAGGAGGTTACGTATGCAGAAGAGGCCTCACTGTATAATAACCTAACAGAAAATGAGATTAAATACGCCCTGGTCACTGATGGGTCCTGTCAGATTGTGGGAAAGCATCGAAAGTGGAAGGCTGCTGTGTGGAGTCCTACATGACAAGTTGCAGAAGCCACTGAAGGACAAGGTGAATTGAGCCAGTTTGCAGAGGTGAAAGCCATTCAGCTGGCCTTAGACATTGCTGAGCGAGAAAAATGGCCAGTACTTTATCTCTACACTGACTCATGAACGGTGCCAAATGCTCTGTGGGGGTGGTTGTGGCAGTGGAAGCAGGGCAACTGGCAGTGCAGAGGCAAACCCATCTGGGCTGCTGAACTATGGCAAGATACTGCTTCCTAGATAGAGAATTTAGTTGTGAAAGTACGTCACATAGATGCTCAGGTACCCAAGAGTCTGGCCACTAAAGAACATCAAAACAACCAGCAGGTGGATCGGGCTGCTAAGATTGAAGTGGCTCAGGTGGATCTGGACTGGCAACATAATTATTCATAGCTCGGTGGGCCCATGACTCCTCAGGCCATCAAGGAAGAGATGCAACATACAGACAGGCTCGTGATCAAGGGCTGGAGTTGACCATGGACACTATTGCGCAGGTTATCCATGAATGTGAGGCACGCACTGCAATCAAGTAAGCCAAGTGGTTAAAGCCTCTTTGGTACAGAGGACAACAGCTGAAATATAAATATGGGGAGGCCTGGCAGATTGATTATATCACACTCCCACAAACCTGCCAAGGCAAGCACCATGTGCTCACAATGGTGGAAGCAACCACCGGATGGCTGGAAACATACCCTGTGCCCCATGCCACCACCTGGAACAGTATCCTGGGCCTTGAAAAACAAGACCTGTGTCAACATGGCCCCCCAGAGAGGTCTGAGTCAGACAACGGGACTCATTGCCGAAACCGCCTCATAGACACCTTGGGCCAAAGAGCATGACATTGAGTGGGTACATCACATCCCCTATCATGCACCAGCCTCCAGAAAGATCAAACAACACAATGGACTGTTAAAAACTACACTGAGAGCAATGGGTGGTGCAACCTTAAAACACTGGGATACACATTTATCAAAAGCTACCTCACTAGTTAACACCAGGAGAGCTACGAATCGAGCTGGCCCTGCCCAGTCAAAACTTCCATGTACTGTAGAAGCAGATAAAGTCCCTGTAGCGCACATGAAGAATATGTTAGGGAAGGCAGTCTGGTTTAGTCCTGCCTCAGGCAAAGTCAAACCCATCCATCGCTCAAGGACCTGGGTGCACTTGGTGGGTGATGCGGAAGGATGGGGATGTCTGATGTATAGCTCACGGGGATCTGATGTTAGGTGAGAATAGCCAGTGAATCAAATTGCATGATGTTAATTGCTAAATAACCCTGCCACTATATGTCCTCATTACTGTAATTGCTATCAGTTACGTCACAGTAAGTATCACCTAGACTAATGACAGATGGACTTTGATGCAAAAACTGAGTAAAGTGCAGCGGTGATGGGATCAGAACTGACCTCAGCAGCTGGCACCCAGCAACGATATTGACATCTTCAACCCATGGATCATGGACATGAGCCGCACCAGATACATCAGCCACAAACTCTGAAAATACAGCATGCAACAGTCCAGCACCACATACTGTCTTGCCTGCCCTGAGAGACTGTTCTAAGAGATGGAGCCCAAAATCATGGATTAAATGAACTCAACAGACATTTTAGAGGGATGGCCCTTAGACTAAGGGCATTATATCTGCATGAATGTATATGTACATATATATATATATACCAAAGACAGAAAAAATGATTAATTGGAAATGGTAAGATCTGGGCATGATGTAGATGGTATAGAATTAAGGGGTGGATAATGTCCTGGCTTCGGTGGGGATAGAGTTAATTTTCTGCATGCTCTGGCAGGGGACACAGGTGTTCTATACCATGTACCGCCATGCCCAGCCTATAGCCAGGAGCTGTCTGGGGGAAAGGGTGGGAATTGCNAAACTGTTACCTTGAAGGCAAGACAATACTAAGATATTCCATCCCAAGAAGCAAGATAGTATGCAGTAGGAATAGATCCAAAAGTAAAACCGAGACCCCACAACACCCTCAAGCTGAAGGCCCCGGGAATGAGATTAAATGGCACCACAGGGCCTTGGGTGGGGAGGGGGAGGAAACAAGGTGGGGCTGCTCAGGCCCCTTAACGTGATCAGTTCCCCCAGGGCCCTGACACACTTGGTCAGCATGATGCATCAGGGGGGGGATTGCCATTAGAACTATAAAATCTGGAGGAAGCTGAAGCAAGATTTATTCCCTCCCCTGCTTTTTAGGGAATGGGTTGAAAACAGGTTGTGGAGAAATACATTGTTCCTTGAATTTCTCTGTGTCTGTTCAACTGCACTGCTGAGGTCTGAAGACTCTTTTTATCCTTATTTTTCATATGTTACAGTTTTATATTCTGGGTTTTGGGGTTTTTTTTGTGGTAGCTCCCTTATATGCTAGAGTATTAAAGCTCTGTGGGGCTTCTGAGTTTAGAGTGCTTAAAGTCTTTTACTGAGAGTGCTGCTTTTGCTCTTCGCTCTTCCTTTGACTTCAGTATGTTGTAGGAAAGGGACAGTTTCCTTTCTACTTAAAATTCACAGTTATTAATATGTAAATGTATATGTGATAACTGTCCAACAAAATAAGAAAAATTTCCTTGTTCTGTCAACAAAGATAAATGCTAGCTAAAAATTCTACTAGAGGCGGTGTTTTAAGTCTTCTCTAGCACTTAGGCTGCTCTTCTGTTCCTTGCTAAGCACTTTAAAAGCTTTTGAAGCGAAAAGATTACTAGTGGTACAATACGTACATATATGTGCCTATATGTTATATATATGTGCCAATACATATGTGAGCAACATATGTGTGTGTAATGCCTCTTGCACCATAAAATCACTGTTTATTAAGCAGTGTATTGTCATTATAAAGTAATGTAGTATATACAGGGGTTAGAAAAAAATTTTTGAGTGAAGTTCAAGCTTCTGAATCCATAATAAAACATCAAAATTACCTGCCCGTCTCAGTTGGTGAACACCTGAAAACACATAAAAGTCAATATAAGGAGCAGGTGTTCAGGCACTACTCTTAAGCATTGCTAATACTTTTTCAAGTACACTTTTTCCACTTATAAAATGGTGATCTTACTGTGATAGCTATGTCAGCTGCACAGGCTGCTGGCTAATTTCACTGCTGTTAAGAGAAGAAATGTAATTTAGCAGAGCGTGATGAGCTTCTGTCAGCCTAAGTGGATCTGCCTGTCTGTTGTGTTGTTGCCTAGCACTTCAGACAGTAAACACTTGCAAAAGCAAATTGTTAGCTCTTTGGCTACTTGCTCAAGCCAGATGGAGTCCCATTTTGTACCCTTTACTAGGAAGGACGTAACTGATTATCTGGTGATTTTTCTTTCTTTCTTTTTCTCTTTACATGTCCCTCATTTTACTGAGATTAGAACAGCATATTGAGCAAATACCATATGTTCTTGTACAGTCAGAAACCTTCAGGTGCTAATCTGCATTACCATCATTTACTCCTGTGTAACTCTTTTAGACTGAAGAAATACATTTCACAGAGCAAACTAGGAAAATATTGGTGTAACAGAGCCTTCTTTTGATAGTATTCCATAATCTGTCGCTTCCTCTATCTTAAACTGTCCTTGCAATATCCTTTTTTCCCCCTCTTGCTTCAGTTTCCAGCAGCCCTGAGAACTATTATATTAATAGGCAAGATCATATTAAAGTGTATGTTTTATATTTGCAAATCAGTGTGTATTCATTCAGTTTTGTGTGCTGTCAATGGCAAAAGCCTATAGTTGTGTGGGTTTCTTATAAAACCTAAATTTCAGAAGTTGCTTGCTTGTGGTTAATGTCATGCTGTAACTGTAGATAGGAACTCAGGTCTTCTGGTTGTTCAGCTGAAAAATGGCTTTTTTAGGGCACTGACACTGAACTATTTTGTAATTTCTTGGGAAGTTCATGGCTTCAAAACCAAGTGATGACACAGAAGCATACCAGTGTTCCCCTTTGGCCTCTGCCAGTATTGAAGTTTAGTAAGCTTTAACATGCCAGGACAGAATTTTTTATCAACTTGCGTTAGAAATAAACATAAGTATGATAACTGCAGAATATTAAACAGTAGGGTATGTTTCTATGTTGCTAACTCCAGAACAGATTCTGTTTAACTCTACCAAAACTCCCTCCAAAGGGTGATAGGATGTTCTAAAATTGTTTTTTTTTTCCTGAATAATTGAAGAAATGCAAGCAGACTTCTGCAAATCCTCTGGAATTTTGTTTCCATATAGACTATTGCAGGTGTTGTTTCTTTCAATCAGTGGCTTTTAGTGCTGCACCATGGCATTCAATAAAGTTATCCAGTAAAAAGGTAATAAAACTTCTATTAACCTCGGAGACTGCTGAAGAATAGAGTTAATCAAACAGGGGTCAATGACACTGATTACTTTTCAACAGTTTACCTCAGGATCAAAAGTAATGAAAGAAACAGTGATTTAAGTAGGATAGAAAGAACCTCTCTGTGTAATATACTGCAATAGCAAAAGGTTTGTGCTATTTTTTTATTTTAAAGGTTGCCGTTGCCACTCCCTCCCTGAGTTATCCAATGCGTCTAAAGTATATCTACTTCTCAGCCCCATATCTAAGGATTATTCGATGTAATGTTTGATTACCAGTTCTCTGAAATTCAGTGATGAATATGACAAAGGTCATTTAGATTCTTTTTTAATCTTGCTTGTTTGCATATAAAATGGTTTTATGCCAGCCAAGTTACCAGTAAGTTTTGCTGACACTGTAAGCAATATTTGTAAATATTTCTCTATACACTGTTGGGTTGTCAGCACTTCTGATTCACCTTGCTTGATTTTTTTTGTTGTTGTTGTTGCATGTCCTTCTCAGAAAACATTAGTGTTTACAACAGTTCTGGCTATATATATAGTCCAATTTGATTAGTATATGAAAACTCTCCAAAGTCTACCTGGAACACATTTTACGTGTACACAACCTTTCCAGTATAGGCAGTTAGGAATAATTTCTTTGGGAACATTGAAAGCTTCAAATGCTAGTGAAGAAGAAGCTGTATTTTAAAACAAGTGAAAAAGGACTTATGGAGAATGTTACTACCCAAAAAGACAGAATAGTAAAATCATCATAGCTTTTTTCCTTGAGGATTGTTTCTTATAAAATAAAAAGGGAAAATTTTGACATAAACAGAGTGACAGCTTATTCCTAGCTCAGGACCCTGCTTTAATTTGCTATTATCTTAGTAAATCTTGCAGGATACTTGAGCTGACATGAGGCACAGACGCATTATCTGACTCTTCACCATGCCAAACTGCTCTTTGGGCAGAGCGTTAGATTAATAGATTACATACCTCCCAGAAGACATGGGCAGTAACAGATAATATGCCTTTGTCTACGCCTTCTTCCTTGGAGCCCTGCTACCTTTAAGAGGTCTCTGAAATACATGTTTTGTTCCCTTCCCCAGGTACTCAGTATAAATACGCTTCCAGGTGTTTATATGTACTGTCCAAGAGCTTTCTGATGTGCAGAAACACTTTACCTCCCCACATCTGTGTCAACAGAGCTTCCTGCTCAAGAAGCATTTAACCAGATATGGTGAGTTTTCTGTGAAGAGTTCATGGGACCTGCAGCTGTTTCTCACAGTCATGATCCAGGCTGTACCACTAACTACTCTCAGCATAAATCTGTTCTTCTTTCCCAAACCCATGAAGAAATTTTTATTGTATTACATGAAATCTTACAGATCTTTTTTTGTCTACAAAGCCTCTCTGATTCCAGTGGTTCCTCATAAGGATACTGAAGTCTCCACTCCAGACTAATTCAGCTTTGCATAGTCTTGAAAATAACAAATCATTCTGTAGCGCACAAGTGTGGCTGGAGGAATTTCTTTCCTTCCAAACACTCTGAGTAAAGAGCATTAATTTACCATCTGCCTTTGGGTACTGATTCTTGTTTATGATCCAGATACACCAGTAGATTTATTGTTGCTCTCAGCTGTAATGGTTTTTTTTTGTTTTGTTTTTTTCTGTGTCCCAGAGCCTTCATTGCCATCAGCTGCTTTCCCGTGTCTGAACAACCAGTGTGCATCACTAAAAGAACTGTTCCTGTATCATCCACTGTTCTTTGCCTGCAGAAATCAATCATGGTGAAGAGATATAGTTGGAATAATTTCCTTTGCAGAGCTTATGCTCTACAGCCATAGTTCTCAGTTTTCCAGGAAAATATTAGTCTTTCAGCTTTTTAAGATAAGTGTCTCCTACCAATTGTATCGTTTTTACAGCACCATGGTTACTCTTGATTTCCAGGTCTCATAGTTTCCAGGCTAACCATTAATTCCTGCTTGATTTCAATTGCCCTTTATTACTTGAATTCGTGGAACTGGCATTTCTTTTCTTTTCTTTTTTTTTGGGGGGAACGGGGGACATGACATTCTCAGAGGCATCAACAGATGAATCTTTCTGCTGCATATGACTGCATGGTTGCAAAAGATGTCCTTACTGTACAAGTTTGATTCCTTAGAGCCCATCTGAGCTCCAAGTTTGATCTAAACTGTCTCAACAGCCTTTAGAACTGACTTTTTTGGTAATTCCACCTGAGATGAATCTCCAGTATGTATTTTTTGAGTCTAACTCACTATGACCGTTATAAGCTTATAACTTGCCCCAGACAAGAGATTTACCTGTGTACTGTTTAAAACTAGCACTGCATGTGTTCCCATCATATTATGCAGCTATAGTGACTGTCATGTCTTGTGTGCAGATAAAGCATGACTGACTTTATATCTTCCTGTTCATTGCTACCGTGTGCCACACGGATGAAAATGGAAGGCTCTATATACATCCCACACAATCTTTTGACCTCAGTGACAGCCTGTTCAGATGAACAAGCAAAAGTCTTGTAGTGCTTTACTCCTATTTTGTCATGCAAGCCTAAATTGCTCAAGTTGTGACTGATATTTTATTGCCTCACCAATTACTGTGAAATATCAGTTGCTCTTCTGAAATTACTCTGTTGGGTGTTGGATTGCAGATTTCAAATCAGGCTGTAGTGAGTAAGAAATTCTTTCTAAGAAGAAAAGAAGGCTTCCCTACAAAGAGGTTTGTCTCCCCCTAGTTTCCCGGATGTTAAAAAACAGCTTAACAAAAAGCTGCGAACTACTCCAAAATTTGTTGAAATTGAAGTTTCAGAGAAATATTTTGATTTTGTGGGGTCAAAATAAGAGTAATGTAAGGAGGTAATAAGCTTTCATGCTTTTTAAAAGTAATGAAATAATCAAGGTGGACTTTGTGGCTTACCTCTTTGCTTTGCTTCAACACTTCTCAAAATCATTAAAATAATAAGCTGATGTAAGTACACACTACATGTGATATTCAGAGTGTGTCTAGTGTGCAACCCCATCATGCTCTAAGTCACCACTAAGTAGTAATAGATTTGGTAATCTGGAAGGTAAAAAATGTTGCTGCTCTTCTGTTAGCTGGAAAGTTAAACAGGAGGTTAAATGCAAACTGCTAGTCTTCATTACTGTGAGTACTGACAGGCTGTGTGTCTTGGAAAGATTTTATATAAAAAAATCAAGATAACTTTTACTGGAAGTTTACCACTGAAGGGGCGTTTGTGCAAGAAATCTACTTGTGAAATGTCCCAGAATAATTCTTCAAATAACAAGAAGCTTTTAAAACTGGTGAAAAAAGATCCATTCAGGCACCTTTTCCTAGGTCCTAAGCCATTGCATTATTTCTGAAGGCTTGTTTCAGGAGTAATATATGTTGGTTTTGTAGCTTTACTAGTATCTATGTTAATTCATTAAGCAGGGCAGTAGTAGTTTGTTTTCTGTAGCTGAAAGAGATGGCAAGAAATAGACTGCTTTTAACTCCTTGTAATAGCGGCAAGGAAAAGTGCTTAGGAAGATTACATAACTACTATTCTTCTAACCTTATTTTACTATTCTGTTTCAGATTTATTATGTGTTTTACTTAACAGGACATCACTTAAAAGAGAAGCAAATCTGATGAACGTTCTAGTAAATTACTCAAAGCAATAGGAGATGCCTAATAAATGACTAACAACAAAGTGTTTTCACAGCAACTATTTATCACTAGATAAAAATCCCAGTGGTCTACAATTCACCTGGTTTTAGTGATGGGAAAACTGATCCTTATGATAAAGTCTTTACTACTGAAAAAATGACCTTTTTTTAAGAGCACACAAATGATGTGAAACCACAGCTAGGGTTAATTCAACACTTAAAATTTTCTCGACTAGATCTTTCAGCACTAGTTGTATTACCTGCTGACATTAGTTATAACTGTTGTTTGATGCAGCTTTTGCTTCTAAGTACATTTTACTGCTGTGGTGCCATTGTTTTGTCATATATATTTGGAACAAATAAATTAATGTTTAGATACATGAAGTGAAATACACTACATATTTATGTCCTAGTTTAATTACAGCCTATAATGGGCAAGAGTACGTCCTTTCTATTTTTTATGTTCTTCCAGACAGTCTGTTAGCTCAATATGCAATGTGTAGAGAAAAGCCACCTAAATAATCTCAGCATTTGAGGTATTTGTTATTTGACCTTAAATTCAGTCTCCTGAGTAGAAGACTGAGATAACTTGATTATTTTTGCAAAGTGACCTACTCATGGGAACAATACTTGATAGCAGTGTTTTCATCCTGTTAGAATTGTGAGTGAAAAGCTGAAGTTAGATAAATTCAACCCAGAGATAACATGTGGTTTCCTAGAACAAAGATAATGAAATATTGGCCAAACTTACAAGGTATATGGCAAGCCTTGCCAATACTTAGCATTTCTTCAGAAACATATTTTTAGAGATTTCTATGTCCTATTAAGAGACAAAATAGAGAAGATGAAGGTAGAGAAATAAGCTAAATCGGTACAAGGTCATGCCTGTCCTTGAAGACAGAGCTGTGAACCCTGTCATGGATTGTTGTTCCTATCCTGGGCCTTGAGGATTAAAGGAAGTTACCTAATCAACATACTGCAATAGTAAGTTTGCATATCAATTGTGAAAATGTTTTTTTGTTTGTTTGTTTTTTGACTGCAGTTGGTGACAAATTATGGAAAGTTAATATTTTGAAGAGAAGTAGGGGTTGTTCTTTTTGGTTCCAAGAGATCGAGTCTCACTCGTGTTCAGTATCAAACTGTCAGCTTTCGTCGTTTTTTTTTTTTTTTTTTTTTTTTTTTTTTTTTTTTTTGACTAGTTTAGTTGTCATTAACTCTAGGGTTTTTTTGTCTTTCCTGCAACATTGATGTCACGGAGATGCCTACTTAGTTCCTGTCACTTCAGGGCATTGGTACCCTTGTCTATTCTGTTCCCTGGCTGTGGCCTTCAGAGGTGTGCTGAACACAGGATTGAAGTACCCTAACTCAAGTAACTGGGTTCAGATTGGAGCAACTGCCTGGATTTTAATGTCCCGGGATATGCAAGAGGTCAGAGCAGATTATCTGATTGTCTTTCTTAACTCTAAACATCATGGAAAATCATGTGTATTCCCTGTTTGTATAATTGTTTGCACGTAGAGGAATTTACCAGAAGAGAGGGGCAAGAATTCTGTGCTGAGCTACAGAGTTTGCAAATTAATTTAATCAAAGTGATTCTTTTCTGTGGTATATTTCTCAATGGCATTCACTGAAAACCCGTTTCACTCCTATTTTGACTTTTTCCAGTGGTTTTAAATATTTACAGAAAGTAATTTGTCTGACTAATATTACAGCATAGACTTGAGATGTTTTTGCTAGCAAGCATGGTATTTGTGGTGTAGTGCAGGAATAATGGTCAAATAAGTCATGATGAATAAATTGTCTAACAAATGCAGCAGCTTTGAAACAATTAGAGAAGTATTGCTGCTTTTAACAGTTAATTGTTATTAATCTGTGACAGTAACTTCAAGAACACAGTTTCTTCCACAAAACTAGTTCTGAAGAGTAACTAAGGGTGATGCCCTTAACAGTGGATCCACAATTAAATGTAAAATTAGCATTCAAACAGCGTTAATTTCACTGTTATTCTGATGTGTGATTGGACACTAAACTCTTATAGTAATGTGGCTATCGCATGACTTGACTGCAGAATTTCAATATTGTTGAATTACAGCTGTTCTGGTCTAGATTAAAGGGCCATCTATCATAAAAACCCATCTTTCACACTGACAGCAAATCAGAAAATAGTGTCAGAAAAGTTTGTAGCAATACTGTTCTACAATATCTTTCCAGATTTAGTAACCTGAATATCATATCAGTGTTTTCACAAATAGTAATCATGGAGACCATTTCAGGTATCAGTCTTCAGATACGTGGTTTACTTAATCTTCAGGACTCAGCAATATTTTTGGAGAAAGTGATAGATATCTAACCACTTCAGCAATGACTAACATGGCTTTTACTTGTTATTTATAAGACTTTCTTCCATAGTATGTCTAAACTTGAAAAATATTTAGGAACAGGTATTTTAAAAAGATCGATCTTCTACTGTGTAAGCCTGTCTTAGATCTTCAGTGAGGATGGGAAGGTACATGGAAATGCATTTCAAAATCTTAAATGCATTATGCTTGTATTAGTGGTGACACCATAGGGAACTTACAGTAATTACTTTCATCAGCTCTTCCAAATATTTTCAGCACAAGGCTGATTAGGCCAACTCTTTAGACCACAGAAAGATTTTGTTTCAGTGAAGTTGGTTTTTTTTCTGACAGGAAATGCAATTTTGAAAAAGCTGAAAACTTGTAATTTACTTATTTGGATTGAACTCTCACTAGAAGGGTCAGTTTCAGAGACATCTCTTACATCACAACTAATACTGGGTGGATTAAGTTTGAATTCCACCAAGTAAGTATACACACCTCTGAAAGTGGCATATCTCAAGTATTGCCTTCAGTTTGTTTTAGGGAGTAAATATCTGCGTGGTTATAGAAGTAAGGATGCAGGTAAAGCAGGTTACGCATGTAGAAGTACTAGAATAGCTCATATATTTGGAAAACAGGTGGCTGTTTTGGGTAGATGTTGAGGTTTTTAGGAGCAAGTCTGTTACATCTTTTATACCATTGCCAAATGCAAGCAAATTTTCCACACTGTAGTTTCTAAGGACCATTAAGGGAAATAAGTTCTTTACTAACTTCTTCAGAATATGTGCTTAAGTCTGCCAAAAGCAGGAACTGTGTATACGCTAATTTAATTAGAATGAGTGTTTTCTCTTATCAGTACAATCAACTTTAATCAAAATTAGAGCTATACATTTTAAGTCAACCAAAAAATCAGTTATAGTTTAATTCAAATGGATATACAGATGTTCAGATGCTTTTGCCTCTATCTTATCACAGTTCTTCATGTTGAAACTTTGCAAAGCCATTTTCTTTTAAAGAATTCATAGACCGTAAGCAGTGGGATTGAGTGCACCCTCAGCAAGTTTGCAGATGACACCAACCTGAGTGGTGCAGTTGACATGCCTGAGGGACAGGATGCCATCCAGAGGAAGCTGGACAAGCTTCAAAAGCGGGCCCATGTGAACCTCATGAGGTTCAATGAGGCCAAGTGCAAGGTCCTGCATGTGGGTCAGGCTGGAGGATGATGAGATTGAGAGCAGCCCTGCTAAGAAGGACTTGGGAGTACTGGTGGATGAAAAGCTGGATGTGAGCTGACCATATGTGCTTGCAGCCTAGAAGGCCAACTGTATCTTGGTCTGCATCAAAAGAAGCGTGGCCAGCAGGTTGAGGGAGGTGATTCTGCCCCTCTGCTCTGGTGAGAGTCCACCTGGAGTACTGCCTCCAGCTCTGGAGTCCTCATCACAGGAAAGCCATGGACCTGATGGAGAAGGTCCAGAGGAGGGCCACAAAAATGATCAGAGGGATGGAACACCTCTCCTGTGAGGACAGGCTGAGAGAGCTGGGGTTGTTCAGCCCGGAGAAGAGAACGCTTTGGAGATACTTTATTGCAGCCTTTCAGTACTTAAAGGGGGCTTAGAAGAAAGATGGGGCAGACTTTTTAGTAGGGCCTGTTGCAATAGGACGGGGGGTAACAGTTTTAAGCTAAAAGTGGGTAGATTTAGACTAGATATAAGGAAGAATTACTATGAGGGTGATGAAACACTGGAACAGGTTGCCCAGAGAGGTGGGAGAAGCCCCATCCCTGGAAGTGTTCAAGGTCAGGTTGGACGGGGCTCTGAGCAACCTGATCTAGTTGAAGATGTCCCTGTTCGTTGCAAGGGGGTTGGACTAGATGACCTTTAAAGGTCCCTTCTAACCCAAATGATTCTATGATTGTATGAATTCCATTTGAGTCCTCTTGCACATTTCGGATGAAGCTGTATATGGCTCATGTGGTGACTTCAATTCAAATTCCAACTCTTGATAGCAAAAAAACAGGAAAAGATTCCTATAGGCTGGACTAGTCACACACTTCTCAAAGCCAATTCAAACATTTCTGTGCTTCATTTCAGCAAGTAATTTCAACTACTCCACTTCTGTCTTTGCACAGTTTATATTTAGCGGCAGATATGATCACCTCTGAAAACCACCACCTTTGCCATATTCAGGTGGCAATATAAAGGTTTCTAAAACACATCCTGAAATAGTGATGCTTCTTGGATGCTACTTAAAATGCAATCATCATGAGATAGGTACTTAGTCAGACAGCATCTGGAATGTTCTTTTCCATTTTGAACATTTTGAGAAACATTAGCAGAGAAGAAATTCAGAAAAGAGCAGTTACGGATAATTACAGATCAGGAGGAATTAAGTTATATCATACAAAAATGTTTTTAACTTGTCTGAATGAAGAAGCTGTGAAGAAATGTATTTGAAAACTCTAGTGGGACTATTTGTCCCTTTTAAACCTGTTCCAATATATGACTCACCTTAATACTGGGAGTTCAGGCATTTGTCCCTTCTAAGCTTGTTCCAATATATGACTCCTCTTAATACTGGGAGTTCAGGGAGGATTCTCAGAACCAGAGTTATTGGCTTTGATAAACCTTGAAAGGAAATATTTTGCCCCGCTTCTGAACTGTGGGACTGTATTAGGAAGGCAAATGCAGCTCTGTGAAAGATGTTGCAGAAAAGGCTCTCCAGAAAGGTCAAGGTGACATATGGGAACAGGCCTTAAGGCAAGGAAAAGCTAAATTTGCTTTGGAATTCAGGAACAAGTGATGTAGTGAATTCTTTTGTCTGCATAGGACTCCTGGCCAGGAGGTAAGCATGCTATGTTAAGGTCTTATCCTGACACCTACCAGCCCCTCTCTATTTGAGGTGGGGAGGCAGGGAGCAAAGATTACTGATGTAGCTTGACAAGTCAAAAGGATGACCTGTCCCACCCTCACCTCGGTTCAGGTGAGAGTGGAGAGATCTGCAAAGGCCTCTGGAAGGCCTGGAGTTCACCTGGGAATGAGGACACCTCTGAAGGAAAGACAGGCTCTCGGAGCAACAGGCATTTGAGTTGATGCCTGTGGCAGAGAATGCCGTTGCTATGTACTTGTTCTGCTACCTCAGAAGAAGTGGTGTTTTTGCATCTGGCTGGCTGATGAGTCAGCTGAAATCAAACTGTCACAGCAGCTACGAGAAGAATCATGGGTTGTGCGAGGCTGAAGGAGGAAGGAAGACGCAAGTATCTGTCAGGATGCAGACTGCATTTAAACAAGAATCTACAAATTGTTAAAGAAGATCTGCATACAAAAGAAAAAGAAACTGCTTAGGTTCTACACATGTTAAACTAAGGACAACGGTAAGGAAGAATTACATGCAATGCAAAGAAAAGACACCTTAATGTTGACAGCTGGGGAATGTAAGATATCACCAAGGTAATTGACGTATATTGCATCAAATGATTCACTAAAATAAGACCGGACAATGCACTGAAAATACGCCTGCATTAATGGGAAGATGAAATTAATGATCCAACATCAAGAATTTCTCTACCAAGGTCTTATTGGCATCGTATTGGTCTGTATGCATCTTCGCAACTCATTCAGAGTATCCTTCGCCTAACTAAAATAGGAGGCTCAATGTGTCTCATCTGCAACAGTTGAAGTAGATTTAGCGGGGCTTCTGGCACCATCTCCTATTCTGAAAAGCTTGCTGTGCCATTACAAAAACCATGAGAATTTGCCATGAGTCTTCATTATTTGATCCAAATTTTTAAGCTATGGTTCCTAAACAAATGATTTCACTCAAAATAAAGCATGTTTCAAACTGTATTGTTACTATGATATTTTAACCACAAACAAGCCTAGTACTTACTTATTTTTTATTCTGTGTTTCTAAGGCTTTTCTTTCAGATGAAGTACAGGACCAATATGCTTCGTAGAATTGTGTATGGTATTGCAGCGACATCTGTGTCAGAGCAAAAAATGAGATCATATACTTATAAGAAAATGTTATTATTATTGAGAAATGTCTGAATCATGCTTCAAGAAGGATTAAGTTTAAAAATAATTAAAACAATTAATTTTAACATATGTCTGTCAGTAAAATAATACAAAATAAAATTTCAAGGAAAAAAAAAGCTAGGCATACTTCACTGCCACCCACAAAGAGACAGAAAGAAGATAATCAGAATATATAATTAGTAGCAAGAAGAGAGATACTCATTACCTTCATGAAATGTAAAAGGAAGTCCTGATTAAGATTTATAATTAGTTCTTTTCAAACAGGGCTCTTTGGATCCTACTTATTTTATGCAAAAATATTTTGCTTGGTCTTAACTCTTCGGTTTGCTCCTGATTCACTTCCATCTTTCTATTTGGAAAATTATTGATAGTTAAAGATGCATTAAATTTTTTTCAATTTCTTTTCCATGTCAGTAGTATTTAGATTTTGCCACAGGGATATTAGGAAATTGAGAAAGGAAGAACTGATAAGATAATCTTTGTTTAAGTAGTGTTTAGCACATAAAGTACTTCCTCAACTTTAAAAAAAAAACAAAACAACACAATTTTTTATGCTTCAGGTCTTTCCTTAATTTCTTCAGAGCTACAACTTGAGTTGACCTCATGCTAAATGTAATGAAATAGAGACACTTGATTCTCGTTGAGCTAACTTGGGGGAAAGCATTTTCATCTTTGAAAGAAAGTGTAGATAATCTATCTTTATTTGTCTATATTTTCATTTTTTTCTACATTTATTTGAAAAAAAAAAATTAGAAATTGGATTTATTGAATTTATATATGTTTATTTAGTTCATAGTTCTTTCAGCCAGAACAGTGATTCCAGGCTGCTGCGTTCTTTGGGTGAGTGCCATGGCAATAATGCAAAAGGCGGCATTCAGCTAGGTCTTATGTGCAGGTGCACTCTTCTTGGTCTCAGGTCAGTCATATGGCATCAGTTAAAGGCACCTCTTTGACACCGCGCTGCAGTAGCAGGGGGGAGTACTGACCCGTCTTCTCATAACTGTCTTTGCTTTCTGGCTCTGCAGCATAACAAGGAGCTCAATTCACTGCTTGGGGNCACTCGCTTTGTGGAAAAAAAAAAAAAAAAAAAAAAAAAAAAAAAAAAAAACCCAAAACAATCAGTAGACCTTCATACCTTCTTGGAAGATATTTTAAATTCCTAATTTCTCAAATGTAACCAAGCTATTTTGTTATTGCTTAAAACCATTATAAGATCTTGGTATAACCTCATTTTTGGAATCTTTGGAAAACTAGATGATGCCAAGGGGTTTTCATAGCAGCATAGGCTGATTGTTCGCTGCAGTTAGAATCTAAATGAAAGTCCCTAAAGCACACTTCAGTCTTATGATCTTAGTAACTACGGTAATTCCATTTCCTATTTTCATGAGTAAATATGCAGCTAACAAGGGTAAGATGTGTTCCGATGTCAGTATAGTTTGATTCTTTTTTTCTTTCCCACCTAAACTCTTATAACAGGGACTAGTCAACACCTATGTCCCAGCATATTTCACACCTCTCTGAGGACAAAGACGGTGGAGGGGTTTCCCTTTACATCAAGAAATGGATAGGGTGTGAAGAGCTGTCTCTGAAGAAGAGCCGCAAGCAGGTTGAAAGCTTATGGGTAAGAATTAGAGACCAAAGTAACAAAGGGAACCTTGTGGTTGGTGTCTACTACAGGCCACCCAATCAAGGTACACCTATTGATGAGGCCTTCTTAGTCCAGCTATAGGAGGAATCATGCCTACAGGGTCTTGTCCTGCTGGGTCACTTCAACCACCCAACATCTGCTGGAAAAGTAGCATGGTGAGCTGTAGACAATCCAGGAGGTTCCTGGAGTGCCTCGACGGTAACTTCCTAAGACAGGAAATAGACAGCCCTAGCAGAGTGGGTGCAATACTTGACCTGTTGGTCACCAATGCAAGTGAGCAAATCGGTGATGTCAAGCTTGGAGGCAGCCTGGGCTGCAATGATCATACACTGATTGGAGTTCATAGACCTGAGGGCTATGGGTCCGGTGGAGAGTAAAGTCAGGACCCTGAATTTTAGGAAAGCAAAATTCCAGCTCTTCAAGGAGTTAGGCAGTACGACCCCCTGGGAAACTGCCCTCAGGGGCAAGGAAGCAGAACAGAGCTGGCAGATCTTTAAGGATGATTTCCACAGAGTGAAACAGTTCTCAGTCCCTAGGTGTAAAAAATCAGGAAAGGAAGGCAAGAGACTGGCATGGCCAAGTCAAGACTTCCTGGTCAAACTAAAGGGTAAGAAGGAAATGCACAGACAGCGGAAGCAGGGATAGGTGTTCTGGTATAGGGACGCTGCCCAGTTGTGTAGGGATGGAATCTGGAAGGCCAAGGTGCAGATGAAGCTGAACCTGGCAAGGGATGCAAAGAATAATAAGACGAGCTTCTACAGGCGTGTGAGCCAGAAAAGGAATGTCAAAGAGAAATCCCCCTGATGAACACGACTGGCAAACTGGTAACGGCAGATGAGGAAAAGGCTAAGATACTCAATTTTTTTGTCTCAGTCTTCACTAGCAACCTCTCTTTCGATTCCTCTTGAGTGGATAGACCATAAGGCAGGGACTTGGGGGAGCAAAGTCCCTCCCGCTGTAAGAGATGATCAGGTTTGAGACTGCCTGAGGAACCTGAACATACATAAGTCTGTGGGACCTGTCATGATGCATCCCGGAGTCCTGAGAGAATTGGTTGATGTGGTTGTCAAGCCGCTGTCCATGATATTTTAGAAGCTATGGCAGTCAGGTGACTGGAAAAAGGGAAATAGTGCACCCATTTTTAAAAACGTAGAAAGGAGGACCCTGGGAACTATTGTGTCCCCGCCCAATTTCTTGTGCACCCCCAGCTGATTTACTGGTCGGGTGGTGTGAGAAGCAGAAAAGGCCTTGACTCTGTGTAAGCACTGCTCAGCAATAACAAAAACATCCCTGTATTATCAACACTTTTTTTCAGCACAAATCCAAAATGCAGCCCCATACTATCTATACTGGGCTCTGAGCAACCTGATCTACTTGAAGATGTCCCTGTTCATTGCAGGGGTGGTTGAACCAGATAACCTTTAAAGGTCCCTTCCAACCCAAATGATTCTACGTTAAATAAAAATCCCCTTTACAGCTTAGGCAAGCTTTACCAGAAGTAATAGAACATAAAAGCATCTAAGCAGTGTCAGCTTATTGGAATTGAGGGGGTGAGGTGGTGAACTAGGAAGTAGTCTAAATTCTCCCCAGGTAGCCATTTCCTGAGAATTTCTATGAGATTACTCTCAAATTGACAGTTGGTGTGTTACTCCCTTCATTTCTACTGGTTCAGAGTCATTTGGTAGTTTTCAAAACATTTTCTTATGGCTGGAGCTCTTTTTCTTCCAGGCACATCTTTTCTAGGCATTCTTTTTTCTTAATGTTATATTTTATTACTGATTTCAATGGTTGTAAATTCTGTGCAATTCAGTGGAAATATTCACTAAAGCAGCTCAAGTTAACCATATATGTGAAAGCTGGTAGGATGAGTTTCAAGTGCTAATGCAAAAGAGGGGTAATCGGGATAATCTGCGTTTTGAAGGGACAATATTCTGTGCTGCCGTCCACAAAGAATGGCTGTTCTGGTGTGGTTTTGGTTTTTTAAAGCTTAGGACTTTTGTTCACTGTACACATCATACTTCTCAACTTGTCCTCAGGAGAACAGCTTCTTACACTTCAGGTTTATAGGAGCTGGCCTTGAGTTGTTTAAGCCAAGTTTATTGGCTTTGGAATGATCTCTACTGAATAGCAAGTATACTGCAAATAATGAGGGGGAAAGCTACAAATACTATGCTTGGATGAATCAAAAACGGACAATGTGTCTGGAATAGGTACGAAGGAGGTTTTGTAATGTTTTGAAAGAACAGGTGTGAGGTTTATGGATGTTTTCACCAAAGAAAAGAAGTTCCAAATATTTACACAGTTGATATGGCTGACAGTAGTCTTAACGTAAGTAAAAATGTTTCCTCTCTGAGATGGAATTCTTTTTTTTTATTTCTTTGAGCCAGGAAATAAGGTAGAAAAAAATTGGATTTTGGTACCCTAAAATTCAGTCTTTACTTGTTCTGAAGGCATTATATAATTTTATCAGTTATTTGTTCCCATTCATATGATGACTATTAATCTTTCCTTTCATAAATTATTTTTTAGCAAAATTATAATGTATGCACCAGAGTCATTGGTGCAGGATCCACTAAGCTCCTAAAGGCACATCTTCTCAATAGTTCATGCAAAACTGATTTATTATGTTGTATTTTACATGGAAAATTTACACTCTAATTGACCTGTAATAGATTGCTTTTGATAAATGCTTTAACGTGCAATGAAAATGGTCTGTAAATTTGAGATTACCTTTGAATTCTAACTGGCCCTTTCCTGGAAGGTAAAAATAAAAGAAAAATATCACTTGCAAACTTGTTCTAAACCTGCAGTTTGATACCTGCAGTTCTGGAATAGGGAAGCTGGAACTAGAACTTGCAGCAATGCATCAGGACCAAATCTCCTTTCCTTGAGATCTGTTGCCAGTCTAGTTTGCAAATCCAGCTGCAGAGAACCTAACAGTACTTTTCAAGACATCCTTCCACTCACAACTCAGCAAACTTTTTCCAGTACCAGTGAAAGCAGTTGCCCCAGTCACAGTTTTACTTATCCAAAGATTGTTTTTTCCAAAGCTGTGGTTAAGCTGTGGGGATATTTCTATTTGGAAAAATAAACTGATTATGATGATGTACAGATTTTTATACTATATTCAAATATTTCTTTTGAATTCTAACCTTGGTCTGTGGTACTGAGGTGATTGGATTTCCTGTGCTTGGTAATAATGCTCAGTAGTTAAGAAGAATTGGAGACAAAGTCATGGTGCTGTATTGATGGTGTTGAAAATACTGTGGTTTAGTCTATCCTTGAACGAAAGTGTTGAAGTTTTGATGCATAGAATGCTTTCTCTAGACCAAAGTTATGAATTTAAAAGTTGGTAACATATCACACATGGAAACAACAGCATCACTATAAAGCAGCATTATGTGGCAAACAGGAGAAGAGTGAAACGGGGAACTGTCTAACCATAACCATGAAAAAACAAGCAGTCAGGTTTAAAAATCAGTGGAGAAATATGACATAGCCAATTTGCTTTACAGATGATGAAAGCTGAGTAATTATTTTGAAACAGTTTTACTAGATATTTTACTTTTCAGAAAGACTGTAATTTCAGGGGAGATTAAACGGTGTATAACTTAAAGTATTGGAGTCAACACAGAGCAACTGTGACAAGTTTGCAACTCTTCTCAGGTCAGTCTACTCTGAACTAAATTCAGTGAACTACAGAAGCATTGCATTATAAAGGAGAAATTTTCTTTATGAAAATAAGTATGGACCAGTAAAATAATTTAATTAGCCATTGTGAATATTAGCTGAAGCAACTTCAGATTATGCTGACTGCTTTTCAGTGACACTTGAGGAAATGTCTTTTGTTCTGTATCATTTTTTTGTCAGGGACTGGACAGGGTGAAGAAGTCCTGCAGACTGAACCAAGCTCCTGATGAAAGAGGAAAGGAAAACTGGGTTAACTTCTCACAACGACAAGAAGTGAGGGAGGAAAACTGAAACATGACAAGAGTGTTGTAGATGCATGAGCCCAGGCAGCTGTGAGTGTGAACAAGTGGAGCCATCCATTTCTCCTACTCATCCTTTTCTGGAGGACAGAAGGTCAGGAAGGGTGATTCTGTTTATCATTAGAAGTTATGGTGGATTTTGGAATAGGCTATTATGGGTGACTTCTTTGCAATCCATACAAAGCCAGCAGCATTCTTATGCCAGGTAGTCCCAACTTTCTAATAAATGGTGGGCAAGACTTAATTCTGCCTTTTCAACCTCTCAGGTTGTGCCTCTAACTGTAGCTTGAAATAAATTGCTCTGCAGATGAACAGAGGACTCAGCTTTCCTGGGCTGTCAACCTAGCACCCTTCCCAAGTATAAAACTAACTTAAATAGAAGACAAATAAATCCAATAGCTGTAAGACCTGATAAAGTACTAGCTAAAATGGGAGACGCAGAGGAGTACAAGTATGATTTAGCAAGAAAAATATCATTCTTACACGAGTAGTTCATCATGTCAACTCTGTTACTGCCAAGGTAGGAACAGGTAAGAAGGTAAGAATGCTTTAAAAACAATAAAACAATCAAATACCCTAATCTGAAAACCAGTGTCCTTTTTGTTATTGTTGGTACAGAAGCTTTGGTATAAAATCAAGGGTCAGAATAGGCTCACGTAGGGTCAGAAGCATTTACTAGCCTAAATGACTTCCTGTATCTGTACCTGTAGAATGTAGGTATGGCTGTAAAACAAGCTAGAGAAGATTCCAGCTCTCCAGAAAAATACCGAGTTGGCTTTATGCATATTATCAGTGGTGGTACAGGAACAATAAAATCCTTCCACAAAAGGAATGCATAGTTCAAGTTAGAAATGATAGTGAACCAGGTTTGCCTCTGTGTTAAAGCAAATAATCCTGTTTACTAACACGAAGCTAGCTCTCTAATCCAACTGCACTTTTTTCAGTCCAGGCTGCAAAGGGAAGGACTACTGTGCTAACTTCTAGAGCATGGCAGGCACTGGACCTTCACCTTCTGTTTCCTATTTCTGATGCTTCTGAGGACTGGTAAGGTTGTAGCTTACTCACTTGAATAAACAGACTTCAGAGACAAAGCAGAAATGATCTAATGCTAATATGTCTGTGAAAGGGTATAAAGGAGGTTAAATTTAGAATCCAAGGTTACTGTCCAGCAAACTGATTAAATGAACTGACTATCCTTGAAAAGTAATTCACTTAAGTGTTTTTAACCTCAATCCCATCAACATCTGCCTTATTCAAAACAGATAGAAATGTTGGAAATGTTCAGTTCATTTAGTACAATAAATCCGGCACTAATTTATAGAGAGAATAATTTAAAAGAACTGACGTTTTGGTATTGCAGCATTCTAGTAAAAGGGAATTTAAACTGGTAGTGGATTCACTCCTAAATGGTTTGAAAGGCTTGCAAAGAGCAAAAAGACAAAATGGCTTACCTGAATGCCATTTAGATCTTCATCTTTCCACTTCCATCTTTCTCTAAACCATGCTGAAATTTACTTTAAGTTTGGATAGCTATTACAAATATTTCCTCACCTGTTGTTGCTTTTTGTCTTTAGTCAGCAGCACTTAACCTTTACGTTAGTATGACCAGTTTCTTCAAGCTGATAACAAAATAAAAAGTTCAACTCTATGAATACAAAGATATGAATTTAAGTTCATCTATTTAGGGTACCTATTCTAGGCAGCTAAGTTTAAAAGTTGATTTAATCTTTTCCCTTTAAGGCCTAATTCAGATATCAGTTATTTGGTGGAATTATACTGGCTTCATATCTTTCAAATTAGATCAGAATCAGGCTAATCAGCTTTTGAAAAGAAAAGTTTTATTTCCTTGCACACAGGCTTCTAATGCACTGCTGTACCAGCATAAATGAGAAATAACTAAATTTAGAAAGGAGGACTGGAATGACAATACAGATGTAGGTAATTCCTACCACCAAAATTTTGCAGTGATTGGAAATATCTTGAGCAGCATTTTGCCTTTCTGTTGGTTTATACCTGCATACCTTTGTAATTATGCTAACATATGACTACACCAGCATTTAAAGGATTACAGCAACACTTACCTAGTTAAGAGAAAATTTATAATGGGGCAGAGGTAACCTGTGTATTTCAAGGATTCTTTTCTTTTTCTCTTTTTTCTTAGACCAAAAGTGGGATAAGGGTCTTATTCCTAAAGATTATCTAAAAGACTCTGCTGAAGGGAGACAAGCTCCTGTATTAAGACCTGAAGAGCAAAATTATATGGAAGACCCTCTCAGAACTGTGGTCAGGGTTGTACAGAGAGACTTCTTGGCTTGATATTTCCTTTAAGTTTTGTCTGATGAACAAAATACATTGCAGAAGGGATTATTTTTTTTAAAAGACACTGAATTCTTATCGGTTTAGAGTCACCAGCAACCACCAGTTTTAAGTTAGAGGAAACATGCCTTTTGTGTGTAAACTAGCAAATCATTTTAGCTTTTTAACCCATTTTTAAGAATTATAAATTCTTTATGCCAGGTAGTGACGCTAAAGAAGTTTTAGTTGGATACTGATAAAAAACGTCAGATTTTCATCGTACATTTGGGATGGGACTTCAATACAAGTGTGAGTAACTTAAAAGCCCTCTTGACTTTCAGTGAAAAAACCAATTCTGTTGGCCTTTATTAAAAAATGGGATTTTGGTCCTCATTATCAAACATTCAGGAACATTTATTCTTGAATTTGTATGATTAAAGTTATTTAATTATAGGATTCTAAAACAGGGAAGAAGCTTGATTACATATGGAGAGGTATTTGTAAAATGAGTGGTATAATGAATTATAAATTAAGCCAGTCTAATTCCTGGATGTAATATATTTTCTAGTTATGCAGATTGGAGAAACATATAAGACTCAATGTCAAATTGAGACATACATAAGCCTATGGGGCTGGATGGCATCCACCCAAGGGTACTGAAGGAGGCTGCAGATGTGCTCACCAAGCCACTTTCCATCATTTATCAACATTTCCTGGAAAACTGAGGAGGTTCCAGTTGACTGGTGTCTAGCAGGTGTGACGGCCATCCAAAAGAAGGGCCAGAAGGAGGATCCAGGGGACTACAGGACTGTCAGTCTGACCTCAGTGCCCGGGAAGGTTATGGAACAGATCATCCTGATTGCCATTACACAGCACATGAAGGACAACCAGGTGATCAGGTCCAGTCAGCATGGGTTCATGAAAGGCAGGTCCTGCTTGACTAACTTGTTCTCCTTCTATGACAAAGTGACCCACTTGGAGGATGAGGGAAAGGCTGTGGATGTTGTTTACCTGGACTTTAGTAATGCCTTTGATACAGTTTCCCACAGCATCGTCCTGGATAAAGTGGCTGCCCATGGCTTGGACAGGTGTACTTTATACTGAGTAAAACACTGGCTGGAGGGCCGAACCCAGAGAGTGGTGGCGGAGTTAAATCCAGTTGGTGGCCAGTCACGAGTGGTGTTCCCCAGGGCTAAATATTGTGTCTAGTTCTCTTTAATATCTTTATCAATGATCTGGACGAGGGGATTGAGTGCACCCTCAGTAAGTTTGCAGACAACACCAAGTTAGGTGGGAGCGTTGACCTGCTTGAGGGTAGGATGGCTTTGCAGAGGGATATGGACAGGCTGGATCAATGTGTTGAAGACAGTGGTATGAGGTTCAACAAGGCCAAGTGCTGGGTCCTGCACTTGGGTCACAACAACCCCATGCAGTGATACAGGCTTGGGGAAGAGGGGCTGGAGAGCTGCCTGGTAGAGAAGGACCTGGGGCTATTGGTCAACTGCCGGCTCAATATGAGTCAGCAGTGTGCCCAGGTGGCCAAGGCGGCCAACAGCATCCTGGCCTGTATCAGGAACAGTGTGGCCAGCAGGACTAGGGAAGTGATTGTTCCCCTGTACTCGGCACTGGTGAGGCCCCACCTTGAGTACTATGTGCAGTTTTGGGACCCTCACTACAAAAACGACATTGAGGTTTTGGAGCGGGTCCAGAGAAGGGCAACAAAGCTGGTGAGGTGTCTGGAGAACAAGTCTTATGAGGAGCGGGCTGAGGGAGCTGGGGTTGTTTAGTCCGGAGAAAAGGATGCTGAGGGGAGACCTTATTGCCCTCTACAGCTACCAGAAAGGAGGTTGTAGCAGAGTGGGAGTCAGTCTCTTCTCCCAAGTAACAGGCAATAGGATGAGAGTAAACGGCCTCAAGTTGCACCAGGGCAGGTTTAGATTGGATATTAGGAAAAAATTTCTTCACTGAAAGGATTATTAAGCATTGGAACAGACTGCCCAGGGAAGTGGTTGAGTCACCATCCCTGGAGGTATTTAAAAGACAGGTAGACAGAGATATGCGCTTAGAGATATGGTTTAGTGATGTTTTTTGTCAGTGTTAGTTTGATGGTTGGACTAGATGTTCTGAAAGGTCCCTTCCAACCTTTGATTGTCTCTACAGAGAATTCTAAGCCCAAATCTTGCACTACTGGTTGTATCTGAGTTATACGTACGGGACTGAACCAAACTCAGTTTTCAGTGGTACCTCATGGTTCTTCCACTTCCACTGGCTGCTCTTACTGTCCTGAGAGATAAGCCAACAACTGAAATAATAAAACAGTCTAGTCAGAGGCTGATAAACTTGCTATATACAATTCTCACTTATTTGGATGTTTTGTCTGATTTATGAAGATGTTTAGTTTACAGAACACTTAATGAAAGTATATATATTATATTTTTCCTAATATATAAGCCTATCATCAAGTATTCTCATGATTTATTTGTCAGAACAACTGTTTCTGTTCTAGAAAGCCATAGGATTGCAATCAATTTAGGTACACACTCAATGCTGACCTTGCAGACAAGGTAGAATTATTGCAGATAGATTGGATAGTTCTGTTAGATTAAGGACTGGTCAAATGCTGCATTTAAAACTTTAAACATTTAAAACATTAAAAAAAAAGTTTAATAGTTTTCAGTCAACTGTGTCCATAATGTTCATTCTCTTCTATGACCACCTTTTTCATCTATACCCATCAACTTTTCCTTTTTTTCACCGTGATAACCAAAAGTTGATTCACTTAAGTGTCATTTATATTTGTCAGCTGAGTGTATTACAGGAAGGGAGATTCCTATATTTATGCTCTTTTGTGAAGTAAATAAGCTTTGGATAATAAAAAGATCAATTTCCATATCCAGGAGATGTAGGAGGCCCCAAAACAAGCTAACTCGTAGGAATGTCCTGACAATTTATGCATGGCATGTGTATACAAATATATATCTCTCTTATGTGACTCTCGTTGCAGTCTCGGTGTTTGGTAAGACATATTTGGTGGCATACTTTGGGAATACATGTTTTCCCTCTGAGCTCTGACCCGCAAAGCTTCCAGAGAAGTGATGGTTTGAGACTTGAGCTAAAAAGGCCTATCTTTCAGTAATGGTTAGTGGTGTGCTACATTACTTAAAAGTACAACTTTCAATAATTACTTCTGCCCATTGTATAGTTCATAAATACAGTTATAGTATTACTTTTAGTTCATACATCCTTGTACCTTTCACTGTGCGTCAGTGAGCACAAGATGACTCTTCCCTTTGTATAAAGTTATTTTCAGCTAGAGAGCATGGGGCTTCTGAAAATCATCACTCTTTAAGATAGAGAGGTCAACCAGATCCTTGACAGATGAAAGGAAAAAGAATGAAGGGGGCACTTCAGGGTTTTTTTTTCCACTGAAAAGAAAAGTAGTCTGAGCCAAAACTTCATATGATTGGTAGTCACTGCTCCACTAGATATGAAGTTAAAATTGAGCATGCACTTACAGGAATCGTAGTTTCTAGAGAGTCAAGAATGTCATGTTCCCTTTAGTTGGCAGTGTTTCTATAGTGGCATATGTGGTTTTGGTCACGGTGTGTACCACTTTGTCAGAGGCAATGTTCAACCAACAGTTTTCCTAGGAAGTTCTCAAGTGTTTACTTGTACCATGACTGAAACAGAGGTCTTCATCTTTCCTGAAGACAGGCTGGTTGAATCAATGACAGTACTTCAGTTTTTTCTGTTCTACTGCCAGATTCAGTAACAACAATGATCTGAAGATAGTATGAAACACTTGATTACAATTTTCATTATTAAACACTGCTTTCCTATGGCTTATTGTACAAGGCCAATGGAGAAGTTACTGTTGGGTGTATAAACATTATTAGTTAGTTTCTAAAAAAAAACCCCAAAACGAACAACAATACAATTTGTATGTGGAAAAAAACTGCTGCATATTTTGATATACTCATAGTAATGTCTCCTAATAGCAGTTCTGATAGTGGTGAATGACAATTATTAGGCCTTAGTGAATATCCAGAAACAGCTGACATCTAGTGGATGAAGACTAATTACTTTGATTATGGTGCCAGGCTGTACAGGCTAAAACAATTTTGAGATGTTTAGGATGATTAAAAAAAATGAACATGACAGTTCAAGTCAATGTGCTACATATATATCAAGATTTCTTTAGCATTTAATAATAAAGTTCTGCTTTAAAAAGCTGTAAGCATATATCATGTTACTGTTACTATTCACTGACAATCAAGGCCCATTTTAAAAGAATAAATGAAACTGGTGTTGTCTAGTGTAGATACAAAAATGATGAGGTTCTCATCAATCAGTTCTTGCACTCACAGGCATTATTTTATTCTGCAACTATTTAGCAATTCCTGGAACACCTGAAATGAAATGACATCTAGTTTTTGAGTCTCTTTATTTGCCCATGTTCTGGGTGACCTCTGCATTCAAGCAGTTGAAATTCAAGTTAGGTGGACACTGTAGCAATTTTGGAAGGCGAAAAGCCACCCGGCATGAAGTTATTTTTAACAGTTCTTCTTTTTCTTAATCTAATATGAATCAAGTTTTCCAGACTGAATGTGGTTAATGCTTGGTTTTGTGATGCTCACAACATTAATGTTGATAGTGATGTTAAAGTCACTGAGATGCTTTTCATCTAACCTACATGGCCATCCTTATTAAGGTTCAAATACTGTAAGAATGTGCTTTAAAACCAAAGGGCACATATGACAGAAGTAGTACATCCCATATGATTTTGCCCTTAAAAGGGGTGGAACCACCACAAAGGAAAGAAAATGTTTTTGGAAATACAGGTTTATCGATGTTACACATTGCAGGAACGTAACCCCAATATTTATGGTTCCACATGTGGCTGTTTCTCACTGTGGCACCACTATGTTTAAGCACTGCCTGACTGCATACAATGACAAATCAGACTATTCCGTAATGCTTGCCACTAAAAGCCCATAAGAAACATTTCCTCAAAGACTAGTATTTAAAAAAAAACTGTGATCTTTCAATTGCAGTATGAAAAATACACCCCACATCTCACCTAAAATGTCTAATTATTACACTGCTATGCTGTAGTCAGATCTTACTTTTTTATTCAGCTGATCTTGCAGTAATTAGTATGTCAGACAAAAGCAAGTGCTTTTTGTGGTCCATAGAAAATAGACGTCACATACTCTTGATCAGTAAAGGACTGTTAAGATGGAGATGGCAGTGCACTGAAGTAGGCCTGTAGTGAAAGCAGAAAATTATCCAAGTCACTTTCTTATTTTGCAAGACTGACTTGATTGTTCCCTTTTCCTTGGAAAAGCTGTGCAGGCAATGACATTTTCTTTAAGACATCAGATATGCAGCGTATTTAATGCATTTTTCATTCCTCTATTTGTAATAGAAAAACATTCCCTTCCTTTTTTCAGATTCTTAGCCTTAATATATTCTATTGAGTTTTCCATTTGAAGACTGTATATAGTTTTCTTATCTCAATACTCAATGGGCTGTATCTGTCCACAGTAATCTTTGTCAATTTTAACTTAAAATTCAACAATGTTCACATCAAGCACTACACAATAGAATATTATGGCAAACTCTAGTTTCCCTATAACTCATAACATACAACAGTAGCTCACTTCTTAAGCTTACTTTGGACTGGTTATCTTTTCATTACGGAACATGAATTATATGCAGACACACAAGTTAATGTTCCTTTCTTCTATCAGTTTTTTTGGAACAAACCACAGGAACTGGTATTGCTTATATTTAAAGCCTAGTCTTAGGCTGAACGCCATTGTGACAGCCAGTGTATTTGCATTGGGATAAAAAATACATGTATCAAGGAAAATAAGGTTAAGTGCATAAAAAAAAAAAGGGAACTGCAGATGTTGTATCTTCATGATCAAGATATAATTCCCTTTTAATGCATGTTCTGATGTCTCTGGCGTGAAATAACTAACTACACTACATGTGCTGTCATGCTAGAATAGTCTGTAATGTTTTTCCAGGTGAGGTTCATCTAATCTAACTAAGTTTTTAGTGTCTCCATTTGTGCTTTCTCATTCCCTTAGAACAGAAAGGAGCAGGCATATCTGGGGCATGTTTCATCTCAGTTGAAAATAGACTTCTAAAATGTTACTGGAATTACTCCCTCTTATTTCGCTTGTGTTTCTTTAAAAAAAAAAAA
>VXBH01000696.1:94889-371877 GCA_013400035.1 Rynchops niger
GTGGATTATTCCCCTCTTTTTTCTCTTTGTTTTTTTAAAAAAAAAAAAAAAAAAAAAAAAAAAGCCCCTTCACACTGCCTGACTTGCAATGGGGACATCTACACCATGGGTATTTCAATGGGTATTTCATTGTTCATCTTTACCACCGCAGGTTAAATACCAGAACTGACCTAAACTGTACATATTCTGTGAAGACACGACACCTAGAGCATGTCACATAATGGATATAGTTTGGTCCAAGTAAACCCCCTCTACTGAGGGAAGCAGGACCTTCGTTCAGACTGAACAGAATTTACTATGTAGCAATAAAAAAAAAGAGAAGCAGGTGGTGTAGGAGGATAGTTTTTTTAAACTCAGCTCTCTCCATGGAGGTACTAAGAGATCCAGGGAAAAACTGCTTTTGTGATTAGAGTTTTGGGAACAAGACAATGTCTTCTCTTTTGCACATTAGCTAATGTAATAATTACACTTAAAGATAGAAATCTACTAATGCTGTAAAAAGATGCTCAAGTTAAATAACCTTATTTTAATTTGGATACCTTGTAGGTGTGCATTATGATATAATCTCTGATCACATGATTATAATCCAGTTTTCTGAAGGAATCTGTAACACTTTTGGGATAGAGACAATACTCATTGAATACACAACTATTAATCTTTTATACATACAAGACTAATGTGGAACTATTAGTCTTTTAATCTCACCATCTGAATCCTTCACTTATTCTGATTCTCATTCCTAGTTACTGCCAAATGGAATATTTTAATTACTGCTTATTCCAATTCTAGAGTCGTATGCAGAATAACAAACTTGAAACATTTCCAGCCACTCTAGATTAAGTTTCTCTTCATCTGGTTGTTCTTTCAAAGTTCCTATGAGTACTATAGTAATAACTCCCATATGAGCTATCCTTCAAAAGTAATAAACAACAACAAAATATGTAGGAAAAAAAAAAATGCAACATCTTGTGAAACACACACGTATCAGACTTTATAAATACCATAATTTTTGGAAAAGCTGGATGAAGCATGCAACTTGTAAATTTAGAACAGGAATCTTTTTCATGTAAATGTGCTGCTCATCTATTTTTCCTTAGAAAAGGACCAGTAAAAAAATATGAACAGAATTTAGTTTGAACAGGCAAAACCCTCACGTATTGTTTATTGCTAGTTTTATTTTAAAGGATAAATATCTGCATTGCCTGGCCTTTCATGCCTTTGAAGCAAAGCAAACATAGTTTTAACCAAAGTTATTCCTTCAAATGCATTGTTAATCTGACTAATAAGCACTTACGTTCCCAATTAATTGAAGTTACAACCTTTGTTACAGATAAGAGTTCTCCTTTCACTGAAAGTGATGTAGGAAAGGGCTAAACCCTTGACTTTGGTGTACTCCAGTGCACCTGTATTCTTTATCCTCCCTTGACTGGTTTCCTGAGACTGGCAGTTCCCTCAAAGAGAAGAAAGGTTCTCACAGATTAAGACTTCCCCAAGCCTCCCTGCCAACACACTGCCTACTTCCATATTTTGTACAACCATGAAGAAAGGCCTGTTACTTCTGTAGGAAAGAAAATGGGCATTACTGCCCAGAGTTATAATGCTTCTTTTTAATTTTACTTTTTGTCTTCTTTAGGTACCTGTGGAAAGAGACATTTCTGTTAGGAATGTATGTGACTGAATATAAAATTCCATTTTCACAGGTGATTGATAGTCAAATCTGACCACTATTACCATTTTTTTCAGTAAAATTTAAGTGGTTGTCTATCTACAGAAAAGGAGTACAAACACATTAGCAATTTAATTCTTGTAAACTGTTTTAAAAAAACATTGTTATCTCCCATTTGCTTATTTATCTGCTTGTCTCCATATTGCTTGGATATACTTAGGCAAAAAAGTAAAAGTGAAATAATGATTGTGTGATTGAAAGAAGGTAACAAAATACTAAGTAGATGTGAGAAAATTTGAAAATTGAAGGAGGGGAAAATCTCATAGTGATCAAATGCACACTAAAATGTTTGTTTGCATTTTGATTTGGCAGGCAATTTTTCCACACACATTAAGGACTTCAGAGTACCGGTCCAAAATTTTTTTCATTGTCACTTTTGATTGAGTTCAGGCAAACTTCTTTACCTTTTCCAACATTGTCTTCTTATATGCAGGGAGAGTGTCCATTAAAATGGTCTCAGCCCTGTGAATTTGTCAGTGAATTTTAAATTTTTCCCCCAAAAAATAGTAACAGAATGAATTTTTGAAATATGAAAAATGTAAAAAGGGTAAAGCTTCATTTGTTTTCACTTAATCTAGGGTATTCTTACCTTTTTCATTATTTTCAAATTTTTTTCCCTATGAAGAAAGGTTAATTTTGAAAGTCTGAAGAATCTAAGGAAACTGGAATAGTATGTCTAGGGATTCAGAGATACAGTTAAAAACCCCACAGGATCAAATAGGATATAGGGAAGAAGGGGAAAACCAAACATGAACCATTTTAAAAACCTGAAATAACAAACAGTTTCCAGTTTGGAAGTGTTTAATTTCAATCTTATTTAAAAAAAAAATACATCTATCTAATCACATCTATTATATCTAATTCATTAGATGTTTTTCGACAAAGCTAAGGACATTTTATGAAGTACAACTTTCTCATATGAAAAACTTGATCCAGCTCTCAGTGCTGTAGAGTATCTGTGGCTTAAGATGGCTACTGGTTCTGTCATAATGTCTGGGCACTTTAACAATGTTTTCACATTGCTTGTTAGAAATGGAGAGTTCATTTCGATGTAAAGCTTGAAAAAAAAAAAATTTCAATTCGAGTTACATGTCTCATTGAAATTCTGCTTTCATGTTTTCAATTTTTCAGTTTGTAGCTTCTGTATTTTAGTTGAACTAAGAACTACACATTCACAGGCAAGCAGACTGGCATCACAGAGCAATACATTAATATTAAGAGTAGTTTACTCATAAGACCTGTTTCATGGGTGTGCTCCTAGAGCAAAAGCTTATCACATCTTTAAGGAACACGCATAATGGCTTTGCAGTAGGGGGGTGTAAAAAAAATGCTGCCTGCTCATTGTCCAACCTAAAAGGAAGAATGCCAAATGGGAAAGGTATAATCCTGGTGGCAGCAATGTGTTGCCGGTGGGTCAGCCATACCCTTCACAGAGCCAGAGGCTGCTCTAGCAAGCTGTGCATCTAGAAAGCTCCTTTTGCTGCAGCAGGTGGGAACAGAGCACATCTAATTAACTAACAATTTGCTTATCAAAAGCTGTGGTAAGTGAAGTACTATATGATTATATGATAATACATTTGCTTCTCTATCTGATCTCCACCTGCTCAGAACAGGATGGTACAGATAAATTATTTTTGTTCATGAATATTCTTAGGAGAGAGAGATATTGCTTGCTGAACTATTCTTCATTTTATTCCTGTAACTAAGCTACCACTACTTCTCATGGCAAATATCAAACTATTTTGGATGCACTGCATGCTAAAAGGAGTTACCAAAAGTGGCAAACTCTTAATATTATTTTGAGCCATCATATTTTCTCTTGATTTTAGGATCCTCTACTATAGAAACATAGAAAAGCCGTAACAATTCAAATTCCAAAGTCTTCCTAATGTGTCCTAATGTGTCTGCTGTAGGTGAAGGCTTTTCTATTAATCCCATATAATTTTTCCAGAGAAAAAATACCTAGGTCACTTCTTTTCCAATTTTTTTTTGTGTCACACAACCCCAGAAGCCTAGGGAGTCCTTAATTCTGTACTTTAAGTGATGTTGCAACATCGCTTAAAGTGATTTCTGCATTTAATTTAATTAAGGTCTTGCTGTTATAATCCCTACAGCTATTCCGGAGCATCAGGTGGTAAAAGCTAGGTTGTGTTAGTGGGGCCTGGTGTATGGAGTAATGTGGCATCTGGCCTGACAGTATCAGTGCATCTGAGAGTTCAGGGCAATGCAGAGCTTCTAAGGTCTCTGACGTCTAGGTATGGTTCTGCTCCCCTTGCACCATGGTGGGACTTTATAGCTCTTCTTTCCATCAGTACATAGTTTTTTGTAGTGCTTAACGAGATATGGACACTATTTATAGTGTTTTGCCTGTTTTATTGGTTGTGCGTGAGATAGAGCAAGTATTTATATTTTACGTCTGCTTTTGACTGAGGTTTTGGCCTAAAGATTTTTCAGTATTTAACAGTACTAAGAGTGCTTGAGCGATGTGCAGTTTTAGACTGTTTGGCATAATGTACTGCCATAGTTATATATGTATATATACATATATATGTGGTGTTTGATACAAAATCAGGATGGTAGTTGCTTATGTTCTTCTATCTTCTACCAGAAGATAATTGGTTAATCACACTTTAAATGCCTGGACAAATCAGTAACTGTTATATATGATGTAAAATGATTAAATAATAAAATATGGTTAGTAATGCAACTGGATTCCCTGCTGTTAGCTAGAAAGGGAGGAGGAAGTGGGAAGTAGAGAAAGAAGGTGAAAAGGTTAGCAGTGAATGTAGAATATGCTGAGAGAATTAACTTTCTTCCTTGAATAGCTGAGCACACATTTTTTGTTGAGTATTAAAGATTTGACAGAAAGCTTATTTTTGCTTATTGGAAGTGCAGCTTCTCAAATGCTGGGAGAATGACTGGATTGCCCTCAGTCTTTGGGATATCATTACTTTTTCATATGAATCAAAATGCAAAGACAGTTCTTCAGAATGGATTTTTGTATAGCCAATGTTCCCATTGCCTTATGTGCTATAACAAAATATGTTAAAACGATGATGTGGTGGTTAGACTGTGCAGAGGAGACACTACTACACACTTTTCCTCTGGCTGAGAAGAAATAATTTAATTTTCTTGAGCTTCCGCATGTACCTCTATAGGACTACAAATGTCCACAGTCCTTTAGGACACTTGAAAAATCATACTTTTTCTCTGTTGACACTTGATGAGAGTTTTGTAAAGGTTAGCAGATTCTTTTCATAGAGCTGGCAGAGTATTTTGAGCCCATACTCTGCTTTGTCACCTGTGGTAGGGGCTAAGTAAAACTGATGCATCGTTCAAAAGCCACCATCTTGGCTGGTACCAGACATTGAATTAAGGGCTTGTTCAAGAGTAAAAGTATCAGTTCCAAAACCTTAACTAAAAAGCTAGGCTGTTGTGCTGAAAGTCTAATAGGATTGCATTTTAATGTTTTGACTGGACACACATGATAATACATCATTAGAGCCAAGCAATTTCATTTTATTTAACCTCTGGTATAGTATGTTCCTTTGAAAAGTGTGTTAAAGGTGTCTTGAAACAACGAGTAAATTTGGATTGAGATGTTGACTAATTTCACCTAAATAAAATTTGTGGATACTTTTCAGTTGGCTGTGTTCTGCAGAGCACAATCTGCCTCATTGAGCCTATTCTGAGTAAAATCTTGTTAGCAGACACAGTTCCTATGATCTTGAACTTTATATTGTAGTCAGTCTGGCTGTAATTTTGCTTTTTTTTTTGAGATACAGTTTGAGCACTGCTTGCTCAAATCATAGATTCCTTATGTAAAAATGGAGTCACACTTATCAATATACCAGTTAATGTATACAATTTGGTTTTAAATGTTTAGCTACCATTAACTATGTCCTTAATATTTATTGCTCAGTTCATAAAACTAAGTATTGTAGAACTAATTCTGTGTTCATCTTGTGTGTCTCTGATAATGGAGAAAGGGTAGCAGCAATTTATATCAACGGACAACCTACGGAATCATTAAAAACACCACTCAGGATATGACTTATGAAAGGGACAATTGCAGCAGGCGGACTTTCCATTTTCTCCTGCTTTAGCTCTCATTGTTTTGCAACAAGATGGTGTATTATCAAGGGTAAGACAATTTATTAATACATTGTGTTTTACACATGAGATCTGTCATTATTTAGGTGTGATTGTATCATCTCGATTTGTACTGATAGTACATTATGTTAACAGTAGTCCTATTAGAACAGAATGGGAGAAATGACAGAATGAAATCCTTACTGTGTGCCTGAACTCTTAACCCATGGCAGTAAGTATGTGAAAACTAATACAAACATTGAATTACTCATTTATGGTAACTACTCTTGGGGTAACTTCACAAGTGTTCTTTCCTGTTAAAGCTTCACAGAGGATAGGATTAACCTTCTGCACAGCTGTGGGCTTCACTTGGAAGAGTAGTACAGATGCAGAGCAGCCCCACGTGTGTCAGGGGACATTTCATACCGTCTTGCACAAGACTGAAATTATGGGCAGAAACATCTATGTTCCTACAGCTATCTAGCCTCGTGACCTCCTCTCATGTCCCTTTCTATCATACCAAAATTGAATCCTTTATGTATTGTTGTGATCTTTCAGTAAATCCAAATTGGTCTCAAAACAACTATCAAAAAAACAGGGAGAATGATACAGCACGTACAACTGCTAGTCAGGAAACAAGTGTTCTGTGTTTTCAGATTTCTGAAGAGTAATAAATGTCACTTGAAACACAGATAATATTTATAAAACCAGAGCAAAATGTCCTAACAAAGATTTTCTTTTTTAAATTGATACATACTGTAACCTTTTCATCAAGCAAATACACATCTTTGCTTTCTTCCCCCTCCATTGTATTTCTGTGAGACAGCCTTGCTGCAGCTGTGATTCAAGACACCACAGTTCTTTTCCTGAGTCACAAAAATATTGCAACAATCGTCTGGTCAGAAATAGGAGAAGCTGAAAGGCACATTGTTAATGCTTACTTCTACTCAAATTTTTGTTTCTTCCTGGTATCTCATATGTCAAAATTGTCCTGATTCCAATTCACAAATTTTGCATGGTAAAACAAGCTCACCATCAATTTATACAACAGATATGGACCCTAAGTTTGGATAATTCATCTCTGCTCTGCTATTTTAGACCTTTGAATCTTCATTAGTGACCTGGAAACCCCAGAAAAATAGGCCACTTGATCAATGACAGATGAGATAAGCATTACCAAGATGGAAACTTTCCATCAAGAGCTCTTCAAATAGCTTTTTGCTAATTACTTCCTCACCAACATTGGAAAAAGGAAGTTAATTTACACAGAAGTGTCAAGTAAATGGAAATAAGGAAGTTTGCACAAAGATTGTGGAAGTTATCTAAGCTTTTGCTGAAAAGATTGGAAGGAAGAACATTGTACTATTCAGTCTCAATGAGTTCATTAATCCCTAGTGGACATCTAATACAAATATACAGGTCCACACCAAAAGCTGAAAAAACTCTCATTGCTGTTTGGGACAAATGTAGGAGTAGCTACTGTTAGAGAGTAAAAGTTGGGTTTTATTCCATTTATTCATATTGGCTTTAGGGGTTAATAATCTGCTCATTGGAAGCTGTTAGGCTGAATCAGTTCACATTAGCTCCTCAGGTATATATTTCTTTTTTTAACAAATAGATTAAAGACCTTAATATTCTACCTTATGCTAAACTGCACGTGTTATTATTGTGAGGATAATTGGCTGTATATCCCCACCTTACAGTAGGCATTCAATAGCAGATGGTGCCTTGATGTCTCATTTTTCAAAAATATAGTAGATTACACTCACTAGTATGCTATAGAGTATCATCATAAATAATTGCCACTAAAGGAGTTGGCAAATTAAAAACATATATTATGACATGCATTTCAGTTGAATTTGAAATGGCTCCTACCTATTCAGAGAGAACTTGTAAAGTGCTGTAGAGTACTTTGAAATACAAGATGTTACATATTAATAATTGCTCTTATAATATTTTTGTCTGCCTATTACTAGACTGTATTTTTCCTCTAACTTGCCCGTGAGATATTCATGTCACACTGCATCTTTATTTCTAGAGCTCTCAGTTGCAGGGCTTAAATCATTCTTTAAGGTTTATTCATTTGGCTTTGCCTTTTAATTGTATGCTCTTATATTGAATTAAGCTTTTTGTGGCATCTGCTCCAGAAGTGCTATATAAATGTTATGATTCATACAATTATGAATTATAAATATTTTGTTCCAGCAAAAGCCAAAACACAGAACTGCCAACACCTACACATAACTAGGAGAGACAGAAAATGCCTGAAGTTGAAAGTGTGTACAATTTGGTTTTAAATATAAAACTTTTCCAGGCTTTGTGAAACAAAGTTAGAAAGCAGTGGACCTATTTCTTACTAATTAATTCTCATTATATCCCTTGATTTGTTTTAACATTAATGTAGTAACTATTTGAGGACCGGGTGCATTGTTTCCCTCTGGACCATGTAGAAATATCATTTTGTCCTTCAAGTGGGCTAGTAGTAAACATTTTGCAAATGATAGTGATTGAACTGTTTGATTTGCAGATACCTGAGTGCTGTTTATTTGCCCCAGTGACTGAAATGAGGGCTACGCCACTGTTTCCTAGGACTTGAAAGCTCACAGGTATCTTCAAATACTACCTTGTACTTACGCATCAGCTTGTGATACCTGATTTCTTGCCCTGATTTGCTGTGAATTTCCAGACAGATATTGACAACCTTGAAGACACCCAATGCTTTTTACTGTATTGTCCTATACAATCTGCATTTAACATTCATAACACTTCTCATGTCAACATCAGCTTCTATGCCAATAGAGTAAGACAATGACATCATAGAACATAAGCACTTAAAACACTATTGTGTTTGACAGGTGTCTTCAGCTTACTTTTGGCTGTTCACCTGCTTTAGAAGACTCTCAATGCTATCATAAATGGAGGATCACAAATGTAGTCTCTGACAGCAGCTTCTCCTGACTGCTAATGTACAGCTTGCAGACATACAGCTGAAGTTTTCATGTGTACCACGGAATCACAGAATGGTAGGGGTTTAAAGGGACCTTGTACTTATTCCAGTGGGCACAGGGTTAATTTTCACAAGGAGAAGGGATGGGACACAGCCAGGTTCGATGACCAAAACTAGCCAAAGGTATATTTGTTAATATGTGATGCCATTCTCAGCATGTAGCCAGGGGAGCTGGCAGTAATCGCTGCTTGGGAATGGGCTGGGCTTCAGGTTCCAGTCAGTGAGTGGTGGTACATTAATCATGTTTTGTCTATTCCTTTATCAGTATTATTGGTGTTGTTTTCCTCTTTTATTTGCTGTTTTGCTAAACTGCCTTTATCTCAAATCACAAGTTTTGCCTTTTTCTTCTGATTCTCCCCCTGTCCCACTGCTGGTGGGAGTAAGCGAAAAGACAGTGTCATTCTTTATTGCTGGCTGGGGCTAAATCATGACAGACCTCTAGAGATCATCTAGTTCAGCCCCCCTGCCAAAGCAGGGTCACCTAGAGCAAGTTGCACAGGATTGTGTCCAGGTGCGTTTTGAATGTCTCCAGAGAAGGACACTCCATCACCTCTCTGGGCAGCCTATTCCAGTGCTCTGCCACACTCATAGTAAAGTTTTTCCTCATGTTGAGATCAAATTTCCTATGTTCCAGTTTGTGCCCATTGCTCCTTGTCCTGTTGCTGGGTATCACTGAAAAGAATCTGGCCCCATCTTCTTGACACCCACCCTTTTGATGTTTATAAGGATTGATGAGATCCCCTCTGAGTCTTCTCTTCTCCAGGCTAAACAGACCCGAGTCTTTCAGTTTTTCCTCATAAAAGAGATGCTTCAGTGCCCTCATCATCTTCGTACCCCTCTACTGGACTCTCTCCAGTAGTTCCCTGTCTTTCTTGAACTGGGGAGTCCAGAACTTCTGGCCACATTCTTTTTAATGCACCCCAGGAGACCATTGCCCTTCTTGGCCACAAGGGCATGCTGCTGGCTCATCGTCAACTTTTTGTCCTCCAGGACCCTCACGTTCCTCTCTTGCAGAGCTGCTCTCCAGCAGGTCAGCCCCCAATCTGTACTGGTGCATGGGGTTATTCCTCCCCAGGTGCAGAACCCTACACTTGCCCTTGTTGAACTTCATCAGGTTCCTCTCCGCCCAACTCTCCAGCCTGTCCAGGTCTCACTGTATGGCAGCACAGCCTTCTGATGTGTCAGCCACTCCTCCCAGTTTTGTGTTATCAGCAAACTTGCTGGGAGTACACTCTGTGCCCTCATCCTGGTTGTTGATGAATATGTTGAATAAGACTGGACCCAGTATTGATCCCTGGGGAACACTGCTAGTTACAGGCCTCCAACTAGACTCTGTGCCACTGATCACAGCCCTCTGAGCTCTGCCATTTGGCCAGTTCTTAATCCATCTCACTGTCCACTCATCTGATCCATACTTCCTAAGCTTACCTATGAGGATGTTATGGGAAACAGTCCTCCACCCAGCCAGTCATGCCATCATAGAAAGCTATCAGATTGGTGAATGATTTCCCCTTGGTGAATCCTTATTCACCAGTCCTGATTACCTTCTTTTCCTCCACATGCTTAGAGATGACAACCAGGATGAGCTGTTCCATCACCTTTCCAGGGATGGAGGTGAGGCTAACTGGCCTGTAGTTTCCTGAGTCCTCCTTCTTGTCCTTTTTGAAAACTGGCATGACACTGGCTTTCCTCTAGTCCTCAGGCACCTCTCCTCTTCTCCATGACCTTTCAAAGACAATGGAGAGTGTCTTCACAATAACATCTGCCAGCTCCTTCAGCACTCATGGGTGCATCTCATCAGGGCCCATGGATTTGTGGGTGTCAAGTTTGTCTAAATCATCTCTAATCCAATCCTTCTCCACCAAGGAAAAGTCTTCCTTTCTGCAGACTTTTTCTCGTCCAGATTCTGGGAGGTAAGAGAAAGGTCACCTCTCCTGAGGGCCGGCCTTAACAGTAAAGGCTGAAGCAAAGAAGGCATTCAGTAACTCTGCCTTCTCTGCAGCCTCCCTCACCAGGGCACCAACTTCATTCAGCAGCAGGCCCATGTTTTCCTTAGTCTGCCTTTTGCTACTGATGTACTTGAAGAAGCCCTTACTGTCCTTGGCATCCCTTGCCTGATTTAATTCCAAGTGGGTCTTAGCCTTCCTTCTTGCATCTCTGCATACTCTGACAACATTCTCATATTCCTCCCAAGTGGTCAGTTCCTTTTTCCACATTCTGTGAACTTCCTTCTCCCATTTGAGTTTTTCCAGAAGCTCCTTGCTCATCCATGCAAGTACCCTGCCTCCTTTGTCTGATTCTTGCTCCTATGGATGCACTGATCTTGACCTTAGAGGAAGTGGTGCTTGAATATTAACCAGCTCTCTTGGACTTCTTTACCTTCTAGAGCCCTAAACCCATGGCATTCGTCCAAGTAGGTCTTTGAAGAGGCCACAGTTAGCTGTCCTGCAGTCCAGGGTTGTAATCCTACTTAATGCCTTGGTTCTTCCACACAAGGTCCTGAACTCCACCATCTCACAGCCACTGCAGCTAAGGCTGCCCCCAGCCTTCACATCCCTAACTAGTCCTTCTTTGTTAGCACAAGGTCCAGCAGCACACCTCATTGCTCCTCCACCACCTGTGTCAAAAAGTTGCTACCAACCACTTGCTACAATGACAATTGATTATGAATAGTTTTAAAGAGTCTTCAGTGTCATATTTGACCAAAGATCTGAAAGACAGATAGAAGAATGGGTTAATTTTCTTTTACCAAAAAAATTTTGTACTTAATTTTCTGTTTTATGTAAGATACATTTGAATGTTCTCATCACTGCTCAATTCACTGGCTGACAGAGTTTTATCTTCAGGATTCCCTAATTTTAAATTCATGCTATTATACTAAACACAACAAATGTTCTAATTTTTATGGTTGACATTCAACATTTATTTGTAAGAGCTTCTTACAGACCAAGAATTAGAATACTGCATAAAGCACACGGCCACAGACCAAAAAGGATTCTATCTGTGAAGGCCTCTATTGTCTCTGGCAAACATAAAGGCACGCCTAGGGAAAAATGCAAGAACTGGGCAAGCATAGTAGCTGGGTGTGTAATGTGGTTATTCAGTAAACACCGCATTTAGTCCATTAAATTTTCCAGTGTCTCCCTGAATCCACGTAAATGCTTGCATTCTTGCACTGAAAAGGGGATTGTCATTTCATTCTTATCTATTCTTCCCATGCCCTTTATGCTATATAGATCTTTAGTCTTTCTCATCCTTGGTCAGGATTCATTCTGTGGAAGTCATGCCACTTCTATAATAATCAGTATGACTAAATTTACATTGTTAATTTATGAACAAAGTAAATTATTATTTCTATTCTAATAAAAAAAAGTCTTATTTTTTATTCTTATAAGAAAATGTAAGAAAGGGATGAGGTTAAAGAGAAATGGAAGTGAAATACAAACAAGAAATGATTCCTGGGAAAGGAAATATAACCCAGAATTAAAATTCATTCATATGCCTCATCTAACAATAATGGAGTCTTAAATCTTAATCTAACTTTTCATTTCATATTTAATGATTCAATTTTCATATATTCTTATTGATTATATCATGGAATGTACTAATTGAAGCCTGACTAGCCAAATACTTAGGATCATAGAATAAGTCAGGTTGGAAGGAACATGAGGAAGTGTTTAGTCCACCCTAGTGCTCAAAGCAAGATCAGCTCTGAGATCAGACCAAGCTGCTCAGGGCTTTGTTCAGTCTGGTCTTCAAAACCTCCAGGGATGTAGATTGCACAACCCCCCTGGGAAACCTGTTCAAATGCCTGACTGTCCTTATGGGGAAATTTTTTTTCCAGTCCGAACCCAAACTGAAACTCCTTTGGATAGATAAAATTACTCTTTTTCTTTTCTGAACTTACTGGACAAGAACCTGTCCAGGATCAAAGTGCACACTGACACCTAGACAGCCCTACAGCTGAACTCATTTTGAGATAGAAACCACATGAACACAAGTAAATCACATGTGCCAAACCGGAGCTGGCTTATATTCATTGTATTTTTTAATACCCTGCAAGGAGATGGAGTCCACATGCATGAACTTAAAAAAAAAATAGGTTTAACAATAATGGGGTGTAATGTATGAATTACTATACACGTTAAATGAATCTCCACCTGCCTAAACAATTCCTGGGACTGATAACGTAAAAACTTTTTTGGGAGTATAAGAGAAAGAGGTTATCACTCAAACAGCAAAACTAATTTTCTCATGGGTAAAATTCCACGCTGTTGTACACCTTTGCAAATTTTGCTTATGCATGTTCAAGGGAGATTGTAACTTGAACCACTGTTGGGAGAGGCAATTGAGATGACCAAGAAAGCAAAACTTATTTCACAAAAGACGACTAGCAGAGATTGGCTTGTTCAGTCTAGCAAAATGGAAGCGGAGAAGGAACTGATTGTTCTCTATTGATTCATCAGGAGAACAAACACAGAGAAGAAAAGAGCTACTGAATTTAAAGAAGGAATTTAATGTTGGTATAAGAACAAACTGTCTATGAATAAATTTAGGATGGAAATTAGGTGGTTTTTAATCATCATAAGCATAGTGTTCTTAAGCAGATTTCCATTAGAAATAGTAGAGTCAATGACCAACTAATTTTTTAAAATACTATAATAGTTTATGAAAGACTATGTGAGTGCAGATGGCTGGATCTGGTAAAAGATTTCCTGTTTGATATTCTTAGTTCAGTTACTGACCTCTTTCCAAGTCTCTTAAGACCTAATTCTCAGAAATGCTAAAAACAGTTCAAATTGGTTTAATCTTGTTCTTCTGAGAGCAGTTCCTTCATCTGTAAAAAATAGATGTATTACTTAAGTTGACTGAGAATTTGCAACACTTACAATAATTAAAAAAGAAGTTAAGAACACATCCTAAGACTTTTTGGAGCAACATAGGAATGTCAGATTTACAAGGTTAATTAATCTGTAATAGAAATAGGCAGATAAGTTGATGAGAATGACTAAAAATCTTCTTACAATGCAGAGGTAAGTCGGAACCATGGCAGAACCTTCTTTCTACAGGGGCTTTTTGGGTACTTTCTACTGTGCATAAAGAAATTTTGCTAGCATAGGACACAGTTTAGGAGCACACAGCAATTATTTATTAGTATTCACACGGAGCAGTTAGTAATAACTTACTACCAGGTTAAGCATTTGCATGCTCATAATGCAGGCATGTCCTAAGTCTCTGCTGGTGAGGCAGTCATCAGACAGGAGGTGAAGGGGTGTTCTCTATTGCTCAAAATTGCTTCATTGCTGCGCCCAACTGAATGCTTTCTGTTTTTTTTTTTTTCCTAAGCTTTTATATCATTTCATACTGATGCTTTTCTCTCAAGTCCTTGAGTTACTAACTGTTGCCATCTCTGCTTCTGTCTTTGTTCCTTCTTATCTTGCATAGAATTAGCTTTTGTTCCCTCTTACAGCTTAATGAGTCAAGGTCAGAAAGCTGTGTTTTAAAAAAGGCAGGCTTTGGATCACACACAGCTGAATCCCCAGGCTGAAATTATAGTAGTATCATCTCTGAATGATCAAAACTTTGAAGTCTGTAGGTCCAGCACTAAATATAAGGAACTGCCCTCCTCCAGAATCTGTAGTACTACCTAGGTCTGAGAATGCTCGGGGTAAAATCTAATTCTCTTACTCTGTCTCCTTCACTGTAATTGTAATTTACACACTAAAGAAATTGAAGCTTTTGCATTACTTCATTGTGGTTTTGCTGTACAAGTAGATTCTATTATGTGCCTATGTTAAGAGTAGAAACAACTCCAATACGTATTATGCTTAATTGCAAATATTCAAATATGGCACACATACGATTGAATAATAAGCTACCTGGGAAGGGAAGAAGTTACATTTGTATCATTAAAAAAAAAAAAAAAGAAAAGGAAAATGACTGGAGTTTAGAGTTTACTGTAATCTGAGAGAGCCAGCTAGACAGAAACATTTTTCTAAAATGGATCATTTCATTATTTAACAGAAATTTTTCATTATGACAATAGAAATCAGTGTTTGCAGAACAATGTCTGTACACTCAGCTTCTAAGTTTTTTGTGCTGATTGCCCCTTCTAATCTCGAATATCTTGATATCTTGAAAGAAATTTAAGTGCTACAAGGTTTGGCAGCAGACTATTTGGCCTTGGCCTTGGGCTTATATTTTCTAGAAAGAGAGACAGCTTGGGTTTCAGTCAGAAGTTACATTATTGTAGTTTTTGTTCTGCCTCGGTTTTGTTAAAGTTGCCATTTGAATTAACAGCCCTCCTTTTTCTTTAAAAATGACCAATTTAAAAGAAGCAGGAAATTATTCCAACAAGGAGTGGAAAGACTCTTAGCTGAGATCAGACTTTTGAAACTTGAATGTTGATCAACGTACTACATTTTGGGTGGACATTATTACATTTATTGTGAATTAAAAATAGAACAGGCAAAAATTCTGAGCTTTTCAATATAAAGTACATTTTTATTAGTAAAGTATCAGGTGATTCACAGGCTCACATAATAAGCAGTGCTTGTCTACTTTTGCTTGCCGGTACGAAGTAGATCCCTACAAATAATATGAGGAATGTAATTCTAAATGACAAATTCTTTGCATAAACTATTCTCAAATGTTCTAAGTAGACAAGTCTCTGGTCAAATTAATTTCCCTGTAACGCACGGCTTATAACCCTTAGAACAGACCATGGCATGTTAATTTGTACGTTCTTCTATTGTGAATTGTCATTAGTAATGATTTCCCTCCTAAGTGTTCCTCCTGGATATCTGTTAGATTTATATTGAACTCATTGCTATGTGTGGGAGCCGACACCGGCAGGGTGCAGGAACAACCACAAAACCACGATGAAATGCAAAGAGTAAATTTAATCTCCATATCTCACAAACTGGGGGATCTCCGAAGCAGCACCTGGGCAGAGGCACGCAAGCAGAAACACAGGCATTGCAGAGTTTGGTCCTCACTAGAGAGAGTCCTTGTTAGCGAGAGAGTTCTTGTTAGCAAGACAAAGAGTCCAAACCTGCTGTCTCGCCTGGAAATCAGGGATTTAAGCAGGTGTGGTTTTCCACGGTGTTTTGATCTTCAACAGCAGGGCAGGAATCTCAAGCATGTTCAACAAGGTGCCTCCGAGTCCGTCACAGTCCTAGGCTACCTAAGTGCAGCTGTTCTACTTGTTGAGCGCATAAGACTAAACAATGATTAGTGTGATATAAGTGCTTTCTGACACCCTAGGTGCAAGTCACTTGAGTGTATTTACAATCCTCTTTGCTGATCTTCCCTAACTTTCCCACATTATGTTTTATGTTAATTTCAGGACACACAATGGATCACAGAGCTTTGCAAGAGTTTTCTCCAGTCATGACATCAACAGTTCCTTCATTTTTTTATCATGGTATTTCATTTTCCTGTCTTCAAATTTGCAAAAACTTTGCACGAACAAGGTAACTAGAACTGTTTGAATAGTGACAAATTGACACCAACAAACTTATTGAAAGGGAAACTATTACTCTGATCTGTCTAATTATGTATCCTTACATGCTTTCGAATATAAAATCAATGGTTGTAAAATATCCTACTGACTTCTTTCTTCCTTATGTTGCTGTATTACACATTTTTCTAGCTTGCTCCTTATTCTGAAAAAGGAGTGAATACATTTTTTACAGTAATAATACTTGCCAGATATTTCTAAGTTATGAACAATAACAACAACAACAACAGACTTGAGATTTTCATAGTAGTTTCCTTTAATTCTTTGCTCTAACTCTGGCAGAAATGGGGACACAAAACAGAATCCACCCAAATTTCCTGTAACTCTAAAAAATCTACTTCCAAAGATTATGCTTTTGTGATATGAACCCTAGGATCTAATATACCTCTTGTATATTTAATTCTGTAAAATGTTGTGCTTCATAAGGACTCATCATTTTAATAAGATAAAATTGTGAACTAAGCTTTTATGATCGTTCTACATTTCAATATAAGAAACTAGTCTCCAGAGATTTCTCTAAAAAGATAAAACTTTTCAGTCTGCCATAAGTAGGTTTTTTTGCATAAGCACCTTGGAAAATACTTATTTATTGAAAGTGTTTATTTTTCCAAAATTTACAGCAAGCTCTACTGGCACTAAGCAGTCTTCCAGCCTTTGCTGTTCAAAACTGACATTCTCTTTTGTCCTCAGGACAAGCGTCATTTTCTCAACAGGCGTATTAACGCTTGGGGAGCATCAAAAGACAATGAGAAATCACCTGTTTGAGAAAGGATGTCATATTTCCAAGCATGATTGAAAGCCCCCCCCGCCCCGCCTCCTTTGTCCCTGATATCTTATTTCCCTAGTACTCTCACAGCTTCATGTTAGTCACATACTGCTTGGCACAACCATATTCATCAAACAGACTATTTTAAGCTATTATCCAGCAGTTTACATTGTCCAAACTTGTCATAAACTTCACTGATATTTTTCCAGCTTCTCACTATAATGAAACAAACAGTAGCGAGACATTGTGGGACTATATCCATTGAAAGAAATCTTGCATACGCAATGTGAAAGCTCAGAGGATTACAGATAACTGTTGTAGCAGCAGAGCTTGAATATTTAAAATTACAGAGAGGTGGTAGTGTCCATTCTCATCAACCCTATCTTGCGACACTTAGCCTGTCTATCCCCTGGCTGTCCTCTGTCCCCCTTGCAACATCCTCAATCCCAATATGAAAAGTACTGCCCTCCAGTAGGTGAGGCAGAGGTGACCAGGCAAGACTTCACTCAACCTTAGTTGTTTCTGACACACAGCCACCATTGCTCCTGCCCCTTTCTTTCCCTTTGTTTTAAGCCACCATTCACTCTACTGATCCTGTGACTAGCATCTGTCAGGTGCTATTCCTGCCATGAAACATTTTCCAAGCAGCAGCAGGTCCTGAGTCCCTCACCTTCTGGGTTGAATGGTGTCCTGGTGGTTGTAGTGAAGGTGGAATTAACTTGTGCTATCCGATGTTTTGTACAGAGACCAAGGCATTGGTATACTCCGACAATTACTGCTAAAGCAAGTTCTCTATCCTAAAGCAAATCTTCCCCACAAAACATGGTGCTGAGCCAGCATTTCTAGGATCAGGACTAATGTATTGATTATGTTGCCAACTACACATTTTATCTTTCTCCAGTGCTGGTCAACAATTGCAGTAGGTACTTCATTGAAAAATTGCATTGTTTTAGATACAAAAGTTGGAGGAATTTTGGACAGGAACTCCATCAGCTTATATATGTGCAAAAAGCTACTCAGTACATACAGCAGTTATTGCTGCCAGCTTTACTTACAGGTAAAATTTCTTAAAAACAGGTAGACATTTAATTTAATGATGACAATCCAAAATAGACCCACTGGTTACCTATAAAGTTCAACTTATACAATAACCTGTTTACTTTGCAATGTATATGAAGCTGCTATCGCGCAGCTGGCTCACTGGACACTCTTCTCCACACTGGACACTCTTCTCTACGACACAAAAGGACAAATGCATCTGAAGCTCCTTTAGAAGAGCTTTTTTTTGATGTTATATGACCTTCTGCTTATAGACTTGTCCTTTAGTATGTGATATACCTTGGCTCAAGTTACCAGCTACTTTCCACAGAATGTTTCAAGTTGAAATAGGAAGTTTGTGATGATATTCCATGAAGTACTTTCACTTTGAAGGAGAGAAGGCCCAATCTGTGCAAGTGGGAAGAGTGATTATGATTGATTACAATGCCAGCTGATGATAAATGGCTTGTAAGAAGTAGAAGATGACCTTATTCAGAAGACAGTAGTAAAAGGTGTATTCCCAAACTACTAATAGTACTACTACTACTACTACTACTACTACTACTACTACTGATTCTAATACACTGGATTCTGATGGGCTTGTTATTATCATTCAGTGTTTACTTCCATGTTATCCTCCCTATTTGCTTTAATATTACCAGTAGAGAATCTCACAGTTTTTTCTCTTAGGTGTAATGGAATAAAGTGAGTAAACTTATGTGGTCTGGTATGTATGTGAATGAGACTCCATTTTTCCTTAAGGAATGAGTGACCTCTATTATCTGTGTGTTACCTTACTCTACACTAATGAATCTTACATGTATTTTCCATTTGCATAGACATGAGATACCAAGATTGACTCGTCAACCTAAAGACATTCAGCAAACGTGCAGCAGAGTGGAAAACGGAGCCCAATAGCTCTGTGGCGTGGTAGAAAAACAGAGCCCTATAGCACTCTTCTCTAACTGCTAGGTAAAATGAACTGACCGAATGTAGGGCTTATGACTAAACAACTGGAGAGTCCCCCTCTCTTGTTTCTGAGGGAATGATAGTGGCAAATGAAACAAAAGAATGTCCCAAAGAATTTGATCCCATTCTTGATGTTTGTTTTCTAACCACCTATTAATTTTCATAAACTGAAAATCAGTATAAATAATGTAATTGAAAACAACAGTACGGTAATCTTCTGTCCCTAAGCTTCCATTTAATTGCTTGAAGGGTGATGTGTTTGGATCTGATACTTTTTACTAGTGATGATTGCTTAGCCACTTACCATATTAATATTGACAGATGTCCCAGAGAGATAATAAGTGAAAGCATATCAGTAGTTTGCAGTCATTTAATGTTAGCATGTAATGCTACTTAATACATGTTGCTTCTCTGCTGAACAGAAGAACAGCATGAGAGACTTTTCCAGAGTTATTTTAATCAAATAAATGTAAAATTACACGGAAATAAACTTGCTTTCTAAAATCACAAATTTAATGTTTTATTACACTAATGGTGGTGGGGGGGGAAGTAACATTAAAGGCTAGTTTATCAGGTGCATTTATAAAATAGATGACTACAGATGGTTTTGGAAAAGCTTTTGATCACTAATTATGATAGGAATTCTCCTCTCAAAGGCTGTATAAAATTCAGAGAATTAGGGGGACAAAAGTTTTTCAATAAAAATTCCCTCCTAAAATTTCATGGGGAAAAGAAAGAAACAAAGACTGATAAACTTATTAATTCCATCCCTAAAGGGAGTGTCGTATTCTTGCATGATATATTCTAAAGCATTTCCTGGTCTAGACATTAAAACATTGAGTGATTAATCTCTACAACTGCCCTTAGTGGTTCTCTCACTCTCAAATGTGTGAGGAATTTTCAATACTTATTTTTGACTGTGAAGGAAATAAAAATACTAGTAGTGGCAGTAAAAAAAAATGAACAAACGGAATGTCTAATGATTTTTTGAGGCTTGTGAAACAGTATTAAAACATATATTGTATAGGTGCACGTTTCTGCCACACAGTTCATCTCACATGCAATAACAAGGCGGTATGAATACATTAATGTAATACCTGTCTTGACATGCACCCTTAGTAACTCTTTTCATATAGTAATAGTTAAATTAAAATGATGTATTCTGAAAGGTAGCCAGGAACTTGATACTTATATGACTCTTCTTTGATTCCTGTCAAATTTGAAAAATGTAGCTAACAATGTTTAGAGAAATTGGTCTGTTGCCCGATGGGTGTTGTCTCTGATATACCTTTATTGCAGGCCTTGTCAAGTTTTTATCTTTTCTTAGCCAGGGAATGCAGAAAAGTATTAAATATATATATATGTATCAGTAAAAACATAGAAAAAAACCTCATTAACCAATGGTAGTGATAGTAGTTGACATCATTATTCAGGATTAGGGAATGGATTTGCTTTTGCTTTCTTAATATATATGCCTGGTTTCTTTCATATCATGGCCAGTTTGTCCAAGTTACTTCCATTGCCTTTTAGAAGGGCATAGGCTGTTTTGGTAGGCAGAAGCTATTCTGATTTACTATATTTTCCTTACAAATTAAAAAGTCATCATACCTGGATAGTAAATAATACTGTGGTTTTATTCACCACCGTTCTTCACCTGTTGCTACAAAATCAACAGTGACTCAGGAGCAGCCATGAGTCACTGCCATCTCTGGTGGAAATATGTATCAAATGAAATAATATGTTGAACAATATATCAAACTGTGAATGACCAGTGTGGGATAAATGCACTGAAGAAGTTGTCTGTAGAGGAAATGGCAAGAAGGGCTGGTTTGGAATAGGTCAATACGTGAACAAATTATTCAGCAAACGGAGCCTTTTGGTTTATTTGCATATCAAGCACCAGAGTGGATTGTAGCCTTAACCCAGTGAGTACAGACAGGAGTATGGACTGGCAGAATTCAGTAACAGGGAAGAATAGCTTGGTTGTCAATTATTGGACAGAAGCAAAATCTATGAAATAATTACAGATTTTATTCACTGATTCAAAATACATTCTGATTTAAACCAATCCCAGAAGAAAAACTGCATGAATGACTGTTCATTAAGTCAGGATGACTGGGAAATAGCTACGTGCTTCAAGCTAAGCGTTGTTTTCCCATATAAGCCCTTTATGTCTGTCAGTACTTTTGAGCACTTTTGTTCATCAGCAATAAGAGAAAGAAAAGACAATTTTAGAGACAAGATACAAACACAGACATCCTCCTAACACCCTGTTATCCTCCAGCTGAGGAAATAATTTCTGATAACAAAAAAAAAAAAAAAAAAAAGAAAAAAATTGCTCAGAGGAAGGAACTCCTTTAGGTCTGCACTTCCTACTGAGAGAAGTCTAGGTAGCTGGCTTGCTCATGAAGATGAAGAGGTCTCCCAGGGATTAGGGTTCATTTCAGAGAGAGACTTAGGTGCACTTATAACAGTACTGATTACTAGGGATGCTGTTAGCTGGGTGGTAGTTTTAAAATCACAAGAATCTTGATTTCTCCACAGAAACTGATATTTTTAACAAGGTGATCTTCAGTTTTATGCTGTGGTGAAGGAACATACTGATACAAACTCTATGTAGAGCTAAAGGAAAAAAACACGTAAGCTAAAGGAAAAAAACACGTAAGCTAAGATCTATAGTTAGAGTTCTCACGATTGAATTCAACTAGCTTATTCTATATCCAAGAACAGGCCAATAGACAGTGATTAAAAATGAAGACAATTTATCATTAAAGGTATCAGCACGCACAATGCCTTTTGTCTTTTCCACTACTTCTGTCAGACTGTTCAGCCCAGGGATTCTGGGATGAACAGCCTTGATCACCACCCATGGATAACCGGACATTTTGGAAAATGTCCAATTTTTTTTTTTTTTTTTTTTTTTTTTTTTTTTGTTATGGTGTGATGTATACATCATTTAGTGACCTGTAGAAAGGCTTGGATTTTAAACATGATTGGCAGACAGCCCTGGAAGTCTCAGCCACTGATCTTTGCTCAATGAATATCGCAGTCTTCTAAACAACCTGTCTGAGTGAGGCTGAGTTCAGACAGTAACAGCAAGATTTACTTTCTGTTTAAAGAACAGTAAGGAAAAACATGGGATAAAAGTGGTTTTACATTTATTCCTCATATTTTGTTCATATTTGGAGACGAAATACGTCTGTTTTAAGGTTTTATGTTGGATAGCTTTCTGAGAATACACAGAAACATACGAAATGCTTGAAAGTGGTGGTCCTCCTGTAAGTAACTAATAACATAAGTGATTCTAAGGCTGGGAGCAAAATAGCCATAAACTCTGGGAAGGTGGCTCCTGATTTACATAAAATTATTAATTTAAGCTGCCCTTTTTGTCAGTTGCTCTTTGGGAAGGAGAACTAATCTCAGTCAGTAACAGTCAAGTACTGTTCTGAAAGAGAATGCTTCAAGTATGTTTTTCATGCAAGGTACAGAATTGACTGGAGCTTGCAGGTGTATTGCATTAAATTAGACGTATAGCAACGCTAACAATTTTGTTAGATTACTATTTTAAATAATCGAGTTTCAGCTCCTTTTTACTTTTCTTTGCCACTTTGAACAGGAAATTGCAAGATTAAGAAAGAAATATTTCAATTTCCTTAAATGTAATACATAACCGTGACGATCCTACTGAAGATTAACTTCTCTTTCAATGTTCCTCAGTGCCAGTCATGAAGACTTAATCATCCAGCCTTAATAATCAGTCAATCAGAAGCGACACAGCATTTTTTTTAAAGAAGCTGGAAGGTTCTGACCATGTTAAATCTGGTCAGGCTGGCAAGAACATACCTGATGCGAAGACACCTCCTATGCTTATTTGTGTTTTCTCAGAATTTAATACTGACTTTTAAAAGGTTTAATTTCCACAGCTATTTCACCCTGTTGTACCAGAACATAATTATACATACAAGGTGAAGAAATGAGGAGAAGGTAAGAAAAATAGTACATAGGCAACTAATATTTCCCTTCGGATTACTTGATTTTTATTTTCTTAAACAAAGGAGACTTTGACAAGTTCCAGATTCTTAACATTTCATACGGAAAAGGAACAAATCCTCACCATCAGAAAACCAGCAGGAGAACGTAAGTTGAATGTAGTTCTGCAAAATTCTTTAGCACCCAAAAATCAGGAATTTAATGATTTACTTTTTTTAAAATTATACAATTTACAGACACTAAATAGCTAGGATACAAAAAAAAAAAAAANNAAAAAAAAAAAAAAAAAAAAAATTAAGGGTTCAGTCAGGCGTAAAGCATCTGATTAAATCTCTGGCTGCATCTGAATGTGTGCTTAACTATTTATTTTCCATTTTTGTTCTGCCTTGGATGAGGCATATTTAGTTTGAATTCTGAAATGCGTTGCTTGCTGGATGATTAAGTTCAATAAGGAAGAAAGAGCATGAAGATTACAAATTGCACCGAGGGTAAAAAGAAGCTGGAAGTACTTGTATAGAAGCTCCTAACTTTTAATATATCTATCTCTATACCATTCAGTGTTAAGTCTTCTAGCTTTGCTATTGTAAATACTAATTAGTAGGATATATCCAAAGGACATGATTATCACTCTTGACACTATTAGTTTGATTATCAGATATAGCAGAGAGGCTGTGCCTGTTATGTTTGTAGAAAATCTTGTGACATAGAAAAAAACCAAACACAAGTGTATGTTTGTGGCCATCACAGAATATCTGAGGCTACACCATGAGAGTAATTAGTTATTATTAACACCATTTTTCTTCAGACAAGAAAATGACCCTTCAATAAATCAATAGCTAGTTTAGAAGGAGAATTTTGGGATGGCCTGTCCTATTTCACAAGTTTCATTTAAGTTGATAAACCTCTGTGATGGAGAGAAAAAGACTTCGCTGAGAGGTTCAAATTAACAATTTATTTGGACTACACTCACAGGTCCAATATGCCACTATTGCAAGTTCTTATGGATACAATGGAAGAATGCACTATTGCAATTTAAGGGGAAAAGAACAAAACAATTCACAGAATACACTATTACCACCTAACAAGGGATCCTGAAAAGTAACAACACAAACCAACAGCGCGCTAGATATAAGTATCTTAAATGAGTGCACAAATCATGATTTTAGAGCATGCTAGACATCATACGTACGTTATTAAATCACTTACCCTCTCTCTCTCAGGTAAGGCCACTCAGTCCCGGGAAGTTACCTTGCACAGCGTCCAGGGCAAGGGGGGGGGCAGAATCTCCTACAGGCCAGCTGTATCTTTGGAAGATTCCCCCCCTTTTTCTCCCCCAAACTTTGGACTTAAATATCCTTTTTTGGGACTGTGCTTGAATGGATTACACTATCTGGGATGGTTATCTCCAGCGGTTTGTTGGCCCCTCAGATAGCAATGTCTATTTTGTGAGGTCTGGTCTCACACTCACAGAGTATTGGTGGGACTTGACTCAGGACGTTTTGTTTGTTAAAGGCACCATTCGGGTTTCAGTTCTTATTGTAATGCAGTGGTGAGTCCACCCCAGGCTGAGACATTTCCACAGCTCCCCCCAAGTTATCTCTGCATAGATAGGGATCAATAAGTGCCTGCCGAGGCGAGATGGAGCTGAGTCGAATGACAACTCCCTGCATCTCAGCTTTTGTGTTATGAAACCGGTTTAGCCAGGTGCTCCTCTGGACTAGGAGTTAACCTCATATTTGATGATCATTTTGATAATTCTAATACTGCCATTTGTTCTCATCTTATGTCACAGAGTAATATTGTTGAAAGCGTGTCTTCAGTTGATTCGTATTTAAACACCTACCTGTCTGTCTGGTGTCCAGCTAGGAAGCCTTATGTCATGGTTTAGCCCCAGCTGGCAACAAAGAACCACACGGCTGCTCACTCCCTCCCCAACCTCCCAATTCTCCCCCAGCAGCATGATGGGGGGAGAATCGGAAGAAAAAGGCAAAACTCATGGGCTGAGATAAAGGCAGTTTAACAGAACGGCAAAGGAAAGGGGAAAACACCAACCATAATACTGATAAAGGAATACACAAAACACGATTAATGTACAACCGCTCACCAACTGGAACCTGGAAAGCTCAGCCTGCTCCAGAGCATTGATTTCTGCCCCCCATGCCTCCCCCAGCTGTATACTGAGAATGATATCACATGGTATTGAATACCCCTTTGGCTAGTTTGGGTTAGCCATCCCAGTAGTGTCCTCTCACAGCTCCTCCTGAAAATTAAACCCTTCTTGCCCCATGTTGGATGACAAAAAGGACTGTTGTGGTTTAGCCCCAGCCATTGACAAAGACCCACGTGGCTGCTCGCTCACTCCCCCCAACCCAGCATGGGAGAGTCAGAAGAAAAAAGCAAAACTCGTGGGTAAAAGTAAAGGCATTTTAACAGAACAGCTAAGAAAAGAGGAAATCAACAACCATTATACTGATAGAAGAATATACAAAAAATGATTAATGTACTACTACTCACCGACCGAACCCGGGAAGCCCTCAGCCTGCTCTAAGCAGTGATTCCGGCCAACTCACCTGGCCAACTCCCCTGGCTACTTATTGAGCATGGCATCACATGGTATCAAATACCCCTTTGGCTAGTTTGGGTCAGTGAACCTGGCCGTGTCCTATCCCAGCTCCTTGTGAAAATTAACCCTAACCCCACCAGAACAAGGACACCTTAGAAGTTAAGGGTTTAGTCAAGTAATTTACAACCACAGTGTATTTTTAATTTGAATCTTCTCTTTTTGTAGCAGGCTCCACGTTGATCTGCTATCATCTGCAGACAATAATGTTCAACATAGGTGGAGGCTTCCCTTGGCTGATGAACTGTACTTTCCTGGAAGTATTGTTCTTTGGTAGCAATGAAAATTCTTGAGACAAGAACCAAACGGATCTCTCTCTCTCCAGAAAGATATGATACTGAAGACTTGGAACAGTACTTCTTCAGGGGAACGATTTCTGTCAGAAGAAGCTTCACTTTGTCTTAGTAATCCTATCTTGGTCTTCCCTGAAATTTTCTTTCACCTCTGTGGAGGGACGGACTTCCCAGCAGCTGATTTCACTTACATGGATGCTTATGTGAGTCAGTGAGGCAGCTGAGACAGTGTTTTTGTCTATTACAAAGGGTAAAAACAAAAAATGAGGAAGGTTTATCTTTGTTGTAGAACAGTCAGTAACTGCAGGCCATGTTCTCTGCTTGTCTTTTTTTGATCATTCTCTCTCAAGATAATCATCTTGGACCATATCAACTTGATCCTACTATGCAGCTCTCAAAGGGCCAGAATACACTCCCCGTAGCTGTTTCCTAGGGAAAACTTAGAGGCTTCTAGCACTACCTTTGCCTCTCCTTACTTAAGGTTATTAGGTTTTTTGTTTGGTTTGTTTTCGTTTTGGGGCGGGTGTGTGTGTGTGTGTGTGTGTTTTGTTGTTTGTTTTCTTTTTTTTTTTTTTAACTTAAGGTTTCAGGGTTTGGTTAGTTGGTTTTTAAAGGGAATAGTTTGACAAACAGTTGCAAGTGAAGAAAACAATTTCAAAGTAAATCTCATTAATGGTACTAACTGAAGAGAAACAAACAAAATTACATCTAAATATTTCTTTTCATACTGACAAACAATATTCTGAGAAAAAGTCTCCCATGAAAATTTACTGAGATGTTTTGGCATGTATTTTTTGGCAAAAAATATTTTGGGAAATATGAACTACATTATTTTACTGAACCTGAGATGCCATTGTTACAGTAAATTCAGTGGTTCCTTTGTTTCCAATAAAATAAACACCACCTTTAATGCTAGATGTCCTCTTGCTCTTTCTCTTCTTCTGCTTTCCCAGTTGCTTTTCAAGCGATTTTTTTTAAGCAGGAGAAAGTGATATTACATCTGATGATACCATTGATAGCAATAATGGATTAGAAAGATAATTGGATATCACAGGAAAAAAAAAAAAGCAGTAGCTGTCCATTTTATGGGTCTATTAAGTGAATGTAATTTCTTAATCTGAAATGCTTAAATCTGTAGCCCAAAGCTCACATCAGTGAACTCCATGCTTCTCCACATTTTAAGACACTTGAAACTTTTATGAGTATTTAATTTTTCCAAAATGAATGAGTTAAATTCTGCTTAGGAAAGACTGAAAAAGCAAATAGAAAACCTCCTGGTGTTACAGATACATGAAGTGTGGCGTGGTGAGAAAACTGAGCATATTAAATGAACAGAAATGACACTTCTATTGTAAAGATGTACTGTATTAGATACAGGCAATTTCATTCAAACAGCTTCATTCCATTACTTAGGCTTAAATCTGTAGTGGATTAAATAGAAACATTCAAGGTTTTCAAGTCTCAATTGTTTTACATGTAATGTTCTCATGGAAAACAAATAACAGGAGACTCATACCAGGAAAAATCAGAGTTTGTAAGCTGTAGCTTTCATGCTGCATGACTACATTTCTTTTTGAAGTCTGTGTTGCATTTGGGCACAAGAGTTGCAATCCTATTACTTTCAGGAGACTTGTTTGAGCTTATACCATCACTTGAATTTAGACTTTTCACATGACTGATCAGGAAAATTCAAACAAATCAGTAAAAAGAATATGACTTTATCCCTGAAAAAAATATCCAGGAATTCCTGCAATTTTTTTTGCAGTGTACCATCTACGATTTTGCTAGCTAACAATAGATAACTGTTAAAGTTTTAAAAAAGCAGATTTAAAAAAAAATTAATGCTTATGCATTGTTGTATTAAAGTAATAGAAACATAGATGTTGTGTCATAGAGCATGAAGTTCCAAGGAAAATATTTTGATGATTTTTAAGAAAAGGTAGGAATGTAATAGCCTAGGTGATTTGTAATGCATTGGTGGAGTACTGTTCTTTTTCATTCTTTTTTCATTCTATTCACAGAGCTTACATTAATGGTTTTACCTTCTTGCAGGAAAAAAATGAGTATCTGTTGGATAATATGGAATGTAGGATATGTGGCATGTACTCTCAAGGAACTTATATTTTATTGCATGAGAACTTTATCCTACTAAGTGCAGCAGCACTGCCAATAGGCTTGTGACTTGACTGTTAATTCTAAGCACTATAAAATCTATTTTGGTAGCCCGTTAGATCTCATTTTCATATTGCCTTTAACAAAAAAATAAGGGTTTAGTCTGTCTACAGAAACATGTTTTAATAGACAATAATTCCTCCATGTTCATTAACTGAAAACATCAATTTGAGGATTTAACCAGACTTGCTCTCAGAAAGCAAAACTCTTTAAGATGCAACTAGGCATATTTGTAAAAGGATTTCTGAAAAAAAATAACAAGATGAAAAAGGAATTAACATCCTCTTTAAATTATTTTAGACTTTTTTCTACAATTTCAAACACCTTGAAAATGATTCATAAAAGCCAATTAAAAGTTAGCCTGTTGGCTCAGCAGGAGGGATTCATATATCCCTTCATCACAATCCTCACTGAGGTATGCTGAAATAGGGTGGAGGTAAAGAAATAGTGAGTTTCTGGACTTAAAAGTGACAAAGTATCTAGTTACTCCTCACGGCAACTGAAGAGGAAAAATCAATTATAATGTCTCTTCATCTAAAAATATGGCTCGTACCTCTGCATGGTGCATGATCATCAGAGCTGAGCAGACGAGAGCGCAAAGAGGGAATGGGAGACTGAGGAAGTGATCACCAGAGGATGCATTAGAAATTCAGCAAGCTGAAAGCAATTTCAGTTAGAAAGGAAGAAAGAAAAATGTTTTGATGTTAATCCATTCATGCTTCACCATTTGACTTGCAGTCAGGGCCACCCGCTTTGTAGCTTACTTACTGAGAGCTGGTAAAATTTTTTATGCCTGATTCTGATATCACATCATGCTGAAGTAAACCAGAAATTAATCCAATAAAATCAGCCCACAAGTATTTATATAAGATTAGTGTAAAAATCAGCCCCCTTATACTCAGTGGTATTTCTGTAAAATAAGTCTGTAAGATTTATGGCTATTTCTTTCAGACACCCGTCAATTCTTTGTACGGAATTCATAAATGTCATTCAGAGCAGTTCCTTAACTAACTGCAAGTGGTTTTACTCTCAGCTACTTCCTCTTCTAAGAGGGCAGATAGGACTTTACGTTCCTTCCTGAGGGGGTTATATTCATCTTAGGCAAACTCTTTCATAAGAAGTGTTTGGTTTGAGTTCTGGATGAAAGGGTCTTGGTTCTTACCTTTTTCCAACCAGGTCAGTCTGTCCAATTAGAGTAGAAAGCAAAAGGCCTGCCCCAATAATCATACCCACTCTTTGCCTATGATCACTTCAAGCATTGTCTGCAAAGGAATGACAGCGCTTCTGCTCTCCCCGTACTGCAGTCAATTACACTTTGCTACAGCGGTGTTAGGGCATCTAATACTCTTTAACTCGCTCTGCAGAAAGCGTGGGCATTTCAGACAGAAAATTCAAGGGATTCCATTCAGTGATGGCCAGGCAAGGCTTAAGCAGTTATTTTACAGATCGACACATTGCCAGTTGAAACTGTACTTCATTTTAAGCACACTGCTAAATTAGTAGAAGATACTGAAGTGCTGCATATCACGTCTGGCCACCAGGTCTTGTCCGTGTGATTTTGGTAATTTTCCTTTAAGAATATCACCCTGCCTATGTTCCCCTGCAACATAGTTTGCCTCCACTTTTCACACTTCATTCACCCCCCCATCTGCACAAAAGAAAAGCTTGTTACCTTCAGAAATACAACTCAGAGAAACCCATTTTCTCTGTGAAGAAAGACAGCTAAGCCAAGGCCATTAAAAGGCTGAGTACAAGACAGCCAAAATACAGCTCTGAAGAACTGGCAGCCACCTTGAAATACTTTGCTTGCAGTGAAACTACCGCAGATGGCTATTTTTCCACTGATTTAATTGGTACTTCACCCAACCACAGCAGGATTCATTCTTTCATATTTTTCTGTTCAGTACTAGGAAAAGGTTCTGTTAGCTGCTATGATGTATACCAAACCTTTAGTCAGTTAACGGCTTCTAGCAATTTGTTCAGTCCACCTAGTTGAGGCAAAATCAGACAAAAACTTTAGTCCCCTTTGGTGCATCAACCGAGCTGCAGACAGAGCTGTCAATAGAAAAGAACTGAATTAGTACCTTTGACTTAATATTTTGGACTTAATTACTAGGGCCAGAACTCAAGAGACAGAAGGGTTCCACTTCCACAGCCACCCTTGTGGTGAAAGATATCTTCCAATAACAGACTTACAAGAATTCCAATTCTATAACCATTTTTTCCAAAAGTTTTTGATTTTTACATTATAGAAGGATTTAAGTTGGCATATGATTATATTGTATAACATTGTTCAGAGCCAAGATTTTGACCCATATGTAGCAATGGTAGAGCACCTTGTTAGAATGAAACGAGGATGTAAAAAATGCAAGCTTAAGCCAAGAGAATGATACAAGAGAGTCTTTTCTCAGTTATTCACTTTAAAATGTAGGGCTTAGTACTTCTACTAGTAATTACCTACAAGAAACAATATTTTGAAAGGCTACAGATATCTGAAAGCAGTGTGAAAAAGATGTATCTAAAATAAGTCCACCAGGATGAGTCTTGGCATTCCTTCACTCTACCTGATAAAATAACTAAATTATAGAACAGAAGGTGTTAGAAATTATAGGTGAATATATAATTAAAGCAAAACTTTTGGTTTTAAAAGCTCCAGAGAAGCAAGGTCTTCATTTGAGGTCAATTACTGCAGCTTAAAGCCCTATTGGGCTACGCAGCTTAGCATTTAGTTTAAAAAGACCAGATAGAGATCCCCTAAAATAAGATGCTTACTTGACCGTAGCTTCTGAATCATTTCAGTTTGTCCTGTGACAATTTCCTAGCTCATACTTGTCACAGGGGAAAAAACCCACAAACTTAAACTGTAAACATTAACAGCTGCATGTAGAGGTGAATGTCTGAAATGAATGCTTTCAGCAAAAAATAACTATCAAGCAAAGTCTGCTGCTTACTAGGTGCAAATTATAGGGGCTGCTTGTAAATTTTGAGAACATCAGGTCTAAACAAAAGTGGCATGTCCCAAATCCTCCAGTAAATAGAGACACGAGACAGGGGAGGCTTCTCACACATTGTGCTTCTACATACAAATTATTCAGGTTGGGAAAATGGAGGGCTTGTGGTTCTGAAAAGAAGAGCAGGGGTGGAAAAGAAGAGCTTCCTAAATGAAATAGTCTTCGTAAGAAGAAGGGAACATGCAAAGAAGAAGGTGAAGATTCTGGATGGAGGCAAGATCCTGGAAGTGGGGGAAGATCCTGAAGATGACAGCTGCATGGAAACAAATGCTGGGGGCCACCAAGGGACCTTGGCTAGTGATGCCCAAGACAGGTGACCACAAGCAGCAGTGCAGCAGGAGCTGACACAACTTTCTGCCTGACCATTCTGGGCCACCAGTGACCTCTCTGCTGGGAAGTGCAGACCCAGAGAGCTAGGGAAGAGGGAATGAGTGAGTACATTAAATCATCAAGCAGAATAAAACCTCGGATCTTGTTGATTCTTAAATATACCCCAGTATCCAGCTCCCCTATGGGCTGTAGTTTACTCGTTCCTACCCATAACATATGTGGTGTCAGAGTGGGATGCTTTCAGTGGACTACAGTATCATGACATTAGGTGATCCCTCCAGCAGTAGCATGTCTGTGTCTCTGTGTGTGTGTTTTTAGGTGGTAGGTGCACAGCTTACCAGCTTGTTGGGGTCTACCAAGCTTAGCAGGGGACCTCACTGGAGATTTAGCATGCTGGTAACCATGATGCTTCCGAGGCAGCAAGTACAGAAGTACAGTTGTTAGGCATTTAATTCAGTGCATTTTTCTGCATACAAAGTGATGAAAAATGGATGCCGGTCTCTAAGATAATCAAAGAAAGTAAAGCAGAATGAAACTAATGCCCTGATGTCATCCATATTAGTAAGCACATAAATATTTTAGTCTTCAGTTTCATTGATTTTATTCGGGTCTGTGTCCATTGTTGATTTCTCAGGAGGCAAGAGGATACTACTTTTAGGTGAACAACTTAGTTCTCAAAATAGGACAAACTGTGAGGTAGTCTTACTTTGAATTTATTCACGCAACCAGATTTTGCCAGTTAGTTACGCACACATTTAAACACGGAAAGCAGTAACAGAGAAACTTTGGAGTGGTAGATGAAATTCTACAATATCCAGATGTGAGTGCAAATGACTTGGATCAATTCAAGTATTAATTAAAAAAACAAGAAGGAAGGAAGGAAGGAAGGAAGGAGTGAAGAAGCAAGACACAAATGAAGAAAGGAGGAACAGAGGAAAGATAAAGCATAGGTCACATAGAAGAACATGAAGAACATGCTAGGAAGTTAGTCCAAGTTAGGTCTGTTTTCTTAAATTAGACAGCAGATACATCCAGAAGGGTTTCATGAGCCATAATTCCTTAAATCCTATAAAAACGAGACGTGCAAGTACACTTCTACTCTGTGGCCTAACATGTTTTCTCTGTATGCAGGGAAGCATAAGCCTTAATCATTTGATGTCCCTCAATGTTTTGTATGATTTCTTGGTTTCTTTCTAATATTTCTTTCTCTGTGTGGTATATATCCACTTGGTTTTTACTGTAGGGCTACTTAAAAGTTATGATTGTGTTGATTTCTAGGTAGTTTGCTGTTAAAAAAAAATCTTGCTGGCATTTTTGGAGGCTATGATTTTTCTTTAACAATCACAAAAAAAATGAATTGTTTGTTTTGAAAAATGTGCTTGGAGTTGCATTAGGTTTTGTAAGATATAAAAGCAGATCAGTTAAATGTGGACTGGTCAAACATGACCATCACCATTTAGGACTGCCAAGCTTTTATGTCTACGAACACAGCTTTACAGTATGATCCTAAGATCGTTCACTTGAACCCCTCCACAGATTATTGCAGGGAAAGCAAATATTAAACCCTTTATGTCAGAATCAGAGTGATTTAATGGTGAGTTTGGTAATGGCTCCCCTTAATATTTTTCTGTGTCTCAGAGACCAGGGATTTGGGCATGTTGCCTTCAGGGAGGATTATTCAATTTTTGGAATGCTAGCATGCATCACAACTCCTTTTTTTTTCCCCCCATTGAGTTATAGGAAGATCAGTGTCCCCATTCTTGGATAGGAGGGCAATCTGTTTAAATAATAAGCAGAGGGAAATTACTTTATGATTCAAAATCAAGTTTGGAATCTGTGCTAGGGAGCCAAAAGCTGATTAGATATAACCTTAAGAGGAAATATTGCCATAGAAACTGAGGAAATCCTTGCTAGCTGTTAGAAGCACACAGATAGGAGTTATTTTAATTTTGGGGGGCTTATTATTATTATAAAATCCTTGCAGTTTCAGCAGAAGCAATATCTATAATCCCCTGTGATTTATACCTTTATTTTAAATACAATCTTCATGATGTACTAACCTCTATAAACTTCCCTGGCCTACAGAAGCATTCTAACTTCAGTTCACTACTTTGTCACAATAAAACTTATTTCAAGGTACATTAGGCTTCTCCAGCCAGAACACTAATATGATATGTTTCTTTCAAACAAACAAACAAATGAAAGAAAGTGGTGATGGGAGGGACCTCTCTTTCATTCAGCACTCTGAGACTGTCTCAAAATCTCTAGCTGGCTTCAGAGTTATTAACTGTGTTGTGCTCTGCTTTCCCCTTTAAAAGTGCAGAAACAGTTGGAAGAAAGTGATTCATGTAGTTGTAAGGGCAAACCTGATGTCAGAAAAATATCTCAAGAAAAAGTAAGCAATTCCAAAAATAAGAAAAAGATAACAGGGCAATTCCGCCTGTCAGTTTCTAGTTATTCTCCTGGTAATTGCAGGAACACGTGGCAGATCCTTCAAAAGACTATAATATATATATGCACATACATAACAATGGAGATGATCATCTCCCTTCTGTCTTTTCTCTATATATAATTTTTCCAAAACCAAGTCTGTTGAGGTCTTCAGTCAGCTCCCTATGTAAATGTATACTGTATTGTTAACTCATGGATATAGAAATACAGGTCTCAAAGGCCAACTTTTTATCATCTTTACTATGAGAATATTTTTAAAATTAAAAAAAAAAAGGGGAATTATACCAGATTCTAGTCATAGTTGTTTATAGTATAAAGCAGGTATCCTCTAAGTGAGATTCTAGAATTTTCTTAAATGGTATGGTAATTTAGAAGTGATGTTTATCCTGAAATACTAGGAAATACAATCTGTTATTTGAAAGAAATTGAGGAAAATCAGGTTTTCAAAAGTTTATTTGTAAGTTTTTACCTGAAAGTGTTCATACATATTAATTGCACATTTGCAAATTATCTGTGCTGGTGCAAATCAGAATTTTCATAAAGGAGAACTGGAATATCCAGTTTTTAATCTGTCATTCATCTGATCAAAAGATACATGTGCTCCAATTTCTGAGATGTGTCTTAAGGTGTCTTGCTACATGCATATTAAATTAACAGATATTCATGTAAGACCAACTACAAAATTTATTTTCCATTATGCACAAAAGATGCATTTTTTATTTCAACTACATAAACTAATAGAACAGATTCTGATTGCTTCTAAAATAGCATCTCAAAACTATGGTTGTTTTGTTTCTCAATTGCTCTCTCTTGCATGGCCATTTTGAAAGCAGGCTCTCTAAACACTATACAAGAGCCAAAAATCAAAGCAAATTTCTAGCTCAAACCTAAGATTTCTGAAGTAGGAGATTTGCATTCTGAATTTGACCCTTGATCTAGTGGTGTACACTGGCTTTTCCAATCTTCGAATATAGAAATGATTTACATCTGTAGGTCAAGAATAACTTCAAATACACAGAAGCCTATGTTGGATGCCACTTTGACACAATCACTTTTCTGATCCAAAATACAAGCTTTAAGAGTGCATTAGTACAAAATGAAATGAGGACATAAGTGGAAGTAATTTGTTCACTTAAAATGCTATACTGCATCACTTTCTGAATGGACCTGTCGTGGTTTAAACTTAGCCAGCAGCTAAGACCACGCAGCTGCTTCCTCACTCCCCACTCTGTCGGATGGGGAGAGAATGAGAAGAGTAAAAGGGAGAAAATTCGTAGGTTGAGATAAAGACGGTTTAACAGGTAAAGCAAAGGCTGCATACGCAAGCAAAGCAATTCCCATCTGCAGACAGGGTTCACTCGTCTCCAGGAAAGCAGGGCTCCATCATGCATAGTGGTTACTTGGGAAGACAAAATGCCATAACTCTGAATGTCTCCCTCCTTCATTCTTCTTCCCCCAAGTTCAGATACTGAGCATGTCCTATGGTACAGAACATCCCTTTGGTCAGTTGGGGTCAGTGGTCCCGGCTGTGTCTCTTCCCAACTCTCTGTGCACTCCCAGCCTACTAGCTGGTGGGGCAGTGGGAGGAGTAGAAAAGGCCTCAACTGCTTAGCAACAACTAAAAACTCCAGTGCGCTACCAACACTATTCACATCCCAAATCCAAAACACAGCACTACACCAGCTGCCAGCAGGAAAGTCAACTCTATCCCAGCCGAAATCACGACCAAAAAAAAAAAAAAATCATACATTAAGGAACTCTTGATAATATGAATGTGAAATACTTCCTGTTGTCTATCCTCCTGTTTCAGTGCTATGAGATCTAAACTGAATGCTCCTACCTACATATCCACATGTCTATGGTAATAGAAAGATGTAGACTTTCTCTAGAAACATGAATAAATTTCACTGTCCAGGACAGTTGGGTGAAAAATAAAATGCCAAGAATATGAGTAAATTAGCAAGTTTATGAACGTAATTTATCAGAGAACTGCCAGGCATTATTTTATACATTGCAAATACAGTCCACCTGTCAGAAAGACAATGTCAGCCCATTTTTGAACGCTTCTTCCTTCCCATCACATGTAGTTGTAAGAGATAGATAGGGAAAGTGTTTTTACATTCTTTCTGTGTCAGAGATAAGTAATTTTAACTCATTTGTCAAAATCTTCCTCTTAGTTAATTTTCAATTTTAGCTTGCCAGGAGACAGTTCTTTGCACAAGAAAGTTCAATCTATTCAATCACAGCAACTCAAAACTACCTCTTGATGAACTGCCTTAGATCACTGACTCGTTGAGAAAGAAATTTAAACAACAAAAAAAGCAAAACCAAAATAATGTCCTTTCTATGTTGGCAGTAATTAATAATCCCTTCCCAATCCATACCCCACCTCTGCTCTTTGTTCATCACCTTAGAAAATATGAGGAGCAGGATGCACAAGAATTAAGGCAGAGTTTCTTGTCAATCCATTATTCTTAGCTCTAAATTTTAAGTATGTTGGCGCTGCAGAAACCCTTAAAAGAGATAATACTCTCTTTTCTGTATGCTTCAGCAAACAGAAGCATTAATGTCAATTCAAAAAAGGGAGAAAGAACTCCAGAAAAAAAGCTTGATTTATACATCTATGTGAATTGATTTCATAAGACACTAGGATTTCATTCTGCAAAAATTCAGTTTCATATGTGTGACACACCATACTTGTAAACTGCATCAAGTGAAATACTAGTGAAAATGTGATTTTATTTCTCAGAATGATAGCTGTCAGATTGTGGCATTCTTGATATCTCCTAGTAATAGAGGAAAAGGAGGTAAAATGTTCCGTCATCTCCTTTTTAAACAGGTTGCCACCAAACTGCCCCTGTGAATTGTGTAGAAGACTGATCAATACATGCGTTGCCTTCCTTATCTGTGAAATGCAATCTCATCTTTGGTTTGAAAGCAAAACAGACACACACATGTACACAAATCCTCTGGCCATTCACCTCCATTCGTTTTAATTGGATGCTTATGTGTATTGGTCTCTCAGAGCTCTGTACTGATAACAAAACTCCTTTCAGCTCTTCTAAGCTATGAGCTCTGTCTCCAAAGACACTGCATCTTCACTGGCATTCTTCAAAAACTATCATGGCTTAATTTTTCCTCTCTTTTCTTCTCTAGCCCTGTGCAACGCTCCAAAGATTCTTCTTTCAGCTTCCTAAAGAGGCAGAAAGAGGTTTGTCTATTTCTCTTTTCTCCCCTGCACTTGAGTGCAGCCAGTTGGGGGGATTAAAATGGGAAGAAAATAACTTCAGATCAAATATTTAGCTGGTATCTTTTCTCCTAGATTATCAGCAGGAGATGTGAATACATGTTTTTGGGTAAGTCACTGTTCAGCAAACTGTCTGCTTTTGACTGCAAAGTGACTGTAAAAATTTTAATAACGTCTAACAGCTAGCAACTGCACTTCAAAAAAAAAAAAAAATCTAGTAATGACTGACTGCTAGAAATACAGATAAAAAGTTGCTATTTTTTATTCGAGTTAAAGTTATGTTAAAAAATAAATGGCTGTACTTCGCTGCCGGTGGCATGTTGGTAGCACTATACAAGCCGGTGAGCCGGGGCGGTGGCGGGGAGCGCTGGGGCGACCGAACAGCGAGTGGGGCGCCCGGCGGCCTCGGATGCTGCTACGGGAGGAGCCCCTGGGCTGGGAGCCTCCCTGGGCCTCCGCCGCCCGGGAGGTGGGAACGGAGCCCTTGCAGGCTGCCCCCCTTCTAGTGGCCGACCTAGGGAAAGGGGAAAGCCGCTCCCCACAGCGTGGCTGTGCGACGCTCCGTCACTTCTAAGTAAGAAAAGAGGCCTGAGCTATGCAATAACAGTTCCGATTATTATGATGTTAAACCAATAAACTAGACTTTAGAGATAAGGGGCAGAGATTGTAACGGATGTGTTTCCACTGTTGTAACCTTTTGGGGTTTGGTACAGTGTTAACCCTAGTGGCCCGGCGGGAAAGCATGAGGGGACGGCGTTTCTGAGGAGTAAATACAATAGAGTAAACCGCGATAACTAGTTTACTGGGGCAAGGAGTAGAATTTTGCTGCATGTATGTGCACGTAGCACCAATTATTGTATGACGAGAAGGGAAGATTTTATAATGCGTGTATGTTAAGCTTGTGATTATGTTAAAAGAACTTACAATGGATAGATATTCAAGGTGTTCTTGAAAAATCTGTTTCACAGAGGTGTGAAGGGTGGAATGTATTGGGTGTAAGTAGCAGGGTTTCAGTAGTGGTGTCTGCAGGGTGCCCTGTGTGGGGGACAAGGCTGTGAACTGCTCTAGGCCAGTCATAGCTAGTTCCAGCCTGAAAGAAATGAAGACAACTCATTGCATGGCAAAACTTCCTCCAGTCAGAGGAGCTGCTCAAATATGTTTAAGAAAGGGCAATAGCTACTAGGGGCAGGAGACAAAGACCTGAGGCCATATTAAAGGAAAGATGTGGGGAGATGCAAGGAGACCTGAAGACACATTTAGAGAACAAGGAGGAAGCGGAGGAGACACGGAAGGACACTGTTAGGGGTACAGCTGGAGATGCGCTCTGGGAAGGTGCTCCATGGCAGAGGTGTATGTCTCCGAGGGGACCGCAGCCCAAAGGTGACCCATGCCAAAGGAAGCTATTCCTGTGGATGAGCCTGACAGAGTAGGGATACTCCCAAAGGGGCCGTGGCCTGTAGGTGAACTACACTGGAACAAGTACTGCACTGAAGCCCATAGAGTAACCCATGATGGAGAAAAGGAGCAGTAAGAACTGAGGAGCGTTGGAGGAAAAGAGTAAGAGGCATGAAGGAATAACAGAAAGAAACCATTATGCATTTGCCCCAACCTCCTGATCCACATGCTGCCTCACCAATGGAGTTGGAAGGGTCTGAAATTAATATACTGTGAAAACAAGAGAAGCTGAGACTAGGAAGGGAGGAGAAGAGGTGTTTCCCTACGTGTTTGTTTGTTTATTTGTTCCCTTTTTTCCTTCAATACCCTAACCGGTAATTAGATGCTTGTTAATTGACAACAAATTAAGTGAAATTCCCTTAGTCAGCACTGCCCACGACACGTCTGCGTTGTGTGATTACAAGGCAGAGTTCGGTTGTGGACTCTGTAGACAAGTATTGGAGAATGCTGAGGTAGAAAACCTGAGCATGTATCCCAGATAATGAATCAAAGTTTCTGGACTTACTTGTCTCAATAAAGGAGTTGTGACACAGTGCCTGTTCTGCTGTTTTGCAGTGAATGTGACTGCTCTGAGAATTGGGGATTGTGCAGATGCACAAACTAGCAATGCTTACTTACCTCAGGTTGAAAAAGTTACATTGAGAAACGGCTACTTTTCCCCACTGAGTCTTGACAGCTAGCTCCGTTTTAAATATCTCCACTTGAGCTATCTGAAGAGATCGGATGAATCTCACTCTAGGAGCACTAACTGTTCTTTCTGTGTCCATTAGGATACACACAGATATCAGGGAGTGCTGCAAACTTCAGCCTGTTTCCTGCCATTGATGAACAAAGATTTGGGGCATAACCCAAATGACCTCTGATGGGTCATAAACCCCTCTCTTCAGAGACCATCAGCAGGGATTTTGCAAGTGGCTTTAATGAAGTTCAGATTTTATCCTCTGTCTGTGAAAACAAAGATTATGATACTTGTGTTGTGAGTGTAAGATGCTTATCTGCAAAGGCTTACACATACGTTTAGTTTTTCAATAGCAGGTACGTTCTGACTGCTGTAATCAATGCGAGTTTTGCCAGTGTCTTAACTAGGGCTTGGTTTTCACCTTGAAGTCAGTGGGATTACTTACAGGGTATAAAGTGAATTACACAAGTAAACCTAGGGAGGACTAGAACCAAATTTATTCATGGTGCCTTATAGTACTTTATGGATTGATCTTGGGGTTGCTAGATTTTAATTACTACAGATCTTGTTTTATCATATTGGTTTGCAAGTTCAGAGACTAGTCTAATACTGAGAGACTAAAGGTACTTTAGCAAACTTCTTTCTTTATTCAACTGTAAACTCTTAAATTGCCTATAAAATTGCAGTTAGGCAAAATGTTATTCTCACAATTTACTTAAAAAATGGGCAGGTGACAAACAGGTAAAACAGATTCTATCTCATTATATGAGACGTAGCTTGCTCATATTTAAACAAAACATCTATAAATACTTCACATTTTAGAAACACATGGGTAATGTGGCCTAATGCCAGTCATTAACTGTCATTATCCATTTCAGAGGTAAAACTAATTTGCTAGGTTTTTGTTCTTTTTTACCTCATTTCGGAGATGGAATGTAATTTATAGGGTAGGTCCTAAAGGTTTCCTCTGGGGGGAAAAATTCCAAATGTGGATCATGAATTATGCTTTTTGTATACTGGAATATGGTGTAGTAACTCTGTATAACTTCTTTGTGAAAGCAAAATGTCAGATAGTGCCTTTAAAATGAGTGTAAATCTAAAAGAAGTCCATGTTAATCACCTCTACATAAAAGTAACTGTGGTCGAATCCTGATTATGAACTGTTTCAGATAACTCTGATTACAAAACATCTAATTGGTGCTAAGTGAATGTTTTCTATTTGGTTTCTGATTACTGGCTGGTCCAGATGTGCTGGAAAGTGAGCGTCCTTATGCTCTTCAGCAGCAATAACGCCTGCTGTCCTTCTTCTCTTCCCTCCCCTTTTGCTCTACTTCATCTTCTTGTGCTGTGGCTCCTTTCTTCCCACAGTTATCCTGTGCTCCCATCCTTCAGCCTTCATTTTGTATAGAAGCTTTCAGCTAACTACAGAAAGGGGAAGGTACAAATGGAGAGGGGGTGGGGGGGTGGGAGGTGAAGTTCACAAAACCGGTGACTGCCTGCAGTTGGATTATTAACATTAGTTGTCTCTTCTATATTAAAGGACTTGATCGCCAGCAGTAGAGATGACTAACAGACCAAGTGAAGCATCTTTCAAGAAGCGAGTGCAGACTGATGGCAAGCTGCAAGCCTGTGTGTCAGTGTCTATTTACCATATACAATTTTAGGCCACACAATAAAGTGGATTAAGGAACTCGGCCACCAACAAACACATCAGCAAATCCACAACCTGCCAGCAGTTTCTCAGCCTCAGCTGAGCTGAAAAGAAAGGAATTGATGGTAAATCAATAGTGCTCAATTGTCATATGCACTACCGCATAACGGCAGCACTTAACAGCCAAGCTGTTTATGACAGTCCACTGCTTTGAGGAAAGCATAGAGTAGGAGTACCTTTCTGGAAATAGAATCTAATTGTCCATGTGTTTGGCAATTAAATTGTTCCTTTCCTGCTGATTTCCCAATATTCGTGAGAAGGGGATCTCTCTCTAGTACTATGTTGAAATCACAAATATAGCTGTGAGTATTTACAGGATACCCTGTCCATTTCGAGACACTAAGGCATTACTAATATTTCTCTCATGAGAAAATGTAAACAGATTTAGAATTTGTGCATCTATGGAAATCATTGTGGGAGGATATACTCTTACCTGAAGCACAGATAATTTTTGAGACTTTATTTTGGTGTGATTTTTTTTTTTTATCGTATTTATCTTCCTGAAATGGTATATACTTTTCTTTTTTCTTTATCACTTTAGAAATGATACAAGATAACATCTTTCAGCCTGAAAAAGATGACAGTAATGCATTATTCACAGGACCATATATCTGCAATGTGATCCTTGAGTTAGAGAGTAGAGCTGGAGTTACACTTTGCATTCCATCCTTAAATGCCAAACGTTAAACAATTTGTTTACTGTGAAGCTTGAACTACATTGAGGCTGAGGGTCTAAAGCAAAAAGATTTTCTTTTTTATACACCGTGAAGCATTCAACTCTTAACAAAAAATTCCTTGGGCCTAGAACATTTTTCTGAAGATGTCAGTGAGATTTCTGTGTTCCTTTGTTACTAGAATTTTGTTCAGTTGCAGTTGTATCTACGGAGCAAGCTTTTTTGATACTTTTCTATCTGTCAATTGACCTTTCAGTCAGCTCTTCACAGTGGTCTTGCAGGTTTTCATGGAAGGCACATTAACTGCAGCTATAATCTCAGTGCCATTTTATGGAAATATGCCTATCTCTTACCCAATGTTTCAAGAGCACTTAAGTGCTTGGTCTTGTATTAGCAGATAAAGGAGAACAGGTGTGTATGTCTGTTTACATGTATGTACGTACACATGCATATAAATGCACATGTAGCCATAATATTCTGTCTTGTTTCGGGTCTTTTTCAGATTATCAAAATACTTAAGGGTTAGTCATCCTGGATAAGTGTTAAGTCATTCCAGGCTCTTGGAGACTATGTCTGTTCTCAGTCTGTCAGTGATATTTTGGAAGAGTCTCTAAAGTGACTATAGGTTGTGATATCGCCAACAGCACTTCGCTAGACCCATAGCTGATATTCACAGTAGGAAGTATACCCACCTGGCATGACATGACAGGGAGGTCTATCTTCATTCCTTTCTGAAAAATAACTAGTATGTTTCTCTTATTATTAAATGCATTATATTAACAGCTAAGGTAGAAGACTTTTTTTTAATAAACAAGTTTGAATAAACATTTGTTGAATAAACAAGTGGGTATGCATGTCTGCTCTTTTTTCCAGTTGTAAAAGTGATTGAATTTCTTATTTGCCAGCTGGGGGGAACAGATCCAGGCAGGTCAGCTTCAATTGTTTTCAGGGTGGTAGGGACTGTAAAACACATGGGTTTTTTTCCAAAACATTGTTCCTGTGTCCAGCTTTCATCTGGGAAAGAGTTAATTTTCTTTGTAGTGATTGCTGTGAAAGGAATGTCATTAATACATACTGGTTTTCATTGTTGCTAAGTAATGTTTATAATATTCAAGGATTTTTTTCATATTCCCATAGAAGCATAGACAGAAGGATGGAATGACCAATGAAATATTCCATAACGTAGATGTCACGCTCAGTATATAAGTGGGGTATGTTTGGAGTGATGGCTTTTGTCTTCCCAAGTAACCGTTAGGCGTGATGGAGCCCTGCTTTCCTGGAGATGGCTGAACGCCTGCCTGATGTGAAGTAGTGTATTAATTCCTCGTTTTGCTTTGCTTGTGTGTGTGGCTTTTGCTTTACCTATTAAACTGTCTCTATCTCAACCCATGAGTTTTCTCACTTTTAATTTTCCAATTCTTTCCCCAATCTCAACATGGGGGAGCGAGCAGTTGCATGGTCCTATCATCTGCCGACTGGGGTTAAACATGATATCTTGCTTTCTTTGTTTGAGAAATGCTATTAAAAACAATATACTATGATATATATAAGAATTTTATTGCAAGATAATGTTTTGAATATTCAATATATCAAACAGTTCACTTTGAAAATTATAACTTAAACCAAACCTCATTTACATGAGAAGAGCCCTTATAGCCTCACACTTTTGACGAAATTATTCACTGAATTCAATATAAATTTAAATTTTGGTTTTGTGAGATCAGAGTTACAGACTTAATAAATAAAATGTGATCTAGCTCCATTCCCACATATATTTTTCCTGCTGTGGTATTTGCATTCTAATCTACATGAATTCAGAATGAAATTTGTCAGAATTTGTTTTCATAACGCAGCATTAGTGGCCTTCGGCCTCTGAGCTGCCGTGGAGGCAACCTGCCAGTTTTGCTGACAATGGTGTGCAAAAATCTTTCTCCCTATTTTTCTTCTGCTACCACTTCTTTAATGAGAATACTGATTTCTTGTAGAAACACATGTTATTTAATCTGGGTTACTGTAATCACCTGAGTTAAGATATTCCTCTTTTTCCACTTCTTTGCTTTTTCTCTGAGAGGCAGAAAATATAGTAAAGACAAAGCGGCTTTTACTGGCACAGCAAGCATATCACAAAAATGTGTCTGAAAGATGTTTCTGTATCTCTTGTCTGAAACTTATATGTATACCAAGACTTTATTGACCTAGTTCGTTGTATTATCTGAAGCAGTTTATTGCGGTTTCTCTGTGAAATATAAATTCACTGAATTCACACTTGAGTGCTGATACTTTCTATGCAAGTTCTAATATATACATCAGATAAGAATTGTTGATGTATAGCTTCCAATTTCTCACATTTCTTCTCTGTTACAACCCTGTGCCCTAAGTTTTTTTTTCATTCATTCTTCTCACCACTGTATATTTGATTTATCATCTTGCCTCTTATCTTGAAAAAGGATTTATATTGATGGGCCATATGCCCAAATGGGCTTTTGCATAACATGCCATGATCACTCATTTGTAGCTGCAAATTTCATGTCTTTTACAAAAGATTTTTGCTAGATTTCTAGTTAGAGTAGTGCCTTGGTCCAATTCATCCTTGGACTCTGATAAGCACTGAAGAGGAAAACCTAATGAATTTTGGTTTTTTGAGTTGTCTGTTCTATACTGAGCACAGAAATACATTCCTCACCCCAACTTTAATAATGCTCCATTACCATGTTTTTCTAGTATGCTAGCATCTCAATTTTCCACCAGCATTTGAGAAAGGATACTGAATGCTGGTCTCCATTTCTCGTATTGCCCTTTAAGTGTAAAGCTCTCTAATGAACAGGAAAAATTGTGGATGTCACGTGACAAACGACAGAACATCATAATTTTATATTATGCAACATCTTTTTTTGCTTGGAGTCACTATGTACCAATTGACTTGAAAAATAGGAAGTCCCTAGAATTCACTTCCTCTGAATTAGTGCTGTCTCATACTGGTTATTCATGGTACTGAGTTGTACCACACTAGAATTTCAGTGCTGATAAAGATCTTGATTCATAAGATAATTGATCTTATGATTCACAAATCTTGCTCTGCTTGAGCAAACTTGCATATGCCAATGTCTGAAAGTTGAATCATTTCTCATTTTTATACTTTTTCTCCTCCCCTTTTCATTAAATGCTTATGGGCTAACTTTTAGCTGTTCATGCATGCAGTGCAGCTCTTAAATCAGTGATACTATACCTTAAATGCCACAATTGCTTGGTGATCTCTTATTAATAAAATCCAAATAACTTTATTTTTTAATAGCTTAGTCTTAAATTTTTTTACTTTAGAAAAAATCGTATATATATGCAGACATCACATGTCTCCTTATGGTGTAGTAAAACTCAGGAAGACATTTGGCCATCCTCATCAGTTTCCATTTACTTTTATATTCAAATCAACATATGTGACTGCATTTCCTTAGGCAGTGATATCCTTTATTTAGTTTTGAATTTACCTTCTAATTGCAGAAAAGGAATGTATTAAGATAGCAATACCTTGGTATGTTCTTCTCATGACTGTACCACATTGAGTCGCGGTCCCGTGTGATGTCCTGTTGCCACTGAAGTGAACTGGGACTACAAACTTCATTCTTTTTTAGCCATTCCATATGTAAAATTTGCAAGGGATTTTTCTGGAAGCCTGGTCAGAATTATCTTCTTTAAGAAGAAAAGCATGATGACATCTTTGTCGGCAAGATGGAGACAGGGAGAGGATTATATATTTATTAATAAATCAAAAACAAACCTATGTGAAATAAAACCCCACTATACACTATTCTCCTCTTGGGAAAAAGAATGAGAAAGACAATGCACTGTAAATGCCAGTCACATTGTTTAGTGCACTACTCAAAAGGTATTCAAGTATTAGAACAAGGACAGTTAATCTGTGAATAAAACAGGAAGAATAATATGCACAGTCAAATACAGTCTTATGCTCCTACTTTAAATACCTGAATGAGCTAAATCTAGTATGTTTTAAATATTTATATAATATAAATATTTATATAATATAAATATTTAAAATATTTAAATATTTTATTTATTATATAATTTTATGCATTATGTTTTAAGTCCCTCCTCAATTCTTATTTATACTCAAGCTTTCTTGTGAGAAACTTAATTGTCTGTAAGCATAAAAGTGTGTTTCTTAAACAAACAAAAAGACCCAAACTTAGTCAATATGTTGTGGTTTGCATCTGTTCTGATAGCACCCAAAAGCAATCTTTCCCCTTTCCCCTTTCCCCCTAAATAATACTGAGTTATCTTAATTTTGGATGTATATGAAATTTTCACTGACAGGCAGAGGTACTGTTTTCAAAGTTCATAACTTTGAAACTGTTCTAAAACAGTTCTTTGAAGAGACTAACACTGCAGGTAAAGTTTAAGGTGCTTTTCACTGTGAAAAATCCAGGTGCAGCCTCTTTTATTGTGAAGAACATAAAGAAAATTGTGTGAAATATGCTGTACAGTAGCTATAGAGAGCAATATTAAGAATAGTTCTGTGTTGATCTTTTAGATGTTTTGGATCTTCTTATCCCATGATGTAGTTCTGTATTCTCTGATATCCTTTTACAGTAGTGTATTTGTTCAGTTTTGCTTAATTGTGGCACATTTGACCACTGGTGGCTTTACCTTTATTCACCAATTTTTTTTCATTCTACATACCTCTAAGAAATGCATTTCTGTCATTTGTGGTGAGGACATTGCTGAGTCAGCATGGCAATAAATTGCAGTGTCTCTGCAAATGGGTTATTCTAGCACATCTCACCAGTACTTACATGCTTGAGTGACTACAGCCAAATGTTCTTCTTTAGTCATTATGAAATCCCCATTCCCACCTCTTATATAATTCTAGCCCAAGCTACTTCTAATTCTTAAGTTTGGGTAATTTCCTCGAAGCAATGACATAAACCCAGCAATGATTCACTCTCTGATATGCCCACGCAACGCAGAAGCTTGCCAAGTTAGAGAATGAAATGCCCAAGGTCAGTGACAGTGCAATGTAGAAACTTTCTTTGTGAAACAGATATAAACACCTAATTATAAAAAAGGATAGGCAATTGACTAAACTCGAGATACTAATTTCTCACAGAATATATTCCCTTGGTGTCTGAAGTTCTTTAAGGTGGAAGGGATCTCCAGTCTTTCATTCAGAGATGCAGTAAGAAGTGCCCAAGTCCCATGAAAAAATAAATTTGTCATATTTGGATTTCCATCCTAGCCTTTGTTTACCTCTCCATTTTTTTTTAAGCTCTACAATGTCACACTGAAAATGTCCCTTCCCAGGTCAGCAGCTTAACTACAGAAGTATAATGTATTTTGCCTGCTTTTTCTACCCCTGTAGTATGAGTTCTCTTACACCGTGGCCCAACTTCAATGGGAGGGGCACGTGATACCATTGTCTAAACTGTTCTGCAACTTAGATTTTATTTATTTTTTTTTTTNGAAAAAGCAAGTCAAGATCTCCCATTTATCTGCTGGCGACCCAAAATTAGCTTGATGTGCCATGATTCACATGTCTTTACATTTTTTTCTTGAGAAATCCGTCTGTGAAGAGGAGCTTCTGAACCGAATCATGAATTTAGAAAAAAGTCTTCATGTCTGAATTGGAAGAGAAACTGTGGTAGACTTCTTATGCCTAACATTTCCTTCCATCTGTGTTTCCCCTGTTGCTTCCTATTGGTCACTTCCTCCCAAATGTTTTACATTTTCTCAGCTGCTTTTGTATAGTACTTGCCACTTTCTATTGATTGTATAAAACAGCTGGGTATGTCAGTTGAAGGAACAAAACCATTTTGCTTGAGTCAGGAACCAATGTTTTGATAACCTTATTTAATGCATAATATTATGTCGTTGAAAGTACATACTAAAAATAGATCTTGTCCCTTCTAAGCAATAATGGCAACAGTAACTATACAAAGAGATCTAAAGTACTATTGGGTATATGTAAACTCTGAAATCACTAAGAGTGTTACTAACCCAAGCTGTAAGTGGAAGTGTTGTGTATTGTATTACTCATAAGTTACAGGACTAAGAATGCAAAGTAACCACAGGAAGTACAAAACTTGGTTTGGGACACCCATTCTCTAACAGTAAAAGGGGTGGGGGTGGGAAAGGGGTGTTTGAGCTTCCTTTGCGGTATGCTGATAGAATTTCAACTTTAAACAACTGGCTTTTTGAGCAATTTTAAACTTTTGTTTGATTTGATTTGTAATCAGGTACTAAGTAAGCTGCAATAATATTTATAAAATACGAAGGATAAGTATTGTGTATTATTACAGCTCTTGCAGTTGAGATATTTGTTAAAGAAATTCTAGTAAAAAAATGTTACCTATCCTGAGACGTTTGCTGCAGTGGCCTGGAATCACTGTATCTTCAGAAATAAGCAGGTCTCTGCAATATGGAGCTTACTGACTTTTGTGATAGGCTTTCTCCTCTTAAATTCCATGCAGTAGGAGCACAAATTGTCGTTGGCTGTTTTTAGATGCTTTAAATGTAATTACAAATCATTGCTCACTTTGCAGTAATGTCAGACATGTATATCACTATTTTCATAAAACTTCACAAAATGGCTATTGGTACAAATGCTATTCATGTCTGTTGTTAACAACCATGTAATTGCTCCCAATTTCTATACAAATAAAATGGAAGAGGATCCTAAATAGCAGTGGATGGTAAATAATGACGATAATCACACTGCACTTAAGTAATATTTTAAATTATGGATATTAAGAGACAGTTCTATTTGAGGATCACAATCGGGAAATGATACACAATGCAGCTCGCTGTTAACTTCATTTTACTTGATTCATTGTAAATGAGTATGAGTAAATGGGAAACAAACCAAAACCCAACAGCTTACAGATACCAGCACTTGAAGCAAAGCTCTTTCAACTCTGTTACCATTTCACAAAATGTAAAAAACACTTGAGATAATCTACATATCTGTGACAACCGACATTGCTTTTATGTAATACGTCAAAGTAAAGTAAAACTTAAATGTGAAAACTTGCAAAAGAAAGAACAGTATACCATGCACTGCTTTTAGAGGTACACAGAGAAGACATCAACGTATGTCATCAGGCTGGTAAATTTAAGAAATACTTATATGAATAAAGCCAAGTTTTTGATATGACTCATGAGAAGTTATACATTATTGTGCTAAGTGGATAGGATCTGTTCTAGCCCTTGCATAACCTAATGTCACATCACCTGGACTAAGGTTTCACCTTGTAACAAAATCTACATGTGACTAATGTGGACACAGAGCAGTTCCCATAAAGTTGGTGGCATGTTTAAGTCCCTGCAGATCAGTACCCAAAGTAATTTCAGCACAGGAAAACTGAAGCAAACATGAAAATGAGTCCGATATAATATTGAACATAGCTCCAAATAAAGACAACTTTCTGTAACTTCAAACAGAAAGAAATGGGTGGGTTTTGTATGTTAGTGTTCATTTAATCAAGATGTTATGTTGGTGCTGGTAAATCTTAACTCTGAATGAGTAAGGCTGAAGGCTACAGCTCTATGATAACAATTAAGCACTGGTGTGTATCATCATTATGATATAAAAAATTCCATCTGGGCCATGTTCACAAGTTTTATAAATCACCAAGATTGCTATGAGTTGAAATTCATTACATAGACACGTTTATAAACATTTTAAGGCAACTATATAGTATCAGCTCTCCATCACGCAGGATAAGGGAATCTGTTAAAACATACTCGAGCACAATTTGAATGGGATTTGTTTACCTTGCTTAAGGAAGACTTTCAATTCCAGAGGGAGGTTTTCCCTGAGCAATGAATGCTTGCATAGCCAGTCTTTGGGGGAAATACTTATTTTTTCCACTATTTTTATTGGCTATCTGAAACTGGAAGAGAAGGAAGGAAATAAAATTTTCAAGAACATAAGAGAAAATAAATGCTTTCTAAATTCCTAGGAGACTGGCGTCTGGTAAGAAAATGCCAATGGTTTTCCAAAGTTACTGTATAAATGTGCTTTGGAAATCAATGTTTTTTCCATTTCTCTCACACATCTTTAGACACTGAATTATTTTGGCTACCAAAAATCAGGTTTCTTTGTATGAATCAGACCTACTAAAATACAACAGTGCAAACTGAGTAAAATCTTCCAGGTTATAAATTGAGATATATGAAAAATTGGAAAGAATGATATGAAGTGTGGAAATATATACATCTTTTAGTTGAGATATGACATGTAAAACTTCAATGGATTGAAGCTGAAAGGAGAAAACCAAGAACAACGCTACACGCTTATGCCCAATAATGTGGAAGAGCATTCTGCTCATTTATCTCTGATAGTGTAAGACTTAAAAAAGAGTCCTCAGTTGGAAGACAGAGTAATTTTAATTCAGGAAGAACTGCATAATAGGGAGATACTGAATACAGCAGTGGTTAATAAAGATCTATATTCCTTCACAATTTTTTTTTTGCCTTGGCATGAAAAGATTATTCATCCCTTTAGTGAGCTCCTATAGGTGAATATTTCAAACCAGTACATAACTGGTATTCTTTTTTGCCTTGAACATGATCCTTTTGGCTATGTCTATCTCAGGGCAACCATTCATGAGGCTAAAGTTTCTTTTTTCAAATAAAGTTCCTATTTTAATTACTACTCAAATAATATGATAATTGATTATACAATAGTTGATTTTAAAGAAATGCATAATCTGGCCCATAAAGCCCTGGTGCCCACACATGGTATGGTGCTTTCAATGATTCTACTGTATGCATTCTTTAGTGTGCTTCTGTATTATTTTTGTTGTGGCCTTTTAAATATATTTAATGATGTAGATTTCTGTGCAGGGCTTTTGTGTGTGTTTGGTGGGTGACTGAAAGGTAGCTTAATGGACAAGAAGTAAATACAGAATTGAATGTTACAGTTCATTAGCTGTCGTAATATTTAACTATGGAAGGAAATTGTTTAAATGCTGATGTTAGGAAACAAGGGCTTCAGGAAGAGAAGGAGAGTTCTGGCATTGTTTTCAGTGAGAATAGGGTATGTCTGAAGTTCTTTGATAGGAGAAGGCAGAACATTATGGGCACTATTGCAGTAAGCCTAGGGCATGTAGCCACCTAAGGCTAAGAGTTTGCTAATGGTCTGTTCTGTGACAGTCTGGCAACAGTTCTGGGCTTAATTTACTAGTGTGGATATAGCCTCTGAGAATCAGAGTTTTAATATACAAAATTTTATATAGGGAATTTCCCCAACCCACGGATCATTTAGAGATAATTGAAGGGTGCTAAACAGTCTATTGTTAAAGGACTATTGCACTGCTTTCTGTGGTGCCTTAGTACAACTGGAGAACTTTTATCAAGACAAAATGCTGCATTTGAGCCTACTGGGTCATTACAATATTCCTTTTCCACTCCTGCTTTAAAAAGGTGACACTGCTGATGGTAGCCCCCCAAAACCTGACTCAGCACACCTTTATATTACATACTTGCACTGAAGACCTTTGAGCAGTAGTAACATGCAGTTAGTGCTGGCAGAGGAGCAGCACGCTAAATGCCAGTTTATTTAACTAAGGAACTAAGCCTGAAATCAATTAAAACTCAATTGTATATAGTAATTGGGCAACAAACAGATTTTGTTCCCTGCTATACTCCTGCTTCTTTTACACATTAAATTCTTTACTGATGTACAGTGAATTCTAAAGTTACCCTTTCCTGATCAAGGTGATCCAAATATAGTCTCAGACAAAGAACTATTGAAAGGGAAAAAATAGGAAGGGTGGCAGATGCTCCTTGTGATTATTCGTCATTTCAAAGTCATAGGCTTTTGTTGGAGTTCCTTTACTTTATCAGTACGCATGCTTATGTTCTTCATAGCTCCATCAGCTCTCATACCACGCATCATGAAGAAACAAGGGTTGTGTGCACAGCATAGGTTTTGTGTATTTGATTGTACTTGTGCACACACATTCGTGTTTTCTGAGAGAGTAGAAATACATTAGACAATGCCTATTATGATGAGATAATTAAAAAAAAAAAAAAAGTGGAAATAGCCAGTCTGGAATGTAGGAAAAAAGGATACTTTATTTTATTTAAAAAATAAATCTATTTTATTCACATAACAAAATCCTAGACTGTAGGTGTTACTCTCTGCAGCATTTTTAATGGGCATTGCAAAGCAGGAAGCTGGGAGGAAAGGATGGAAGCGTAAAAGAAAGTGCTAAAAGGCTGGCTTCTTAGTTCGAGCCCTAGGTTTAAACAACTAGCAACACTTACCCACCCTAGAATAAACCAGTTCACACTGGACACCAGACCAAATACATGCCTTGAAGGATATAAAAATGAAGTTGCATTTCTGATTGTGGCAGCAGACTACTATATCTGTTAGCTCAGATATTCCTGAAAGCTTAATTACAGTAACATGACACTCGGTGAGTGATAAACACCTGAGGACTTACTCAGGATCTTAAGGAAAATTTTACAGACTGAATTAAACACTAGCACAGATGCACAGCAGATGTATTCAGATAGGCAAGTGAGTCCAGTTATGTGTAATCAAACTTAGTTTAGCTCATAGATTCTAAAGCTTTCCGCAATTTTTACAAACTCCCTGGGCTGCCAGATAGCCATGTAACTACTGATATAGTATTCTGTAGGCCAAGGGCATTCATGACAAACTGTTTGTTTCCATTTTCCTCCACACAGTAAAGCTGAGAGGGTTCTAAGGGATGTTCTTACAATTGGTTACCAGTGCCTGTACTTGGGGGACAAAAATCTTTTTATGACTATTTTGTACTACTCATCATCTTATGCACTATGGAAACTTTGAGAAGAGGACCTCACAATTTATATACACACTTATGCATGTTTTTGTTTGTACAACAGGAAATAAAGAATGAAAGTAATTAAAATTATATACCTTGTTACGTGGAAATCTGCAGATAAAGCTTGGCTGTAGTTTTATGGTCTACTTAGAGCCTGTTCTGTAGATAATTTGTGCTCTTCTTTTAGAACTCCAGTTTTTCTGTTAAAAAGAGCTATTCCATTCTGCAAAAATTAACTTTTTCTTAATTTGAATATTATTTTTGTTGTATAGTATTTTCATCACCTTTAATGATAGATCTATAATGAAGTCCAAATAAAACTGCTTGAAAAAGACAACATTTCCCCATTTTTAATGAAAAAGGATGAGTGACCTTGGAATACAGCTACAAGAGTCAAAAAAAAACCTGGAGATATTTTTTTTCCTAAGCATGATGGCAATACTTTCTTGCATTAAACCTCATGATGAAGCCAGTTGACCTCCAGGATAGTTTTACCTGAATAGAAAATTTAAAATTTATTAAATAATAATCTCCTAACATTAAAATGTAGAATGTTTTATCTGGCTTCAAGTTTTATTGTCCTAAATGTTATGCTAAGTCATCAAGAACCATAAATAGATGCACCTACATTTAGATGCACTGATTAACATAAAGCAGTCAGAGCAAAGATGCATTCAAAATATTTCATGCTGTAGGGGAAAATATTTAATAAAAAGCTCAGCTTCCATTCAGAAAGTGGTTCTGAAGGAGGCAGAAGAAACCTCTGTAAAAAGACCTGTAGAAATACGCTATGTGAATAAAATATTCCAAGGGGAAAAAGCCTTCAATTTATTTGCATATTGGGTTTGCATGGCAAGGTTTTGGTAGCAGGGAGGCAACACGCCTGGCTTCTGTGAGAAGATGCCAGAAACTTCCCCCATGTGCAATAGAGCCAATGCCAGCTGGCTCTAAGGCAGACCTGCTGCTGGCCAAGGCTGAGCCAATCAGTGACAGCGGTAGGGTGTGTGAGAACATATTTAAGAAGGGAAAAAACGGCTGCACAACAGCATCCAGAGAGAGGAATGAGAAGATGTGAAAGCAACAACTCTGCAGACACCAAGATCAATGAAGAAGGAGGAGGAGGATGTGCTGCAGGTGCTAAAGTAGAGATTCCCCTCCAGCCTGTGATGAAGACCATGGTGAGGCAGGCTGTCCCTCTATAGCCCATGGAGGTTAAAGGTGGAGTAGATATCCACTTCAGCTCATGGAGGACCCCACACTGGGGTACGTGGATGTGCCCAAAGGAAGTTGTGACCCCATGGAGAGGAGCCCATGCTGGAGCAGGTCTTCTGGCAGGACTTTTGACCCTGTGGGGAACCCCTGCTGGAACAGTTAGTGAAGAATTGCAGCCTCTGGGAAGGATCCATATTGGAAACATTCATGGAAGACTGTCTCCTGTGGGAGGGACCCAGCACTGGAGCAGGGAAAGAGTGTGAGAGGGAAGGAGCAGCAAAGAGAATGTGTGATGACTACAACCCCTGTTCCCTGTCCTATGCTGCTTGGTGGGAGGAGGTAGAGAAGCTAGGAGTGAAGTTGAGCCTGGGAAGAAGGGAGGGGTGGGGAGAAGGTGTTTGGAGATTTGTTTGTATTTCTAATTTTTTGGCAATAAATTAAATTAAATTCCCTACATCATGTCTGTTTGCCCATGATGGCACTTGGTGAGTGATCTCCTTGTCCTTATTTCAACTCATAAGCCTTTCGTTATATTTTCTCTCCCCTGTCCAGTTGAGGAGAGGGAATGATAGGAGTGGCTTGGTGGGCACCTGGCAGCCAGCCAAGATCAACCCACCAGAAATTATGAAGTAATGACTACAATTGTCCTCATTAATCCGAATTAATAATTTTCGGCTACCCACTTTATAGCAAAAGGTATCTCACTGGTGGCCATTTTCTAGTCCGAATTAATATCCTGAATGATTTAAGGGAAAAACAGAGTTTTATCATAAAAAGTATAAGTTCAAGTATGTAAAGATCTGAACTTATTTTTTAATATAATAAAAACAATCCTTTCTGGGTTTGTTTATAGTCTAAACAAGTTAGTTTGCCTTATGTTACATATTATCCAATTTGAACTCTGAAGTGCATCCAACTAAACAATCTCTGAAATCTTATTTTTATAGGTAAATGGCAGTGTCATCCTGATTTTACTTATTCTCTTGCAAAATACAATATTGTGGGAAGAGCTGGAAACTACATTATCCTATGCCACGAAAACCTAACCATGAAACTGAATAGAATTAAAATAGAAATCAGTCAGGAGGTTACCCTTTCCAAATGTGTGCTTTCTTACTCAGTGGTGCTATAAATGTCATTGGTAATCATCAGCATTGGCTAAGATTTTAAAAACTGAATAAATCAAATACAAAAGTAAAAAAAAAGAGGAAGCCAGTAGTTCTAATCCATGCTATCGCTCACTAGTTTTAGTTGACTGAGAATGCAAAAGGGGTAGTTCCAGCTTTTACTTATTTCTCTTTTTTTTTGCATGGATTTTTTAGTACAAATTAATTCCTGTAAAATTCTGCATAAACCTGGTAATACAGCATACAATCATAGAACGGTTTAGGTTGGAAGGGACCTTAAAGATCATCTAGTTCCAGCACCCTGCCCTGGGCAGGGACACCTCCCACTAGACCAGGCTGCTCAAAGCCCCATCCAGCCTGGCCTTGAACACTTCCAGGGACAGGGTAACCACAACCTCCCCGGGCAACCTGTGCCAGTGCCTCACCACCCTCCCAGTAAAGAATTTCTTCCTAGTAAATAATCTAATCTCCCCTCTTTCAGTTTAAAACTGTTATTCCTCATCCTACCACTACACTCCCTGATAAACTCCGATACACTCCTGGATAGTTAATTCATAACAATGATATGAATTAAATTAGAGGCCTACATTGTTTCAAGCCTAGTAATACAGAAAGTATCAAGGTGCTGCAAGGGCTGAGGGTTCCCTGGCGTCTGTCCCACCCCCGTAAGTGAGGGAGCAGGGCTGGGGGGGGCATCCAAGGACAGCCTCAGCCCAAGTCATCAGGCATCTCTATGGGGACAGGCATGATGATGCGGCTGAGCTGGGATGCCAGCCTGCAAATGGAGGACAGGATCAGGCCTGGTGAGGGGAATCAGAGTCAGGCACAGCCCCAGGATGACTGGACAGGGCCATGAGGGTGGGATCAGGCTGGATTTTTGTTGGTCTACATATTCAAGTTCATCTTGAAGTTCAACTCTGGAGACATTCAAAACCCGCCTGGACGCATTCCTGTGTGACCTGCTGTAGGTGACCCTGCTCTGGCAGGGGGGTTGGACTAGATGATCTCCAGAGGTCCCTTCCAACCCTATGATTCTGTGATCTTCTGGTACAATTTAGAGCAGCCAAAGGGCTGTTTTAAACTATCTCAAGCTCCAGTTTCACCCAAATTAGTATAGCAGTGCTGTGCTATAGTGTTTCACCAATACTTTAGACCTGTGGCAATACTGTAAAAAGAGGAGCTGGTATATGGACAGTTCATCAGGTTCTGTCTATGCATTCTATGTAAGTAAAGGTTACCAGATAGAAGGTAGCGGTATGAGAGGTATATAAAAAACCCAGTGTATGGACTCGTGTTTTATTTGCTGTGCCTTTAAACTTTGTTTTTAAATTCTAAACTTCTCCTTTTTATTTGGGTACAAACAGCTAATTTTTAAATAATTTTTGGAATGACCTTAAGCAGAGGGGTCATTTTCAGAAGCTGCAGGTACATTCAGAAAAAGAATGATTTGAATGTACTTTGATTTGCTTTGCCCATGACTAGTAACATTTATACAAACAATCCTGCCTGGGCAGAGAGATAGGCAGGATGACCTAATAGGTCTTTTCCGTCTCTCAGTCATATGGTTCTGCTATTTCATAAAATACATTAAAAATAGATTTGCATAACAGACTGGAACAGCTCCAAGTAAGCCATTTCAATCTCTCAGAAACATAATAAATATGTAATTTAAATACTGCCTAAGAACATATTTACTGATCTGTCTGCATTTATTCTTCCACTGGAGATTACAAAACGCATATTTACCACAGAACTCTCCCTAAATAATGTAAAAATCCTTGGTCTCCATTGACTGAAGTCAGAGAACTCAGAGGAAAGACCGAGGCTTTCTCCTCAGAGCATTTTGCTCATGCGCCTTATTTTTAAGACCTGTAAGAGCAAACTTTCAAAGTAACACTAATCTGAATTTGTTGATGAAATTCAACAAGAATCTCTTTGGCTATAGTACTGTGCTTTGATTTGAAAAATGTGTATTTTAATTACTTAGCTAGTGTCTGATGCAAGTAGTCTATTGTACAAAATATTGTACAAAAATCAACCACAATGTGCATTACCTTTTGAAAAACAAACTGGTCGAATCTCCACTTGAACCCTTTCCTTGATGAACTGAAAGATTAGTCATGTACCCTGGTTGCATCCATTAGAAATGTGACTAAATTGCCACAAAGAGACAATGAAGGAGACACACTTTTACAAAGCTTATCAATGACAAGACTGCACCCTGGTGGGTATCTGCCTGCTTATTATTATCTTTACCTCAAGCTTTCTGCCCAAAACACGGCTTCCATTTGATATGCCAAACAATACTGTTCACATTCCCCTCTTTATTTACCTTTATTTTAGAGCTGCTTAATTATAAGTTCTCCAATAGAGTCTGTGCTGGGGGTTTATTTGACAAACCAGGTTCATTGGAGTCTGGGATACCTCAGAAGCCAAATAATATGGTGAAGACGGACATGATGGGGGTATCATTCAATAGCTAGATTGCAACCGCACTTCTTTGGGTTACTTTTGGGCATGTACCAAACCATGTATAAGATGTACATAATTTAAAAATACGAAACAGTTACTGGCTTATACAACACATCATGTAGCTACAGCTAGCAAGCTGCTAGGCATTAAATGTTCACCAACTCTGTAGAACACCTAATGAATCTTTGACCAGGTGTCATTGGTCAGGTGGGGAAGAGTCAGCCTTCTTTGATCCTTGGATCAGGTTGAGCCTTGACATTGCTGAGCTGCTCTCTGCCTAATCCCTATTTTTTCCTCTAAGGCTTTGCTAACTTTTTCTGGTAGCATTTTCTTGTTGAATGCTTAGGCTGCTCACAATCCTCTGCTTGCCAAGCCTATCTGTCTTTGGTTTTACCTTCCTTACCTTGCATGGATTTAATATGTCCTTGCAATTCTTTCTTACAATTTAGTGATTCTCCTGGAAGTTAGAGTCAAGAATTTGCAGCTGTGCTATATCCCAACTAGAGCTTGGATCCACATAGCTGAACCACTGAGTTGACACTAGATTTTAGTTCAGACAGTGTCATCTCTTTGCATCAACTTTGCAGAAGTTCTGGGAACATGATACAGAGATATCCAAGCTGGTCCAACAGGAAGTCAGCACAGGTATAATAGGATTCACTAACTCATATTGTTCTTCACACCTTAGCAGAACCACAGTTGTTCTGCTCTAAACTACAGCTGAGGTATTAAACTTTGTCAGATCAAATCTGACTCTGCTGTGCAGCCACTTCATAGAATCATAGAATGGTTTAGGTTGGAAGGGACCTTAAAAATTATCTAGTTCCAAACCCCCTGCCACGGGTAGGGACACCTCCCACTAGACCAGGTTGCTCAAAGCCCCATCCAACCTGGTCTTAAACACTTCCAGGGATGGGGTCTCAACCGCTTCCCTGGGCAACCTATGCCAGTGTCTCACCACCCTCATAGTGAAAAATTGTTTCCTAATATCTAATCTAAATCTGTCTTCTTCCAGTTTGAAGCCATTACCCCTCAACTTGTCACTACATGCCTTCGTAAAAAGTACCTCTCCAGCTTTCTTGTAGGCCCCCTTCAGATACTGGAAAGCTGCTAGGAGGGCTCCCTGGAGCCATCTCTTCTCCAGGCTGAACAATCCTAACTCTCTCAGCCTGTCTTCACAGGAGATGTGCTCCAGCCTTCTAGTCATCTTCATGGCCTTCCTCTGGACCTGCTCCAATTCAGATGTTTCTGAATCTCTAGCAGTGTTAACCCATAGCCTGGATAACCTGTCCATGGATAATTTAAATGTGCATATTTGATAATATGATAATTATGTAAGCCTTAGTATTTTATTTGGTGATTCCTGAAGAAAGGGCATTAGTCTTTCCTCCTACTTAAGATGTGAAAAGCACAGAGTTCAACAACTCAAGGCGGAACTAAAGGCTATCTTTTAGAACTGTATCATGTTTCTAATAAATGACTTCAAGTCATGATGAAATAACCGTCCCTTATTAAGCTCAAATACTTTTTGATTCTTTCAATGTTATTTATTATTTACAATTGTAATATTTATTTCTAATTTAAATATTTCTAACTTTAGCTTCCAAACACTGGATCTTGTTATGGTTTTATCTATCAGATTAAAGGGCCTTTTCACTGGATTTGTTTTTTATCAATTTTAAGAAAGAGAAAAGGAGAACTTCTGTTAGCCATAAGCTGAATTAGACAATTACTACTGGAAATATTGGGAGCAGAGATAAAAAGATGTAAAGTAAAAATTGTGAATTATGCATTTTCTGAGTGTACTAGAGGAAATACATGAAGAGGAAAACTTAATTAATGAAGCAGACACAATTTGTATTAGAGTGCATTTGTAATAGCAAGCAGGTCTGTCTGGTAAAGTTAAAGTAGGACATTGCCATGCTTGTGTAACAACAGAAAACAAAATCCACAGACCGCCCCGGTGGAGCACTGTGAGAGTAGTGTATGTCACTGTTTCTTGTTTTGCTCCTTTCTGGGGTGAAACAGGGAAATGTATCCTGTAGATATATTACTCTCTTGTTGCTTTTAAGCATTTATGTTTTAAGACTTCCCTGTTTTTACAACACCTACATACACACACTTCTCATTCCCAGTGAGGACAACTTACTCCGCTGAAGACTTTACCCTGTCTATGACCATGTTTATTCTATTCACCTGGTTGTCCAAAAGCAAAAGTACAGTTATGATGGCCAAGTAGCACTTAGCAGAAGTAAACAGAAGACATTGTGCTTTTTTATTATTTTTAAACAATTGTCATGTTTAAGTGTCATACTTTTAAAGGTCCAAATACATGAAGATTTTATTCACAACATTTTTAATGAAAATGTGTTCTCAGATTTCACATTAAATAACCTATACATGAAAAATAAAAATAAAAGGAACTTTCAAAAAGTCTACAATAGCATTACACTTTAACCAGGTACCAACTCTGCCCCAGCAAAAACACATGCATTCCACACTTTTCAGTTAATCTGCCTTGTTCTCTTATGATGGAGAAATAGATACTGGTAGTCACTCTTTATCTAAGGACAGAAGAACTTAGTAAAAAGAGTAGTTCTTTTTATTAAAAAGACCAACTCTAACTTTGACTTTATGTTCTTTAGAATATATGGCAGCTGAAAGAAAGAGTTAGAAACAGAAAAAAGAATGAAGGCTAATCCTCAACTTAGCAGCATGAATTAAAAAGATGACTTTCAAGGCCTGCTACTTTTAATCCCAAAGATCTGAATGGCAGTGTCTCTTCCACAGTGTGACTCTTGTTATCATTGAATAAAGGAGTGTGTTTTTTTAAGAAAAAGAAACAGATATGTGAGCTTCAGTAAAGTCATCAAAAAGCATGCTGTTCTCATACAAATTAGAAGAGAAAGATCTCTTCATACAAATCTGTCTATGAAGAAATCAGAATTTTAACAGCGGCTATGGGCTATTGTTTGTGTCGGGCCTAATTAACCTAGAGAAACAGTCTATTTAGAGTTGTTTTTTAAATTATATATTTATACAGAAATATGGTTTCCTGTGTTCCTTTCTACTTTCTTCCTCTTTATATTTCACAAAATACCAGGCAGCCTACAGACTTGCTGCTGCTGTGCCCACGGCCAGCTATTGATTTCAGAGAGTAGCAGCTGGCAGCCACATGGCTCTGCTGCCAGCATGTCCTTCTTCCTTCCCTCTTCTATGTCAATGAGCTCCAGTGTCCAAAGAGCAGTGGTAGCAATGCACTCAAGATATTTTTGGAATAGTTTTAATTGTTGAGTTGTGCTGTGGTGTTAGAAGTGATCCAGATGTCCTACTAACTAATCTTACATTTCCATTCCATGTTACTTGAGGGCACTGACGATTGCCTTCAGTTTCCTGAGATTTAATTTTCACATTACACTTTTGTCACTGAACAAATGCCATTGGAAGCTGTTTCTTTAGCAAATCTTAGTTTAGTGAAAAGTAGAAGCAGCATGGGAAAGAGATTTCCCCAGACAGCTAAGGCAATAAAAATAGAATGTATCTCTTTAAAAGAATTTCATTCTGAGTTCCAATAAAACAGACAATTTAATCTTTCTCTTCTTCTTTCTTTTTCCCTTTTTTTTAAAGTTTAATAGAAGTTATAGTAGTGTGGTTTCAAATAATATCAGAGGATCTAATTATTTTTGTTAAGAATCATGAAATACTTCTAAGCGGTACTTTATTACATTCAATTTCAAATCACATGTAATTATTATGTCTTAAATAAAAGGAAGGAACAAAGAATTATGAAGTCTGCACAGACTGGGCATATCTATATGAATTCACTTCCTAAACCTTGAGCTCCTAATTTGATTATGAATTGAAACATTTGTGGGACTACTAATTCCATTGCAATCCTCATTTCAAATACCCTGACTGATGGCTCTACTTCTCTGATAGCCTTTTGCAGAACATATCAGACGTCTTTGGGATTTTTTGTTACTTTTATTTTTAACAAAGAGAAGAGCACTTTCTGACCTCAAGTCTGCAGTTATCAAGACAACAGATGAGAATGCTAAAATCACAACTTCGGCTTCATTTCCTTCCACTGGGTGAGTTTCTTCTTTTTAATTGGGTACAGGGTCAGGGAAGTACTATTACAGGCAGAAAGGGAACCATATTATCAGCTGGACCATTTGTATGTGCTTCCAAGCACCTGAAATTAATTCTGCATCTCTCTAGAAATGCCTTGGAACTTTCCAGCTTGATTTGATGACTGAATACGAAGGAGTGATTGCGTCTGGTTTTTTTTTTTTTCTTCCCCTGATAGATCAATATTCTATTTTCCACTTATTTTTTAAACCTCTCTCTCCCATTCCGCTTTACAGACTGACTGCCAACTGACTGGGATGGAAATATTCAAGAGTTACACACTAAGAAAGGATATGCTGTTGTCCTGGCTACTCAAAGCCTAAGGAATAATTGAAAAATTTGAATTTGAGGCAGATGAAAATACAGAATGGTGCTTATAATTAAAAGATGTTGCTCAGGCTCTCCAGTAGAGGTTCACTGGTTTACTAAGAGCCTTGTATTACTAAGATCCCCCTGCAAAAGTTAGTATACTTTACGGTGAGATCTGCTTGGTGCGGTGCCTGTAATGAGGCTTTACAAAGGACATACAAATGGCAGAACATGGCAAGTAAACGTTTATTCTTTTAGTGCAGCAGACTGCCTACAGTAGAACAGGATCATATTTCCTCTATAATTATTCTATTGCAGAGCATGAATTGCATTCTGTGGATACAGGGAAAGGTAACTGGACTTTTCTGTGGGCATGTAGAGCTGACAGGCATTACTCTGCCCTTGGGAACAGTCCTTTATTCTGCATACTGGCTATTTTGAATCATAAGATAACAAAACCATGCCACTTAAAAAATATCCAAACAACACAACTGGTAATGTCATAGACAAGAGGAGTTCTACAGGGCATGTTGACTTACTGTAAATCAGTCTGAATGAAAACAGGAGGTTTTGAATATTTATTTGAAGAAAAATAGAATAGGTAGTGACGTTTTGGATAAGATTTTTGGTTGGAACCTCTAATTTGTGTTCTCTCTGTGATGGGTTCGTCCCTTCTCTCTGTGACTGATTTTTAGGACGAAGGACATTGCACAAATCCAGCCAGTTTCTCAGGGGTATTGAGGGAAGAAAGAAGAATCTACAGTCTATTAAATAACATAGTCAGATGTGGTTTCCTGTTGGTTGTTGAGACTTGTGTTGTTTTTTCTTCCTCCAGTATTTTAATGTAAAAGCACAAGCTTTTTATTTAAACTTTTTGTTAGCAGAAGAGACTTTCACAACAAAAGTACTAAGGGTATGTCTTGGATCAAGCTGTAAGGAGATCCCTGGTGAAAAGAGTGCATTACTCATCTCCAGCTGTATATCTGTGGCACTGCACTATTGTTAATAAGCCCTGCTGATTAGCAGAAAGAGGACTCTTCAGGGAAAGTTCTCCACAAGTGCCACTAAACTGCCTTGAGGGATCGAAATCTGTTCAGGCTCCCTTTCCCAGTCTGTGCTTGTGACAAGCATTATTGCACAAGAAAGACGAACAACTCTGTAGTCAACAACCAAAAGTGAGGATGCCACATCAGTGCCCTAAACACACGCCCTTTGGTTGCTGTCTGCTTGGCTCCATGAATCTTGCAATATGTTTAGCCCCCAGGCAATCCATTGCTTCATGTGCCCTCTATTTTGAATCCTCATTCTAAGATATACCTCTCTTCAAATCTTTAGAGAAAGCTTTTATCTACAGACTTGGTTCTGAGAGCCAAAAAGCTAAAAACTGGGTATGGCATTTCACTCCCTGGAACACAAGTCACCATTGAATCTATCTTTATGGATCTGTCTTGAACTGGTTTCTGTTAAGCACTCTGCCTAAGTTTTAGGCATGGCAAAGTTTCAGAGTACAGTTTTTTGAGGATGAAGCAGACTCAGAGTTCATGCATTTCCAATAGCAGGACTGTCTGCAAGCTTTATCAGCTTTTTTTTTCTTTCCAAAACACAGTTTTCACTTCTTTTTGCACTCTAGAGCCAAAGGAGTTAATGAGCTGGATCCTGTTCTGTCTCAGTACCTACAGAATTAACAGCCAAGTTCTCATTTTCAAAATCATTTCAAGGGAACTATATTAAAGGCACTAATAAACTGTTTGGTTAGATTTTGATGTCCCTATGTGAATTACAAGTACTAGGTACTGACAATTCTTAAGACAATATGTTTGAATCTTGGGTCCTAGAAATTGTCATTGTACTCAAAATGCACAGCTTCCACTTATGTGGAAAAAAAAATAATCAAGCAACTTCAAAGCAAGGACAGTAAAAGACATCTAATGGCAGCATACTTGTTGTCTAAAACTGTTTTGTAAATTACATTTCCTAAAGTAGGAAAATGGATTCCACAATCCAAAATTTAATTCAAAGGGCAAAGTAGAAAAGAGGTACTGCCTTGCTCTAATAATGTCAAAGAAAACGGCTGAAAATTTGTGTGACTATCAGGAACTATTTTCTTAATAATTTCTAAATTTGTATAGAGGAAAGCTGGTAGAAACATTGCTCAAACATAACATGAACATCATGGTGACAATTCAACAGAACACCCAGGTGAGACAATTCAACAGAACACCCAGGTGAGACACTTTTGCATGAAATACACTGCAAAACCCTAATTACTTTTTCATGTGCTCTCACCAAGCCTTCCTGGCTGCTGTCAATATCTTTACATACCCGTGGCTACATCTGTCTTCCACTTCATTGCCAGTTTTAACTTATGCAGTAGCAGCAGTCCTTAAAATATTGTTTCCTTTTCCAAAATTTCTTAGTTACAGTTCTTTCTCAGGCCAGAAGTTGGTGTGAATCTGAACAGTCTATTCCACCTAAATGCATAGGCTTTTCCTTTAGACACCTCTCTGTTGTTCCTAAAGAGGGTGGTTACCATTTCACAAACACACACGTACTGCGTTACTCATGTCCGTTGAGTTATCCTTGTCTTTCACTAGTTATAACTAGACCATCAAATTTGTGTTATTTGGCGAGGCAGGAGTGACTGCCCCTTTAAACTGAGGCACAGAGTAAGGAATTCTATGGGACCTGCTCTCTTAAGTGCTCAGCGCACAGCTCAGACTGCGGTACAAGGAGATCTGCTAAGAAATGAAGACAAAGCCAGAGCTAGCTTCCTTTCTGTCTGGTTCTGATTTCTTTCTGGTTTCTTTTAATCCTCTCTATTAGGAGATGGTAGTTGTCTTTAACTTCACAGAATGCAGTTTTGTATCTTAGATTAGGATGAAGGGGCAGAAGGAAAGTTTTCTGTATATTGCTAAATTTAGCACCATATTATCTTACCTTTTAGGGCAGATTAAATCCTCTCCTATATGTATGACACTGAGCTAGCAGCACATATGAGTTTATTAAGAGTTAAACTACTTTCCTGAGATAGTTCTTTCATTTGATGACAGAGATTAAATTCAAATTTCTGGGGTATTCTTGCTGCTTTTTCCTTACAACCGGATCCATTTGAGAAGCCTTTGCTAAGATATTATCTAAATGTCCTTCTTCTCTTTCCCAGGATCAGTTTTGTTTTTACCTCAAATTCTTCAGAATATTGATTAAAAAATATGGATTTCTTTTTATGATGGCAAGCTTCTGTTCTCACCCAAAGTACACATTTTCTTCCTTCAGCTCCTGGTTTATTGTATGTCTGCTGTTCAAGAAAGACTGAATTTATTTTTGAATACCAAGGTACTCTGTACTTTTGAGAAAATAGTAGTGAAATAACAGAAGCGTAGACAGCCACATCACTGCTAAAAACTTACTGTTCACTATAACGTCCCTTCACTGAAAATGTTTATTTCCAAAAAGCTCTTAAAACTTCATGAAGGAAGGAAACTATAAAAATGAATTTCATCAAAATGAATGTTTTCCAACTTTTTCTGTGTTGCTATTGTTTGGTGAAATATTGTTATTGCTGCAAGGTTAGGCATTTAACTTTAGTTCACAGTACTCCTTTCAGATCAGTAGCTGCTTTTTTTATATAAAACGCCTTAGTAGCATTAGTGCCCCGGCAACTTGGGGCTAGTTATCTTCAGTTTTACATACCCGAGTTTATCTCTAAAAAAAAAAAAAGGTAAAAAAAGGTAAAAAAAAGTGCAATCTTGATTATTGTCTTTCTGGGTTAAGAACAGACAAGTCAGATTGTCTCCACTGCCGGGTAAATGGTGTTCAGAGGTATTAAGCTGAGAAAATACCTGATCATGTGATGTTATAATACGCTTTTAAATTCTGAAATGGAAGCGCTTACTCAAGTACAAAAGTGTGTTTTACAAAGATTATAGTAGTGCCTTTCCCTGTTCGTCTTCTTTATTGTAGACATAAAGATGATTGTTTTTTCTTTCCTCCTTTTGAAACAGTTTGTTTTCGCAAGTCAGTCTGCCTGTGGTGCGAGCAGGTCAAGTGCCTCAAGTTGGAATATCAGAGCTATCTTTTACTGGTGGCACTGGCACCACTACGTGTTTTGAACAGCAAATAACATTGACTGACACAGCAATAGATATTGGCCTGGAATCTTTGAGCCTACATTGTCAATCTGAAAAGCTACTACAACTACAAATTCCACTAGACGAAGCAAGTTCTGGAGTATCCCGGAGCTTTGAATAATGGAGGCAAATAGTCAAAGTCCAAAGTGGGGAGAGGCCTGTATATACGTTCATGTGAATTATCCCTGCTATTTCAGCCTGCAAGTTCAGTGCTTGTTTCCAGTGGTAATATTTTGATAATGGGTTAATGGAGATTGCTATGATGGAATTGGAATTAATGAAATTGATAAGGAGAAGGAAGGAGGTGCTTACTCTACCCTATTCATTCAAAAGTGAATAGTCTCCTGTGGATGCTATCTTCATTTACCTCCAACAGTTCAATTAATCTTAATTAGACTTGTTTATTAGGAGATTTGAGTATGTTTATTTAGCACTGAAGCTTTTCGGGTGCACTTGTCCAAACAGACTGAAGAAGTGCAATCAATTAAATGATGTAGGGAAGTAGAAAAGACTGTTTCAGCAGGATGTAGACAATGTGTGATCTTAGAAATGCATTGCACCTTTAAATCTTTGCCATTTCTTACAAACCAGATGAACTGCCTCCTTAAAATCATTCTGCAGAGGCAATGTAGAGAATATATTAGACCCAGTATCTCCATGACAGCGCCTGTATTAAAAATGGATGGACAGCTTCCGAATACCCATTGTTTGCTGTCACCACAGATAGGATTCAGCTAATGAAACAGCTAATTAGATTTTTGTAATCCTGTCGTCATTGTTTGAGAGGTGACATTTTGCTTTAATTTCTCATGTGGGTCTCTTCAGTCTCGGAAGGAATACTTTCCTCTGGCCAATTTGGCTCTTGTCACTTTGCTGGAATGGCAGTTCCCTCTGTTGGTTGTAATGTAGTAATGAAATCACTGCCTTCCCAAACACAACTATGTCACTCAGCATTTAAATAGAAAAGAATAGGAAAATGAGGATCCGATTAGTCAAACAGGCCTGTGTTCAAAATCCATTTCTGAAATCAAATAGTAGAATTGGATTGAGTTCATAATGGAAGAATTACTTAGGTATTATTACAAACTCTATTACATATTCATCAACTTGCTGAATGTGCATGGCTTTGCCAGACGTTTTCCACTCCCCGCTCCTCATTTCTATCCAGTGCAGATGCAGCAAAGGGATAACAACCAAGTTAAAAGCTTCTAAATTAAGGAATGATTAAGACAAGTTTGGGTGGATGCTGAATATTAATCTCACAGACACATTCTTCTGCAATGTAAGAAAATGCAACTTTCACTGATAGCTCTCTGACTTCAGCAGTACATCATGATGAGACTAATTTATGAAAGAGTGTAGTTCCTGAAGCTTAACTGAGTTGTGTGTTGTTTTTTGTTGAAAACCTCCCTGCTAATAGTATTTCTGCTGGTATTGATTTCTAACGGGAGTTGGGAGCTTTATTCCCTTAGAGATTCTTATGAAATCCCTGCAATTAGAGAAACAAAATTACACTGACCAGAAAAGCTGTATTAATTGGTAACTCAATATAGTTTGACCCAGATCGTCTGTGTTTCTGCCTGGGTGGTCCCCTGCCATCTGCAGGGCCCTGAGTTCTGTCTGCAAGAAGCTCACTGGGCAGCTCATATTCTACTCACAAAAGTCTTTGCGTTGAGTCCTTACATTTAGTATGTTAAAATAACAAAGCTGAATGAATCAGTGTGCAAGTTACCATCCTTCAGGGCAGGTACAGTTTGTTGAACAGCCTTATGATGTCAAACACATTCTCCAGACTTAAAGGATATAAAAAATACTGTAATGTGATTCAGAGTGTTTATTTGAATCTATATGGCAAGTGACCTGCACAACTGATCAGATTATGGGATTACTTGATAAAGTATCTTGCCTGCTGCTATTCTGTTAATATTAACACCACAGGCCTATTCAGTTTAATTACGTAAGTGGTATATATGAATGTGCTATATTTCTTTAGCACTTATAAATACAGAATCTCAAGGGCTAAATGTATAGACTGTCTTACAACATCTCTGTTGTAGCAGATGCCATCACCACAGTGTTCTTAGGCAAACTTCAGCAAAGAAAGTTAAGTCTCGAGTCAAGTCAGAGGCCAAACAGGATTAGAAACTGAATCTCCTAACTGAGCTCCAGCTGTTAGTGAGTCTGTCTTATCAGATGCTTTTCATGGTATGCATGTCAGATTATTTTGACTCTGGTTTTTTTTTTCATGCATCAGAAGAGCTATGTTTTTCAGGAACTTGGGTCTAGTGTTGAAGTAGTTCAACGCTCACACCTTCAGTTCTTATTTTAAGTGAGAAGACAATAGGTTTTTGTGATCAGATATGAACCACACAATTAGTACCCTTAAAAAGGAGGAGAAAAGAAAAGGCTAATTGGAAAGGATATTTGGAAAATGTTTCCAACTTTTCACAGTGGTTTCTATTTCTGTAAAATTTGATCATATTTTAGCTCAACTTTTCATTAATTTTGTTTGCTGTTGCCATTCTTTGTCTCCCTTATGTATATTTAGAACTCATCTGAATAACTGCTTTGGTTTCTTCAGATGCTGTCGTCTACATTTTGCATAACTGAAATGTTCCGTTTTCAGAATACATCTGAAATGAACTAAATTACATGGGATGTAACTGCTTTCACAGCATTGTTGGAAGCCTGCTGCTCTTTTTATGATCTTTATATATTTAAACATTGTACTTAGACAATATGTCTAAGAGATTGTGTCTCATACCGTTGAGTTTCTTTTGTTTTTATAAATTGTTGAGAAGTTTTTGGAAAAAGCTTTTTTTAAATAAAGAGAAACTGTCAACTTTTAATCATAATCTTGTAGTGGTTATTTTGAAAACCAGCTCTTTTTAGGTACTGAAAAAAATGTTTTCTTTTTTCTGTTGCTCGTGTTAAAATACTTTTTTTTTTTTTTCTGAAAATAAGAATGGCTCAAGTAGAGCAAGATGAATTTCTACAAAATGCTTCATACCTGTCTTCACCTAAGGGGGCTATTTTTAGCATGTATAAGTCATGTCAAGGTTTAAAGGATGCTAAAAAGGGAAAATTCTATATTTTTGCAGGGTGTATTGGTTCATTTTTTAAGTAAGGACATTTGTCTAAGAAGAAGTAGAAGAAAACATAATTTCACATTCTTCCTGAATTTTGAGATATTAATGAATTTGGTCACTACGGACACAAAGCCAGTCCTCTTAGTAACATAGTTATAATTTAACACCCTCTGAGTCATGTAGCCCTTCTGCGTAGCTATTCCTTATTAGTGGTAACCATATGAAAAGGAAGTTGTTTGTCTGTTCCTGCTGCTTATTCCCCACCAGAAAGCATAATCCTTTGTTTGTGGGCAGCACACTTAGCAGCTTTGGAGATCATAATTATTTCATACCTGGGGCTTAGAAGACACTGAGGGAAAAAGATACTCTTAAGCCTTGTGTGAAAATATTGAATTTACTTAGAGTTACTTTTCGAAGTTTCAGTTACCTGAGACATGAGAATATCTGTAAAAGATGTTTATCTGCTGAATCCACAAGTACATGTGGGAATGGGTTACTAGAATATGCGTGTGGAATAGTGCTGATCTAGTTATAGTACACAAAGCAAAACACAGCGACAACAGAAAAAGCAAAATAATGACACAAGATGTGGCACAAAAGTAAACCCCAAACAGCATATTATCTTACAATGGAAGTATAACTGACTGACAGAGTATAGATTTGATCTTCCAGGGTACCTCATGAAACTGATATGAGGTAGCCTGACTGAGAAGTCTGGGAAAGAGAGAACAAAACTGGTGACCAGGTGGACCAAGTAGTGGTAGTTTTTCTTCCCCTCTGGTAACTATTGTCCTTCTTTGTAATAGATGTTGATACGGTGTTCTTGGCCGTATTTCCAGTGTAAGTGTGGTAGTATGCAAATACATGCTTTTTCCAATTCATTATCTGATAAAAGTTCAAACAAATTTACATGCTTCAAAAGACAGGCACTGTATTTTCAAATTTGTAACTTATCTAACTTATTTGAAATGACAGTGATATTAAGCCTCACATGTATCTGTTTCAGTAAACTAGGGCACGTTCTGGTATTCCTATTCATACTGGCCGAGGCTATGTTTTCTAGCAGACAGCAGCTAATGATAATTGTGGCTCTGTAAGAAATGATAATTTCTATTTTAAAAAGTAGTGACAGATTTCAATCTGTTAATTTATCAATCATTTGTATCACCAGGACTCAGTATAGACAGTGTGCTCAGGGACTAGAAATTGACAAGATTAAAAACCGAATAATTTTAAACCCAGAACTTCATGGTTCAGTTTAATTTCTACCTCTATGGTTTTGAAAAATATCTGTTTACTTTGGTTCCAGGGATGAAATTTTATTTCTGTAGGCCCAACACATCTGTGAAAGTGCAATCTTCATTCTACTTTGATTTCTTCATCATCAGAAAAATAGCCAGCTAAATTGCAGCTTTTCTATCACTGATAGTAATTTGACAAGAATACAGAGTTCAATTTTAAGCTTTGAGCTGAGTTAGTGGCTAAGACAGAAAAAAATAAATCCTCCACTGAAGCTGAGCATACTTGATTTGTGGTTGCCAAAATGATTAATGTTAAACCTCACAACACATTTTTCTTAACAGAGTCACTTCGAAGTAGATCAACATTAAAACAATAGTTAAGCATGTCAATTAAAGCATATTAGCATCCATTTTATTTTTTCAGAACCAATAGTTCATTTCAATTTAATTTTATTTATAACATATTTAACATGAATATATGCAGGTAAGAAGGAACCAGGAAAGTGAGTACGTTTTGCTTAAAAAAAAAAAGAAATCATTATTTGACCTGTAAGAGCATTTAGTGGATGCTGTCAAAATTAGAATCCATTGTATTGCTGATAATATATATAAAAAAGACACTGTATGTTCTGAAGAGTTTGTCTAAACAAAAGTGATATGCAAGAACTGCTAGGGAATGAAAATGACAGCTTCAGTGGTACGAGCACACCACATAACTTGCAGCACGTGTAGTTTGATGTTTCTCAATAAACTGTTTCATAATGTTGAATATTCTGTGCCATCTTGCTGTTCTCGGTGTGTTTTTTCACATGCCACTACCACCAGTTGCTTCTCTTCATGCAGTTTCTGTTATTCCTTCACTGGTTTGCTTTGTTCTTTGTATATGGTAATCCCCAAATACCCACGCGCTAATCAGCTATTGAGCAAATGACCTGGTCAACGGTGGTACAGTCCGATGGTCAAAAACAAGTATTAGATGGAACACAATTGTTTGGACTGCTCAGTTATTTCCCTTTCCCTTATTTTTTTGTAATAAAGCCATCCGTCATCCCACTCTGCAAACAGTAGAGCATGTCTGTTATTAGAAAAAATGCCAGCATGGCGTTGCCTGGGAAGCAGCTCTGTTGTGATCCTGTGCTCCTGAAAGCTTGGTCTGGACAACAGTTTAGCTTATCGACATTGCTAAGTGTCCTGGAATCTCCTTATAAAGGCAGTGCTTGGAAGGGCAGATGGAAAATGGAGGGGAGACAAATCTGAGGGATTCATGTGCTCTTTATCTGTATTTCGCAGAAAGATAGCAACGAATATAATTTAGTCTTCTCCTTTGTTTCCTGGCATTTATGCAACTAAATGGAAGAGATTTAATATACCAGTTTCTAAATGTATTTAATAGCTACTGACATGTCCTTCAGCAACCAAAGTCATCATGTTACACATCAGCTTGGTCCAAAAAAGTTAACGTGCGTTATATGTGTCATCGCTTCTGCTGAAGTGCTTGTAGTACCATTTCAGCAATTAATTTAAAACAACTAGTTTAGGAGACCAGATCGTTCCATATTGTAAATTCTTACTGGGATGGCATAAAGGAGGAAGGAAAAAACCAAGCAAACAAAAAGAACTAGCAGCCTTGAAGGTTCTGGAGTTTATAGTATGAAGTCTGCAGTTGTGCCACCTAGGAACAAAGGTGGCTATTGCCCTTATAACCTACTTCAGAAACACAAGAAATTCTGTTGAGCTTTAGGCACTGGTGGTGGCTAAATGTATTCAGAGGTATCCTTGTACTCTCGCTTGTTCTCAGTTTGCTGGGAATGTTTGATTTCTTGCTTTCAGGGAGATTTTTGGGTTAGTATCTCTACCTTAAGCATCTGCTGTAGTGATTAATATTCATTTCCCAAGAACTCTCTTAGGACTGGTCACTAGGATGTGGTTACAACAGCAGATGTACCCAGCTTCAATCACAAATTACAGCTATCATGAAACTACATTCTTGGAAAAACTGCTAGAGGCCCGGTCACCCAAACTGCACCTGCTGATCTTCTGTGTACTCACGGGATTTGCTTCACTTGTCTTTTCCCTGATAGAATGTCATTCAAAGGAGCAGACTTCATATTCTTTTTACATATTCTGCAGAAAATATCACAGTGATTTTTTCCCAGTGTTTAATACAAAAAAAGGAAGCAATATTTTTAACAATAGTAAATTGTTTAAAGGTGTCTAACAAGCCAACTCTGTCATGGAATATTGTAGCATTCTGCTGATCTTGTTTCACATAAATCTATTTATTTTTGTTTGGAGCCTTCAGTTATGTGTTAAGGTACTTTACGAAAACATTGCCTTTCATTCCATTGACATACTTATTGGTCAGAATATCTCTGAAGAAAGACAGGCTGTTTACTAAGCACCTTTTAAAGACAGTTGGTTGAATAACTGGCTTTCTGTTCCTTCTGGAAATGGACTTCAGAGAGAGGTTTTTTCTAAAATGTCAATTTTGCTTTGCATCTCAGCAGACAAAGGTACAATTAGGTATAATTCCTAACAAGTCAGGCCCTCAGTACTGGGCAACATTTCACAAGACAGTTTAAAATGTAAACGGAACAAGGTAGCCTGCTTGAAACCAATCATTCACTGAAGCTGCAAAACTGGGTTCTGCACATAAAAATGTGATTTAGGCTTGGGGCTGCTGGTGAACAGCAGCTGAGGGTGCTTGTGGAATAACTAAGGGCACCTAATTAAATGAAAACATTGAACAGAGGCAGAAGGAGCCTTGTGGGACAGTCCATGGGAACAGCTGTGTCTTACCATGGTGCAGGCAGCATGTTTTGCTGCCACTATGCAGAGAAAATGAATGTTGTGAGGGACTGAAAATGGTTTACCAGGCAAACATATTCAGGCTGTGGAAGAAAGCTGCTTTTCTTTTCTTGCTTACACCATGAAAGAAATATTTTAATTTTGCCACTATTTATGCTTATGCAATCCGTTGTTAATATAGCGTATCTTACTCAGATGCGGTATCTGTCTAATAGGGGAACTGTCAAGTCCTTATATTGTGACCCTATATGGGGAAGGACTCATAACAGGATTATTTCACTGACTAATAGTGATTTTGGACAATTTTCCCAATATGAATGCCTCTTGTCTGTAAAACGGGTATGAAAGTCATGATATAAAGGTACATATTAAAAAAAAATACTATTCAGAACTTTTTGTAAAAACCTAATACATATGTGCTTACTATTAAATATGATCATAATAAAATAATGAAAATCAGTGCCTAACATGGGACAGAGAAAGCTTGGAAGCAGTCTCATTCACAAACATGAACTTTCTTGCTTGCACACTGAGTAAACAATGCCCTCTGCTGATTGTGGGGAGAAAAATTGCTAAAAACCTAGAACAATACAGCTGAGACAAAACTTTCAGATAAGGTAAACTAGAATAATTCTACTGCTGTTTATTGACAGGTCTAAAATTCTGTCCGTGGCTTGTTTGCTTACTGCAGATTATATATATATGTGACTAAATATGTTTGAGGAGATGCTTGCAAAGTCTTTATACATACCTATATTTGTGTAAATGAAGCCTTTGAATAATCTAAAAGATGCCAATGTCAATGTGTTTTTCAAACTAGGCGGCATCCATCAGTTTCACCTATCCATCAGTATGATCCTAAAGATGAATGGCTTTTGTGAGAGTGCAAAATTCTGTTGAAATCTAGAGATAAAATAAAGAGAACGGGAATTGTCACTGTATTGCTCAAATTGCTCCAAAACTGTTCATGCCTACCTGAAGTGCTTGCATAAAGGGAAGGAAAAAATTGGCAAGAGCAACTTAAATGGGGATTTCTGTTGGGGGTGTCCCTAGGGAGAATTGCCCGATGACAGCAAAGTGCCTGAGTCCTCCTGGCTGCTGCTGCTGCCCGTAGTGGGCAAATGCCATTCGAACGAGGTGCTTTTGCTCTGAGACCGAAGATGAGTAGTAGTCAAGAATCAGAAGACACTCCAAGGGAAATACTCTAAAAAAGAGGAAAGGGTGAGCAAAATCTGTTGCAAAAATGTTTAATTAGGATTCTTTTTAGGTGTCTAACATAATATTGGAGAAAGCAGCAAAACGCTCGGTAGCATATTATACAGTCACACCTCCTGGAACTATGCCTTTGTGCCTGAAGACCTCAACCAGAAACATGTCTGGATAAAAGGGTAGAGGTGTCCCAGTTAGTTTTCTTCTAGACTGATGAATGGAGGTACCTGATCTAACACCCCCCAAGCACATAGCTATCAGACATTTCTTGAGAGAAACCTGCTTTTCATGAAAATTTAAAAAAGGTAGGGGGGCTTTTTTTAATTTCTTATATGTTTTGAGATAGGTTTAAAATTAAATAAGGTGCATTTATTGCCTCTGGATTATTTCACTAAAACACATCAAATGTATATGGTTTTTGTCACTAATTTTTAAAAGATTATAAAGGTTATACAGTTATTCTGTCTAAAATACAAATGGATACATATATGCTCATTTAAAAAATATGAGACACATAGTTATGTACATGTAAAAATGAGAAAACTTCACACCAAGAACTGCTGTATTGATCATATCCTAATTAATATTAGAAGTTTGTCTGTTCCTGAAATCTAATGATTTTGGGTTTTAATGCTGGTAATGTGTTTCTGTTGTGTTAGTGTTTACCTCTAAAATACCTACCTATCAAAAAAACCTCAAACCCCAAACACCATAAAACCCTGCACCCTCCCACATGTTCCCTACTTACCACCCTCCAAAACAAGATGGAAGTAAAAAAAGATATAAATTAAGATTTTTTTAAGCCAAAGCATTCAGTGATGCACATGACACGACTTTGGTAGCCAAGGGCCTATGAATGCTGCGTGCATTGAGATAAATTGAGGGCCTGTAGCACATGAGTTTTTGTTATTCCTATCTATGAAAATTAAGGGATTTTTTTTTTTTTTCATTCAACAATTCTTAGTTTAGGTCATTGTGTTTCTATTTATAACAAATGAGATTTTTCTTCACAATTTATTCTCCTCCTCTTACTGTTAACTGACAGGCAATAGTTTATGGCAATTCACCATTCTGGATTGGCTTCAATTCTAGCACACGTTATATATTTAGGACAGTTAAGGGTCTGAGATAACAGAATGCTTATAAGATATAGAACCTAGATGTAATGCCATTTCCTATAATCTCTAGAATCTGAAAGATCTGACTGTAACAATAGAATATTCTTAAAATATTCATCCACATGCCATCCAAGCAAAGCGCAGTATGTCCTCCTGGAATAAACTAAAAGGATAACGCGGGTAAGCTTTTTTTGGCATTACAGTGTTTATGGGAAAACAAAAAGCAGGGGGATGTAAGAGTAAAATAATGAACTTTGATTTAGAAAGAGTTAAATCCTTTCAAGACAATTCTTGCTTTGCAAGCTGATATGGTAAGGATTATCAGATCTCACCCTGAAGGCATTATCTGATGTTGGGTGTGTGTGAAATAAGGTATTTTATAAGCATTAGAAAGAATGTTGCTATTCCTAAAAATCAAAGATTTTCTTTTAATCGTTTCAGTATTGTTAAGATCAATCACTGCATAAAGCACTGCAGTAATTTGTGATGCTGATTTATGTGTGTGTCCCCTAATTCCAGAGGACTTGGGGCTTTTCTGCTACATAATTCTCCAGCTATTCTTTACTGCTCTGTTCCCAACTCTTTTCTCTGCCAATGTGGGGAACTGGAAGAAACATTCATGAACTCTTAACTGCGGTCCTGCAGACTGGAACTCAGGTGTGGCAAATGTGGGTCTGTGGCATCTCCTTCAGAATTCTGGAGGAAAAAATTATTGTGGCTTTTCTGTGATCTGTTGACTGGAAGCTCTTGTGAGCAGCAGAATTTCTAAAAATATAAAAAAATGCAGTTGATGACTGTTTGAAAAGGGTTGTCAATTTTTTTTTACCACCCCTACCCCCTGTCTCAATGCTTATCACGGAAGTCTTCTGAGTCAGGTATTGAGTCTGTGATGCTCTGGTAACTATCATACTTTAGTTCTTGCCCGATAAAAACCTGGCAAATAGGTGTTTGACTGCTCCTTTGAGGCCTGTGTGTCATTAGGTTTATTCTTTCCAGCTTTCTCAAATGTCGAAGAATTCAAATAACACAAAGTGCAGAAGTTTTTTTGGTGAAATGTGATATGTAAGAATGAATATTAAGTCAGTCATCGCGGTCTTAAGGATGCAGATAACATGAGTAAATAACATGAATGTTTTTTTCCCTGCACCATATACATGTGCCTGTAGAAAAAATATTAAGGGAATACTTAAATGGTGGCATGAAAATGTAGACGTATTTTTTTAAAAAATTACTAATATTTCCCTAGATGTGTCCCAATGTCTCAGGATGAGATACAACAGCACTTCTCTCAAATCTGCATTCAACTAGCAGGTGGTGTAAAACTGGTGGTGTTAAGTTTAATTAGGCTGATACTTTGGTTAGTACAATCTTGTTTTCTCAAGAAATGTTGATGTTCCATATAAACACATTTTTATCTTTTTCCACGAGAGATGGATAATTCTACAGTGCTCATTTTAGTCTCTGCATTCTAGGACACATACCACCAAAGCACCAATGCCAGAGTGTTCTCAGTTACATTTAATGATTTTAGACTACATGTTAGAAGCTTTCCTCCAGATTTGTGGTTTGTTTGCAATAGGAAAAATCAAAACAAAAAAGCCAAGTGAAAACAAAAAATCCAATCCTGCACATGATTGTCAACTTTTGGCCTTACTGGGGTTAGTGGGAAAGCTCTTATTACTTCAAACGACAGGATCCTGCAGACTTACACTGGAGCAGTCACTTCAGTAAAACGTGCTTGCTTGAATAAGAACAAAAGGATCAGACAAGCAGATATAAAGTCTCTCTGTACCAAGATCCTCCATTCACGGCAGAAATGTTTATTTGTTGCCTCTATGTATCATAGAGCAGTCAGCTCCCCCATTGCTCGCATTGACCAGCTGTTGATTGCTGATGTCATACCTGTGTAATGATTATTTCCCAATGACAAAAAGGGAACAGCCAACTGTTACCCCTTCCTCTCTCCTGTTACATGTGGTGATTCAGCCAAACCGGTGTTTTGTTCAGGACAGAAAAACACCCTGGGATGGGCCTGAGAGTGCTTAGCAAACACCACTGCAATTCTGGAGATGCTTTTACCACCTGCTTTGCATCAGCTTCTGGCAAGAGTACCAATACAACGGGCTTCATACAGTGAGGTACAACCTTAAACCTCAGTACAATGAGAAAAAGACTGCAACATAAGAACAAATGAAGCAATACTGGATTCTTTTCAGGCTATTATGATGTACTTCTCTATCTGAGGTGTGTCTCCTGGGTTTACTTCCTTTCTTTAGGCTTTTAGAAAGTGGGTTTGAGTCTGTTCTGTAGCTGTTGTTGTTGGATTTTTTTTGTTTTGTTTTGTTTTTTTTTTTCCCCTCTAAGTATTAATTAGCTCTCCTTTTTCAACAGATATAAATGTTCAGAGTGCCAACTGAGTGAGGAGTGAGAGGGAAAATAACAGTTAATACATTTTAGTCTTACACCTCAAAGAAAAACACTCTAGTAAGTCTTTCCCGTACTTAAATATAAAATTATATTCTTACTGTGTTTCATTAAGAAACAGTTTTAATAAGAAGTAATAATAAAAGTATATAAAATAGAATATAATAAAATAATAAAAGCAAATGGATAGTTTATGCATATTTGCATCAAACAAGTGTTCTGCTTAGGTTGAATTTGTATATTTTGTACCAAATGTTTTGTAACATAGATATTTTAATGACTGAACTACATCTTGATCACAATTTCTTTCCAAATTATTGTATTCCGCCAGTAGAAAGGATGTGGGAAAGTGAATGGAAGAGATTTGTAGGGATTGCCTTTGCATGAAATTGGCATAGCTCGTTCTTCAGTCCTTGCTTCTGCTGATGCAGCAGGAGTGTGAGTATATGCTTTATAGCACTTGCAGAAGGGACTGTTTGCTTCTAAGTGTTCTCAAAATCTGAGGCATCCCAAGTAGGCTGGCAAACTCATTAAATAATAACAGCAGTTTCATTGTTTCAGTAAGGGGTTAAATTTTGAATTTGAAGTGCAGCACGGTATTCAACCTTTGTACCTACTGATTATAAGCAGTAGGTAGATATTTAAACACTGATGCCTTGATTGCATCTCTGTGACTGTGTGGTATTACACAACAGTATATCCCACCAAGTAAGGACGACTAATGCACTGAACTGCAGGGGAATTTTGTAGAGGCAAATAAGTTACCTTAGAAATTGGGAAAGGCACTGGGGAGCACTGCCATAAGGTTTCTTCATGCTAACAGCTTCAGGTGAGTATTGTATATACTGAACAGACAGAATAATATCTGCCGATGTCATTTGCCTTAGGACTGCCTTAATTGTTGGAAAGTTTCAGTGTGTCTTTGAGAGAATTAGGCAATATTAGAGCTCTGTGCAGGCTGCATATTAATACCTAATTGCATTTTGAAATTTTTGAGACACATGTTTTATAGTCATTTTATACCTTACCTGGGGAACAAAAGGCCAGTTCCTTGTTCAGTTTTTTGGTTTCTGGTTTTAAAAGAAAGCAAATATAATGTGCTGATGGAATAATGAAGTTTGCTAACAACATGCATGTAAGTATCCTGTTTGAAGAGATTTAAAACAAAATCAAACTATTTTTATAAGAAGTGAACTGAAACTAGGCACCGCCACTTAAAACCTAGTTTACCTTATGCCTTGTCCCTTGGGTTTAAAAATAAATCATGGACAATGGGATTTTGTTTTCATTTCACATCTTGACTGTTCCTGACACTAGTATGTGATTACTAGATGTATCAAAAAGACTTAGTGTACCTACATGATGATAAAAAGAGCTGGAGAGTTTGGATTTGAAAAAAAAGGTGATAAATACATAATAACACTGTGTTTTGCTAGGTTTTAGGAAAAGAAACACACCCTACATTAATTAGTGTTCTAAAACTAAACATTATACAAGCAGAAAAAAGGAGATATTAACAAATTTGTGAATAGAGTAACACTGTAAGACTGTTTCAAATGAGTCTATGCTGCAACATGTACAAAGAGCATTATTGATGAACAACAGTGTATGCCGTAGTGTACCAATAAAATTTGTACTCAAATATTATGGTAGTGAAGATGCTGTAAGTATCTTGAAAAATTAAATATAAAGCTGAATTTATTGCCCAGGAGTAAATCCTATTTCAAAGGAGCTAGAATGATACTAGGATCTCCATAATTTTGAGATAAAAATTCTTTTCCAATTCCAGACCTGCCCACTTGTATATTCACATACTCCCTTTGAGATGCGCATTCATTTTGTTGTGTGTTCTCTTTTCCTCTTAGAAAGTAAAACTGTGTTCATTGTGTTAGGCATAGGGAGAGAGGAAAGTTTTCTTAGTGTACAGGATTATTCAAGTCCTGAAGATCTTCCAAGATGAAGTTCTGTTTTAATACCATGAACAAAAGTAATCCCTCTAATGACTACCTTTTCCCCTACCTGGGTGGAGGATGGGGGTTGCTGCTAAATCAGTTCTTCAAATTACTTCTTTTTGCTAGGAATTTTTGCTAGTGTGTAAATCGTTGGAAGACTAAAAAAAGGAAGGAAGGCGGGGGAAGGACGGTATCACTGGAGAGAAGCCAAGGAAATCTACCTATTGCCAATATCGCCAACCCCTTTGGGAATCACTAATTATTATGCTTCTTTTCTAGATCTGAATGATTACATCTTTCTAACTATTCAAACAGCGTTTTAAAACTGTTATTTGAACCACCACATTCAGAGAAAAAAAAGCAAGACAAAAAAGCCATCTGAGAAATCCCTTAATATCCTGGCATATCCATGTGGTTATCTGGATATAAATGAGAATCAGAATTACAACTTGAAATCTTTGAGACCATGTCAGAGAGCCCTTTCACCCTCCCTCTTTTATGTTGCAACTACTTGCATTCATGCCCACCTTTTAACAGTTCCATTTATTCAGAGCACATCACTGAGGACCCCAAGGTGGTTTAGAGGTTTCTTCTGTTGTTAAAGAAATCTGGAACGTGCTCCCAGACTTGCCACTCTGGCATTTGCATTATTATTTTTCTCACTTCTACAGTTTACCCACTATGAGCTTTGTGATGTTTTTGCAGCATGTTGTTATTGTTAAGAGCTGTAGAGGAAGTTGACACCTATGGTACAGCCTTTTTGGATGTATTTTGTAGACCTTATTTGTTTCTCACTGGCACTATTCTAAAACACTGCATTGTTATATTAAACTACTTCATCACAATAAGACTTCAATTTGTTAATCTGAAGACATATGTATTTTGTTCTATGCTTATATCTTTGGGCTTTCTTTCCATGGTATAATGAATCAATGGAAATTTTCTGGAATCAGCAGTTTCAGGAGAGTTATAATGAGCAAGCCTAGAAAGAAAGAAATTGTGCATTACTATGGGTAAGTCATAGGCACCGAAAGCCTAGTGTGACAAAAAGAAAGGATATTTCTTAAACTGAAAATACATAATAAATGTAATTTATTAGAGTTGTAGAGAGAGGAACAATTCATCTTATATAGGAGCACTGAGTATTTCTAAACTAATGCATTTATCATTTGGTACATTGTTTTGGTGTTTGGATACAAATGATTGCTTGAATTAACAATGCCTTATGAAGGTTTGGTCCAAATTTTAGGGTGTACTTATTTCTCATGCAGATGCAGATACAGAGACCTCCACAGGAGTTTAGCTGTGCTGAGGAATGAGTAAAATCCTGAACAAGGACCTTTTTAAGTATCAATATATGACAGATACACTTAAATCAATTCACAGCAATAATCATTCAAAGGTAAGTGCCCAATAAAAGCCTAAGCCAGTCTGAAAATATGAAAGATTTTGTTGCACATGTCTACAAACACAGAGGATGTAGTGTTGTGGAGTATGGAGGAGATACACCTTTATTTCTGAGGAACATCACAAAAGATCTGGCAATCTAGATAAGCTTTTCACAGATTGCATAGACTCCACAGGACATATGAAATGCTGATAGCCATCACTTACTCTACTAAGCTACATTTTCAGAAGTTCTGTGTATCTAAAATTTTATTTTCCATCCCTGCCTCTACAGAAATAATATCAACATCATTGTGTTCTTCATAAAAATGTGTAAATGTGAACTTATGAAAAAAATTGCTGGCATGACAAGTTGTAAACAATTTTAGTATGCACTGACAAGTACATCGATGCATGTTATTTCATTTTGTGGTGTTACACTTGCAAGGACCTTCTATACCTGTTCATTACAATGACACATTTTGAAAAATAATGTAGTCACTAAATAGCCCTCAATTTTTAAGAGCAGTTTGATGAAGTATTTTGTTGCTGACTGTAGTTTATATGATATTATGATTAAAGCATGTTCCGTGTAATACAGGAATGTCTAACACTTACAATGATCACAATATTTCTTTATATGATTTTTATTATCATTTCTACAATTCCTAACAGTTTAGCAACTGAGCACTGTTCTAACAATTATCAATGGCAAAAGTAGAAGCAGTACTAATAGCCAAAACTTACATCTGTTGCTCAAAAAGAGGCATAATTATTCTAGAAATTTTAGAATTATATTAGAAATTTTAAGTGGATGGGATCTTAAATGTCTGCCTTACCTTATTTGAAATGATACAAACTTTTGTTTCTGGCGTACTAGTGCATGAGGCTTTTGTGAATAGCTTTTCAATTCATTTGCAATTCTGCAAGATAGAAGTTCTTTGCTTTTATTTCTATTTGAAATAAAATATACAATAAACTAAAAAGTAAAAAAAAAAAAGAAATCAGATGAAACGTTCTATTTTTGATCTCCTTTAAAATAGCTTCTACTTTTAATATACAAAATTCTAAATGAAAAATGATATGACTAAACCGAAAAATATTTAGCATTGTGAAAAGCTGAGCTCTTAAAAGTGATATAGGAATGGACTGAATGTCCTTTCAAACTGTATAATAACGAACATGAGATATTTTAAGTGTTACACTTGCTGTCTTAATTTGAATAATGGCTGGATACTTTTTTGATACTACATAGATTGTTAATGCCCTCTAAACTCAATCATGAAAATTAGTTCTTCCATACTTTCCTAAGTATGTATTCTTTCTAACAAACTAAGTAGTTTTAGAACACTGACCTTATATCACCATGCTGGTGGAAATGGGGATAGAGCAAATATCTAATTTCTGCTTTAATTAATGAGACATTGTTTAGTGTAGAAAAGCTGCAGTTTTGTGCAAATAAAAGGTAGGGGCTGTATCATTGAAAAAGATAAATGATAGACTCGAGAAAATGTATTTAATGTAGCTATTGATTTACAGTAAGGAACTATGTTGAAAAAACTTAAAAAGCAAAAGGAAAGATAAGTTTGATCTTCAATGGGACTATATAATTGACTGATAATTGACTGCAGTGGAAGTAGGCCCACGTACTTCACTCAGGATGTGTCCCAATGTTATCGTTGTTTCCCTTCATTTAGAAATTTAAGATTACCACACCTTAATTAACAGTGAAAAAGAAATCACTTTAACTTTTATTTGAATGCTGAATTACATCATGATACTTCTTTGTCTTTTGATTAGCTGTAAGTCATTTCTGAGGACAGTGAATTTGTTTATTCCATGAGTCAAAACTGGATATTTTTGCTATTGGCTTTCTTTTCTACCATTCAGCTATTGCATTTTATGGGTTTTTTTTGAGATATCTAGTCTTCCAGACTTTGGAAACGCAAGCCTTCACTGAATGCTAGCTTTGTGACAGTATAAATAAACTTATTGATAATACCTTTTGATCTGATATTGAATATTTATAACACTTAATTTTTCATAGTTATTGGCCAGAAATGGTTTCAGAATATAAGAATACAGAAAATAATAACTATTAAATATCCACAAACAAAACCTTCTGAGTTTAGAAGGCTTCTAAAGAAGCTTCTACTTCTAATAAACAGTAGGGACTGGTTCTGTAGCAATAAACTTAGAATCCTGTAATTTTTTTAGGGGGGAGGTTTGCTTTCACAGAGTTGAAGCTCACACATTTATGTGCACGTGAGTTTTATTAATGCATACGTACTTGCTCCTTTGTCGGGAACTGGCACAGTTGCATTTCAGGCACCTTAGGAGAGCTCTGCATGCTGGTCATGAGCAATACACTGCATGTCCATATTATCTTTGGCAAAAGCTATCCAATAATAATTAATTGGATCAAGTGCAGTGAGCACACCGTTGGGGTCATATCCAGATTCTTTCCTGAAAAACTACATATAGACTATATTATAATAGTTTATAGGAATACAGTTGGAGTCAGTTTTACCTTCCTTTTGGTGTTATTCTTAATGAATACTTTGATACCTAGTTTTACATTTTTAGGGACACATAGCTGTCCCTAAAAATTTGTGAAAATTGGTGAAATTTGTGAAAATTTGAAAGCACTTACAACTTCCCAACTTTGCAAAAGTCTGTGATAATCATATTCCTTTGAAAACATTTAAAGTTTCCCAGCTTTCCTTTGTAAAAACATGAGTTCTGTGACAGCTTCTCGCAGAAGTGTTATTTTTTTGGATGCATTCCAATTTCTCTGGACACAAATTCCTACTTTCTTTTACAGTTGCAGGAAAAAGTGTTGCCAAACCCAAGTCCGATTTCAAGGTCAACTTTATATTCAGAAAGATATGAAGTAGCATTACTGATTGTATGAGTCATGAGGTGCATATGAGATACTATAGTTCTGCCTCTGTTAAACTGAGAAGTTAGCTTTCTTCAGAGTTCTTCATTTAACTTGAAGCAGAAAGATTCATATGCACTAGAAGGAATTGTTCCTTGTTACCCATTCTTTCTCTTTCTGTCTTGTCATCATTCATTGTATAAAGTACATGATCGAACTGGGTACACTGCTTGAACAATCATTGAACACTACAGATTGAGGAGGCCACTATCCATTCATGCCTTGTACTTGTGGTGCCACAAGTGCCATTTGTAAACTAGATCTACATGAACGACTATTTATTTGCCTTTTGTTGATTCCAGCTCTCCTTTGGGAAAACATTCAGCTGAACAAATTTCTGGACACTTGATAACTGTGAGTCCAACCATTAACCTAACACTGCCAAAACCATTACAAAACACCACTATGTCCCTAAGCACTACATCTACCCATCTTTCAAATACCTCCAGGGATGGTGATTCAAACACTTCCCTGGGCAGCCTGTTCCAATGTTTGATACACCTTTCGGTGAAAAATTTTTCCTAATGTCTAATCTAAACCTCCCCTAGTGCAATTGGAGGCCATTTCCTCTTGTCCTATCATTTGTTATTCGGGAGAAGAGACCCACCCTCACCTCACTACAACCTCCTTTCAGGTAGCTGAAAGGAGGCCCTCGGCCTTGTTTTCTTCACACTAAACCTGAGTTCCCTCAACCACTCCTCATAAGACTTGTGCTTTAGGCCCCTCACCAGCTTTGCTGCCCTTCTCTGTACCCGCTCCAGCACCTCAATGTCTTTCTTGTACTGAGAGGCCCAAAACTGTACACAGTACTCGAGGTGGGGCCTCACCAGTGCCGAGTACAGGGGAATGATCACTTCCTTAGTCCTACTCACCACGCTATTCCTGATACAGGCTAGGATGCTGTTGGCCTTCTTGGCCACCTGGGCACACTGCTGGCTCATATTCAGCTGGTTACCAACTAACAGCCCCAGGTCCTTTTCTGCCAGACAGCTCTGCAGCCACTCTTCCCCAAGCTTGTAACGCTGCATGGGGTTGTTGTGACCCAAGTGCAGGACCTGGCACTTGGCCTTGTTGAACCTCATAACATTGGCCTCAGGCCATCAATCCAGCCTGTCCAGATCCCTCTGCAAAGCCTTTCTACCCTCAAGTAGATCAACACTCCCACCTAACTTGGTGTCATCTGCAAACTTACTGAGGGCGCAATCAACCCCCTCGTCCAGACCTTTGATAAAGATATTAAACAGAACCAGCCCCATTACTGAGTGGTGGGGAACACCACTTATGACTGGCTGCCAGCTGGATTTAACTCCATTCACTACAACTCTTTGGACCCAGCCATCCAGCCATTCTTTTACTCAGCTAAGCGTGTGCCTGTCCAAGCCATAAGCAGCCAACTTGGACAACAGAATGTGATTTTTAGATCTAAAGAACTTTCAGAAATGTCTGGAGGTGACATTAGGTAGGTAGTTAGACCTCCTGAAGTTTTATAAATTATTCACTTCTGTGTTTATTTGTACATTGTTGTCTGGCCTTTTTAATCACTTAGCTCCATGAATTTGACACTTATGCTTCAGCTCTTCTGCAAAAGAATTGTATATGCTCTATGATTAAAGGACCCGCCCCTTTCCAAAAGATCCCCAAAACTGTTAGTTGGAATTCTATAAATAAGATCAGTAATAGCATTTATGCAAAGAAAATGGGTGCTCTGGCATTCAGTGTTCATTTCACTTCAATATAACAAACAGGAACATTTTCACAATTGTTAACTATGAACTCAACGATGTTTAATATCATTATTACATACACTGCTGCATGTAGATATTAAGTGTAATATTCCTTTTCAGTGCATTGGAAACTGCATTAATGTACCTCATAATTTCAAAACCTTCACATCTGCTGGTGAGAATTTGTCATACCTTCCCTTTTTTGCTTTATCCACAAGGCTGCTAATTTATTACAACTTTATCTAGAATGCCAGGTTTCTAGCTTTAACTCTGGAGGTTTCATATTCAAAGACAGGCTGGGGTAGCATCTGTTACATTAAGAAAAGAGTTAATCCAGTACACCAGGTGTTACGAACTTTTTATACTCAGGATGAGCTTCCTTTGATGAGTGGATACAAAAGGCCCACATTTCCCCCTGGAAGCAGAGTTGACGGGAGCCAATCTACAGTTCTAGCCTTTTATTTGCATTTTCTGAAACAATCAAAATACAGGAATGATTTTTTCTACACTTATGATAACATTTCCTCACATCCTTACCCTAATGAGGTGACCTTTATGTGATGCATCTATTTCTTTGCTTGATATTGTATACCTGACCTTCTAAGAATCACCAGCAAGTATATGGCTATTATGAAATGAAATAACTTAGGCATAAGCAATAGCTTCTATTATCTCCAGTTCAACAGACTGAAATAAAATAATAAACCAGCATCTGATAAAGGCTATGGGAGAGGACACTAATCCATAACTAAAATGATTTAATTACCATATTTCACTAATGAAACACTGTCAGCCACAGCAATTCCACTTAGTGGGAAACTGAGAAATGGAATATCTACCATGTCTTGATGTGAAGACTCGATGTGAGGAACTAGCTATTTGCAAATGTATTGAATGATAAATCTAAAAAGCTGAAAAGAAAAATAATGAGAGAATCCATAAATGCTTTATAATCATCAAATTGTGTTAGGAATGGCAAACAGTGATGTTATCACCTTGTAATGTCCTGCCCTCTTATATGAATCTTAATTTCAAAAGCACAAAGTGTCAAGAAAAGTAGTCTTATAGCTCTCCACATCTAAGAATTTATTTTAATATTGTTCATTTGTTGGCAGAGGAGAATTTTCATTTTTTTAAAGCTTTACTAAGTCTTTAAAAAAAAAACACAAACAAACAAACAAACCACAACAAACAACCCCCCCCAAACAAAACGCAACACGCAAACCTTGTGTTTAAGGTGGTTTGAAGAGGCCCCTATAAAAATCCTTCTGCTTTTCAGAGGCAGTTAGAACTGGTTGCCGAAGACACAGTAATAAGCATTTTGTGCAAGAAGCTAATGTTGAACATCATTTTAGTGTAACCTTGAAGTCTCAGATGATTTGCACAGTAGCCATAGTAAACATTATAGTTCCAATGACGTTTCCCAATCCAGAATGATATCCTCTGTTTAGGGAATTTTGTCTACTATCAGTTGTGGTTTTAATGGAAAATGTTCAGCAGAAGCTGGGGTATAGCAACCAGAAACTTACTACCTGTGTTTGAATCATACATCTGCTTCAAGAATTAAACCCACAAGTGTTTTAACTGAACCAGTTATAAATTAACTCAATGTTTTTTTTCCTCTAGATTACTCTTGTGGTCTTGCAGGCTTGAATAACCTCATCTGGAAAGCTTCAGGAAAACTTTGTAACATATGTTCTTTGTTGCCAGTGTTCATATCATAATGTCCTTATTTTCTTGAATTGTCTTTGCTTTAGTCCATACTGAATACGCTTTTAATGACTGAAAGAAAATTGGATCATAATTTGTTAACGTGTCGAAGTCTCAAAGGTGCTCTGATAGTGAAGAAGCAGTTCAGTGGATGAGCTAAATGACTCTCAGCAGAGAAGAGTTGTCTAAGTCTTGCCCGTGGCTTTTGTGTAAATACCAAATATAGAGCATATGTAGTGTCCTCATTGAGTTTTACATAACTTCAATACATGTGATTTTCTCCTCTCCAGACTCAAATACAGCCTTACCCTGGCTACACTGTCAGAGAGATTGCTCTCTATACTCCTTTTCCTATTCTGTCACAATAAAGAAAAACTTCAAGGCTTTCAGGCTGTATCCTGTTTGTCATCCATCACTCTCTGCTAAAATATCATCTGATCAGCCAAGGACTTTATACTGCTCCCCATGCTGATCATTACATTTAGGAGTTTCTAACAGATATTTACATTTTTCCTCCTTTAAGCCTTTCTTGGCCAAGATATCTACAAAAATCTAAATGGGTAAGGCTGTAAGTCTACTAAGGTTTGTTTCTTGTGCTGACCAATATTGACTTTACATTTCTGTTTCTTCTCTTGTATGGAAATTGCAAACATTTTGTGGAAGTATTGCTACCTTTTATCTTGGAGTTGCATAATGTTGTTATATAGGATGCATAATAAGAATTGTACACAAGTAAAACAAATTACATATGAAGATGACTTCAAAATATTACATGTATAATTACTATTGATATTGAATGAAAGTGTTATAAGTATAGGACTCTGGTGCCAAAATATAAGGTTAAACAATTCTTAAAGAAAAGAATGTAATTATTTAGTGTCATTTTGCCAGTGAAATCTGAAATTACTTGCCAAAGCAGTTTGTAAACTAGCATAGCAACACAAATAGGAGTCTATTTAGGATATAGTAAAGCGGAATAAAACAGGAGTTCTTCTAATAAATAAGCCAAACCCATTAACTTGGTAATAGTATAACGAGTTTTGTTAGTTCAGAATGCTAACATATGTACACACGATGGTGTACCCCTAAATATTGCAACATGATATATTAATGTGACACAAGTGTTTAAATATTATGTATAAATTACTTTTATACTTATCATACTTAATATAGATTGTTAATGAATCAGTAACATCATTTAAATACCTTTATTTTTCTTTATAAAGAAATGTAATGTTTCAAATCTTCAGTAACAAAAACCTAGTATTCTTCAGAATGTGAAATTATAAAAGCAATAAAATACTGTCACTATAGAAGTGCAGTGAACTCCTCATCCCCCAGCTTTGATTTTATAAAATACACAAACATGAAAGATGAACATACTAAGATCCTACACTGCAGTTCTAGAGATTGCTTAATGTCTGATGATACAACTGGTGCTAAAATGTTCATTATTATTATTATAGTTTCTAGGCCTCATTTTTTTAATGTATATGTTCTCACAAATCCCTGGTGAGGGAAGTAGGCACTGTTACTTCAGTTTTCCAGATCGGCTTAGAAAGTGTACTTGCCCATGCCTTTGAAGGGAAAAGGAGCTGAGGTCAATCCTCTTGAGCCTCAGGAATTAATTATTAGTGTGTCTTCTGTATAACTCTTGCAAAAGAAATTCTACATTGACATATCTAGGGAATAAATGCCTGTGTTTATTAACAATGGAGGTATGTCTGCACTGAAAGAAAAATTATATTCACCCTTATTGAGAGGGACATGTTAATGAGGAAAGACAGAACAGCCTTTGTGTCTGTTCAGCTCTTTGTATCTCTACTGAGGCTACCAAAAGAGTGATAGTTAATACTAGTGGGTTTTATGATAGATCCTTTGACAACCAGGAAGTTGAAAAGCACGGCCGGCTTATTTCAAATAGGTTACTTATTTCCTGTAAAAGACCTCAAAATGGCTTTCCTTTTCACTCAGTAGTTTTGGAGAATCAAAAAGTTGAAAGACTTAAGTACATGTTGAAGGACCCACTGACTTACTATTCTCAAAGCATGAAGTTTTCAGTGGGACACTGGATTTACCATCTGAAATAGAAGTTCTTTAAATATCTGATTGCTTTAGAGATGTTCTGTCTGGGGAAGGGCAAACTGGACAGATGGACTCCAGTCCATCTGCCAATAACATTTTACAATTAGAAAGTTACAACTACAATGCCTGCCTTTTTGATTCCTGGGTAGATACCAAGCATTTAAAACAATGAAAAAAAAAAAAAAAGCTTTTAATTAATTAAAAATTAAATCATAATAAAGCTTGTTATTAATTAAAACAAGCCACTTCATCTTTCCAAAATGTCATCCACAAAAGTACATCTCACAGTGAATTCTAACGAGAAAAACTATCTGAGAATGCTCTGGGAGTAGCTAAGTCACAAGAATTGTATATCGTACCTATATCTGTCCCATTTGGAAGTCTATAAACACTTCACCTGAAAATCTGGTAGCCCTTATGTAAGTAGCTCCTGGGACCCATAAAGCAAATCCTTTTAGAAGAACGGTTAAATTGGTTATTAAATATTAAATGTCTACCTGTAGGATGGAATCCTAAGTGCCACAGGGCTTTGAGGGAATTAAAGTTGGTTCTTTCTGGATGCTTGTGTTTCTTACTGGGATTTTAGGCAGCCTTTCATCTACTCTGCTGATGCCTCGATGAATGGCCTTGGGGTATGACAAAGTCAGTTAGTGTTAAGATGCAATGCAATTCCACCAATTATTTGTGAAAATCACTCAGTAAGTTCTTGCAGTAGCTGGCATATTGTTTGACGTTTTGAGACTGTTAAGTAAACTGTAACACAATTAATCACAAGTACATAATACATCTCTTTTTCATTACGAGGGCACATTTAATCTCACTTTCTATCACACACATTTAGGAATTTGTTGGACTACCTAGGGCGGATAACACTAAAATAATTAACAGCATATAGAACTGTTCCTGCTGAGTGAAATCACATTTCACGCTTCAGAAAAAAAAGCATTACGAAAATAAAATATGAAGTCCCTGCCACAACAATACAGAGAGTTTCTCTACAAAGTGACCATGTTTCAATGACTCTTCCATAGGATTCTGGCATGGGGAGGAGTCTTCCTCTCTGCTGGGAGACTTCTGCCCAAACATAGCACAGCAACACAAAAAGTGTGGTCTGTACAGCTCGTATGTAGATTCAATACAAGTGAGAGAATGCTGCTTTGCCCTTCTACCTCTTCCTACTATCTGCTGTAATAAAAGAACGAACTTGGGGATAGTAAACATCAATATTCACATACAGAGGGAGATTTCTTTGAAGAAAAGTGAGAAGTGGTAATGGTAGGAAAAAGGCAGAAAGAAAGGATCGGTGTATACTAGCATTAAACCTATATGTGACTTATGCATGGAAGATAATAGTTCTCATGCTCTGTGGAAAAAAATCATACAGGGGCTTGCACGTTTCACTCTAAAGAGGCTTTACTAATACGAGTTCAGAATTACTATGGCAAACTTAAGTTATTTCATAAGTAAATTGAAATGTGGTAAGAGGAATGAAGAAATACACAGGAAAAGTGGAATGACATAAAGGAAATTTTCTGTTAACTCAAGGACAGTTTATATAAAGTGCTTTGGGAAATGGTAAATTTGGCATTTGGTACATTTTAGCTAGATTGATGAATAAAAAATGTAGAACAGCAGAAAATCTGGCGCTGAAAGGAAGTGGTTTGCATAAGCTAGATTGCCTTTTTCCTCCTTTGAGTATTTAGTTCTATTTCTCACTTGAACTGGCTAGTTTGGACAGGCTGTGATTATTTCTATTTTTGCTCATCTGATTTTAACTTTGACCATCTCTAAGCTGTGTCAGCGGAAGCAACACCGACAAAGAAATGCTCTCTTTTGAGTTGTATTTTTAGATCCTGAATGATCAAATGAGGACTGAGCATTTCTACAGCTTTTCAATATAGCAGCTGGGCCTGCTTCCATGTCGCCTTTTAAACTTCTCACTCTAGATAGAAGAGAGTGCAAGGTCTGAGTGTGGGCATTAGCCATGCAAGACAAGCCGCTATCTGATTGCTGAAGGCACTCATCCGTCTCTAGTTGGATGCAGAACACTCCCATGGTGTCTTCTCAGCGAGCAGCCTTCTACTTACGGTCAGGAGGCATGACAAGTTTAAAGCATATTTCCCAGGAAATATATGATGGATAGGAAGACTATTATACTCTGAGCACTGCCTAGAGACATGTATTTTACTAGAAGTAAATACCTATGTAGCAATTATCTTCTGTCACTATTTGCTGCGGTCTTGTCAGCTCTTACTCTTTAAGCAGAGTCGAAATAAATCATTAAAATTGTGGTATCAAAGTTTTTCCTCAAAGTTTCCTACGAAAAATAGTACCACTGCAGAATGAATATTTTTATTTCATGACAATTCTGTCTTGGCTCATGCTGTATGGAGCGGATGTTCCTTGGATGACACATTCAGGCCCTGTATACATATATCTTTTTGTATCTAGAACCCTGCAGGACAATTTGGAGCAATGCCACTTGTGAGGGGAGGTGGAATATTTGATATGTGAAAGTTTCTTAAATGAGCAGTGTATGCACACCTGATATTGTCTGGTCACATAAAAGGAAACTTGGTTATCTACTATGGAGGTCTCAAAGGACTTTTCAAGAAGCACAGAGATGCTACTTCTAGCATATTACCTGACAGCTCTAAATTCAGTGGAATTTTATTTTTATACAATCTCTTGTCTTTGTAATTATAGTTGCATACACTCTGGTAATCATGTTGTTGTTGATGGTTGTTCTTCTATTATGTTCCACTTTATGTTTTTTTCAAAAATCCATTTTTGTCACAAATACCAAGCACTGACTTGTCCCCAAAGATGTGTGCCTGAAGCGTTCTTTGCTTTTCCAGAATATTCTTGGACTCTGGCAGCCTGATAAGAGAGCAGGCAGAAAAACAGGCAGGTTGTTGTTTGAAGCCTTTCTACATTTCATCAGCAATTCATCAAAACCAATCTGCTTTTGCAAAATGCCTCAGTTTGGCAAATGAGTGTTTTGTGGCAAAAGCTCCATTTCATCAGAAAAATCTTGTTGAGTTCTGTTCATTATATAGTGGGGAGAGACGAAACAGATGCATTTCAGTCTACTAATCACAGAGCATGACTGACTGACTTTCCATCTTGTCTCTGTCCTCTTTCTCTTAGTTGCTACTATCAATGCCAAGATGGGAGCTACAAAACCTGCAGACTGCATTGCAACTTTTTATATTGGCAGCTGTTGAACATGCATGTTCAAAAGTAGCACTGAGCACCTATGTACTTGACATCTCATGCGTGGAATACCATCCTCTGAACTAATTTTCTTGGAGTGTGCTTTGCAGACAGCATTTGCAGATCACTTAAACTTCAGATGAATCCTCAGGAAACTTGTGTTGGTTGAAAGTATTTAAAGTACACATGAAAAATAATATATTTGTAAAGAGAATGAACGCTCTGCTCAGGACAGCATTTAAATATGATCTTAACTTAGAAGTCAAAATGAACATAAGTATGGGACTGCAGATGGATTAATCTATATAAAACTTTGTTTGAATTAATGACCGAACACTGAATAGTTAAAAGTACAGTCAGCAAAGAATACGTCTAATAAACAGGACAGTTGTGACCAAATACATAGCTTCCATCTCGAATAACTGAATAGAATAAACATCATAATTTCTTTAATATTGGATTTTTTTGAGAACACAACTTGTAATAAAATCATTGGTGTTCCTAACAATGACAAGGCCTCGGTATTAACTATTCTCATGACTTTTTTTTTTTTTTCTGTGTCATTGCTGTTGTTTTCTTTAATAGGATGAGGTTTTGTCAAAAAATACCAGTCATCAAAACAAAAACATTTCAAGATAATATATCAGAAACTTTGCAAGACTGGGGATCCCCCCCTCCCCATTTATTTTTTCTAAAGGAGAAATCTCATCTGGAATAGCCAGTAACTGTATGGTTAGGACACTCTTGAGGGATACAAGAAACTGCAGTTCAACTTACTGCTTTGCCCTGAAAACATCACCACTCTCTGCAAATGATCTAGTCACCTTGAGGCACAGCAATGTTATGCTGTCTCTCAAGTATACAGTAAAATGTAGATAATGTGTTTGTATTATCACTTTTAAAGCTTTCGCTACGAAGAAAATGTATGAGAAAATACTACCTTTTTAAGGATAGATGCTTGTCCAGCTGGTGTGGAGGCACTTGATATAACCTTAGGGCAGCTTAGCACAATCACAGCTCTGGATAACTTTCAGCGAGCCGTGCAGAAGAAACAATAAATGAAAATTCCCTAGTGTTATTATATTTAAAGAAACTGAGAAAAGTAGCATACAGAGGAATACCTCTGTGAAACTTGATAAATTGCGATAAGTCAAGAGGTCTGACTAACACATATTTTCCTTCAATCTAAGCCTACTTTTAGGTTTTATGCACCAAGAAACAATAAAGAGCTTTTCTTCCTGCTCTCCATTGCTGAATCGTTGGTGTTTCCAATAAAAAGCTGAATTTGTGAGGTCATTTTTTTTCCCTAGCCTTGAATTACCAGGGAGGTGATTCTGCTCCTCTGCTCTGCACTGGTGAGACCCCACGTGGAGTACTGGGTCCAGCTCTGGAGTCCTCAACACAGGAAGGACATGGACCCGTTGGAACAGGTCCAGTGGAGGGCCATGAAGATGATCAAAGGGCTGAGGACAGGCTGAGAGAGTTGGGGTTGTTCAGCCTGGAGAAAAGAAGGCTCGGGGGAGACATTATAGCGGCCTCCCAGTACCTAAAGGGGGCCTACAAGAAGGATGGGGAGGGACTCTTGATCAGGGAGTGTTATGATAGGACACGGGGTAATGGACTCAAACTGAAGGAGGGTAGATTTAGATTGGATATCAGGAAGAAATTCTTTACGGTAAGGGTGGTGAGGCACTGGAACAGGTTTCCCAGAGAAGTTGTCAATGCTCCATCCCTGGAAGTGTTCAAGGCCAGGCTGGATGAGGCTTTAGGCAGCTGGTCTAGTGGGAGGTGTTCCTGGCCATGGCAGGGGGCTTGGAACAAGATGATCTTTAAGGTCCCTTCAAACCCGAACCATTCTGTGATTCTGTGTGATACTGTGAAAGGGGGAAAGACCAGTATGGCTTTATTAAGGCTTTTTTTTCTTTCTTTGGTTAAGTCTGGAACCTAAATTTACTTCTAGCTCTTGGCTGAAGCATAATGAATGGAGAAACAGAAAAGGCTTTTAATCAAATAGTTCTTACTCTTTCTACTGAACTTTAGGGTATGGCTTCCATGTTTAATTTCTACTTTATGGTAAAAGCAAACAAGGGTTGTGGTGGTAGGAAATAAAAAGTATTTTCCTTTTTCCACTTTGGTTTTATTCCTAGGAGTTCACTTATATTCCTTTCCTGCTTCTAATTTTGCAAGGAGAAAACTCAGAACAAAGTAATTTATAGGACTAGGTATTCTAATGAAAGATGTAATGCAAAGGGGTAGATTAGTTACCTAATATGCCTGTATAAGGTAAATTAAATAACAGACAAAAGTTCAAGTATATATAATAAACACACCTTTTAGCCATTAAGTGAACAGACTATTTACTATTATTCTTGAGTTCCTCCTTTGAAACTTACATAAACTTTAAAGTGTCTGTGTTGCTCAGTAAGAGAAACTTTAATGCTTAAAATACCTAGAAAGAAAAAAGGTAGTATGGTGAATTACACAACTCTTGCGTTTATATTAAGACTGTCATTCTCTACCTGATCTGGGAATCGAAAAGGAAAAAGAAGTACTTCATTTTATATCCATGAATGGGAAAGTTCATTAAACTTTGGGCTTCTTGGGAAACAGTTTAGTATTGATTTAGTTGAGACCAGAGGGCTAAGAACTGGAAGGCTTGGTTTCCATATTAAATTCTCACACAAATTTGTTCTGTGACCCTGGACAAATGAATTACCTTACATTCAACAGCTCAAAACTAGTAAATTTTTTCAGTCAGTTGCTTAAAAAAATAAATAAATAAAAAATTAATTTCGTGATCTTTTGAGTATAAGTACATCTGGCTAATGTGGATGAGAACTGCTACTGCTGGGTTGGCTCTGTGAAAATAAATTTCATTTATCAAGAGGCTAAATATGGATACAGATATTAGTATAAGGCCTCAGTCTTCAAACCACAGAAGCGTGCCATTGCTAGTTAACTGCTTATTATCTGCGAGTGAATACTCTGCATTTTTTTAAATGTTGTCATTAATCAGTTTTCCAAGACGGAATATTGATAAAAAATTTCTGACCTTCTCAGAAGGGACTGCAGCTGGCTTGACTAAATTCTACTGAAGCTAGATGCAGTCTCTAAAATTTTACAACCGATTTAGCTGTGGCAAAAGCTTTCTTGAGCAGGTTTTAGATTGGTTTGGTTGTTGGTTTGGTTGGTTTTTTTTGGCTCCTGGGTACTGCAAAATAACTGTCCCATTCCGCCAGTGAAATAATTGTTATTTAATTATGAGTAAGTGTATTCCTAGAGGATTCCTTTACGTGAGAGGTGATGTCTTCATGCATATTATAAATAAAGCTAGGGCTACTATGGGCCCTGGTTTAGAGCATTTTGTAAAGTTCTGCAGTATATAGATACTAAAAGCTTTTGAGAAAGCTTTTTTGCTCTCCTTTGTTTACCCTTTTCATGATTTCATCCAATTTATTGGTAGCTGTTGTCTCTACAAATCAAACAGGACTTTCACCGTGTTTTGTTTTAAAATCTCCTCTAACAGTAAGCATATAAAATGTAATGGTACTGCAACACAGAAAATTTGTTATATTGAAGTACTTTATTTTAAAATGTCAGAAAAAGGAATGAGAATCAGATCTTACACATTGATGGAAAGCTGAACTTTTGTCTTACAATGACGGCCAATGTCTTCATTATTTATATTACACAGGAAATATAAGGAACATCAGTTACACTGAAAATTTTGTCCCATTTCTTAAGAAATATATTAGCTAAAAGGCTCCAGATAAAACTTGAAATAGATAATCCATGCAACACACGTTCAGGCATACTGGTGTGATTGTTGTATATGATTTGCTTATTATCCGCTATTGACCAACACAGTTCCTCATATGTATAAGAGGGAATTTGCAATATATAGCAAGAAAATATCTTCTGTTTTTGAACAGCTGATAGACGAATCATAAAAACTTCCACGTATAATTTATTTCATCCTTAGTCACAGTCTTCTGGAAATAAAACTGGGATTTATGAGACAAGGACTTCACAGAGTGGGGAGTGTTGAAAGAGCAAAGCTGTCTATCCCTTGTTTGCTAGGGTTTTAAGTATGGAGGCATGAAAACAGGTACTTCTGCTATTTACTAGTCAATACCAATAAATTAAGAAATATTTAAAACGACAGGTAATACCTAGTCCCATGGCAGCTGTAGCAAACTTTTCCATTGATTTTAATGGAGCTGGGATTTCATCTGAAACGCTCAGCTTTCAAACCTTAATATATTCTCATGTTAATTCAGTCTTCGAAACGAGACTTTGTCAGTGGTTCTTTTAATTGCACCTGCTAGTCACCAAGATTAATGCAAGCAAATATTCTCTATCCTCCGTACACCTGTAGCAAGTGCTATTAAACTATCAATGTAAAAACTCTCCTAGCATTCACAATTCATGTAACCCCATACATTGTGGAGTATACTTGGGAATGATACCATGATAGCATGTACATGGTGTACACAAGCACTAGTTAGCACCCAAATCAGCTTCCGAGACATAAACTATCTATAAGCTTTGAACAAATTCCAATGCTCATCCAAATTCTACAGCTGAGGAGTTTCTTTTATGAATTCGGAATAAATGTGATAGGGATTCGATGTATTTGGAGTTGAGTGGTGGCAAACTCAGGTTATTCTTGTGTGCAGTCTTCAATAAAGCCTAGTTTGGCTTTAAATAGCTATATGGAATTGGAGTTTTGGTTAGCTTTTGTCCATTGCTACAGCTTCAGGTAACCACCATTTTCAATGAAAAAAATGCTGTTACTTTAGGCTATGTTTACTAATTTGCTTTTCTGTTTTTTGTTTGTTTGTTTATTTGTTTGTTTTAACCATTTAATTTGTTTTAGAAATCTTAGTTGATTTTCTTGTTTTAATTCTCCAGACTATATATTCAGGGCAATAGTGTATGTAATGTTCAGTACTATTCAGGAGGTGGCTGTTAAACCATCTGACATGTACTCTTCTGCAAAGTTTCTCCACATTTTGTTGCAAAATCTCATTTTACAAGTTCAATGCATAGCTGCTTTGATTCATTTTAACAGAGGCATTGTTTCATATTGTGTTTGACCACAGCTCAATCATTATGAGTCAATTTCCCATCATCTTTAATTGAATTAGTATAATTCATGTATGTATCCATCATAGCCTATTCAGCTATAGCATTTTAATTTATGTCCTTTAGTCTTGGACTCACTAGTCTTATTCTCTGCAGTCTCATCTGTATGCCTTGGGTCTGTGTCAGTTTCAACAGCGCTGAATGGAAATGACATGGTTTGAGATCACAGGCTGCTTTCTTTCAATGCTCCTTTTCTATGCTTGCCCATTCGTTTTACATTATACAGTAGTCACAATATACAGTCTTAATGTAAACTCCTATCAGTTTGTGGTATTTTATGTCCTTTGAAACTGACCACTGTTTGCTACTCTATCACTGAGACTCTCCATTTTATAGAATTGGTTTAGAGGACTTCCAGTTTAAGTCCCCTCTTGTAGGTTCATATCCCATCACTTTACATTTAATTACATTTATGATGGAAGCCAATCAAATTCATTTATGTTAGCTATGTCTTTGAGGTTAATTGTGCCATATTCATTTTCTATCCTAGTACACTTATCCAAGTTTTAGACCAATTAATCTTTGAATATTTTTTTTAGTGTTTAAATCCAGAAGTATCGTTTCATATGGTTTCTGAGCTGATTAGCTGTTGCTGTAGATTCAATTTCTGTCTTTCAGTGAAAATATATAAGATCAGTAGCTGCTCCGCTCTGCAGTTTATTGCTCATAGCTGTAGTTAGATCTAAAAATACTTTTTAGGTCTTTTGTCCTAGGTGGCTTTATAGAAAACATGATGAGTTTTTTCTTCAAAATGTTCATTGCAATATTGGAATTTGCTTACAGCTTAGGTTTAACCTCTCTGCTTGCTCTGTGGACCAGATCGCTCCAGCTGAAGTACGCTCAGCTGGAGTGTACTTCCATGGATTTATGGTACATAGTCAAAAATAAATATATATTGCACAGTATATTATGACCTGATATTGTTATGATTATTTTGATTTTTAAAAATAAAAATCATTTAGGCTATTCTGTCTAAATTCTTATTATATGAAGGAGATGCTTCAGCCAGAGATTAATTCTTGCTTGAAGTGCAAGTACTTGAATGTTAATTTTATGACTGCAGTGGGATTTTTAGGGTTCTGCTGAAATTAAGCTTCCAGTAACAGTATTTTGTGAAATTTTATAATTTTTACAATTTTAAAGTACATTATTTTAATGTAATAGTTTTTGTACTGAGTGCAACAGCACAGCATCATTAGTTCAAATTAATATAATTAATTAGTGATAATTATCACTAATGAAGCATGAAATATCCGCCAGCCAGATTCCAGTTAGCAGCTTAGCTATCTGTGTTTTGTTCTGACTATAAGTAAGTCCGCTTGCTCTGTTTTACTTTTTTTACGTTAATTCCATTTTATCAAAACGCAGTCAATTCTCTGGCTAGGACAAATTCATTTTGAGTTGAAGGTAGTATCAAAATTCAAAGTTCAGATTGCAAAATAATGAATCTTCAAACATGCCACTCAGAAACAAAACCGATTCCTTTGCATTCCTCACGTTTATAAAAAGATTTTTCAGAAATTGCGGAAAAATTTCTAACTTGTGTGATTTAATTTTCCTATTATATATTTGATATTGATTAACTATTGCAATCCTCCTTAAGGCATTATATTGTAAGAAAGGTAAGAAAACATATGAAAAAGAGCCAAAGGTTTTCACATGAAAGCGATTATGCCAGTCCTTAATTCATGATATGGGTTTATTTTGTGCAAAATTTTAAGTACTGTAAGTAGAATGTGTACTTCAGTGTTTTAATGAAAGGCGTGTGTGGGCCAAACTATATTTCTAAGCAGTGAACATTGACAGAACTCTCAGTCACACGGACTGGAGAACAGGTCTAGTAATTACAAGTGGTGAAACCAACTCGTGGCCCATGCCCCAAACGCAGCTCAAGGTGGTCATTGATTAACATGGGAGAAAGTAGGACAAAACCCAGAAAATTCTTTCCTTGTACCCAGACTTCTCTAACTTAATTTATCACTTTTCTTATACATATAGTTGAATAAATTTAGATTTTTTAATAAAAATTCCTGCAAAAAATGTGAAATAACAGCACCACACATTAAAGCAGCCCATATCACGTGCAGAGGTATGATTCAGTAAAGTGGATGCCTGGACTGGGTAGAATTAATGTGTTGCTTCTTGGTTGTTTGGAATTATTTTTATTATTTTTGCCACACTTTTCTTAGATAGATGAATACGCGAGACCTTAGAAGGAAATAGTTTCATTACCAAAGACACTTGAGCTTATGCTTTATAGACGTTTTCTATTTTACCTATCATCTCCTGAAGTAATCTGAAGTAATACTACAGCCTTAATGCAAAGGAAGTAGTAAAACTTGTAATAATATCAGAGGCAGTAGATCAATGTGACCTCTTAAAATGAGCTAAAAATTTGTGAAGCATTTGTGAATCACTAAAGTGAATTTCCTCTTTACACTGAAATATTTTTATTTGGATACGTTAGAACAATGATTTATCTCTAGCTGATGTTTAGTAGTTTCTTTTTAGCCACATCTATCCCTCTCATAGGTTCTTTTAAGGCATATGCCTTCAAAGATAATTATACAATGCTCATATATGATGTACATTGACTACATAGGTACAAGGTTGCTTAACAACATGGTAATGTCTGATTTGGTCGCTCAAGTAGAATACTTCTGCCTTCACTATTATACCAGGAGATTAGTAGTGTATAATCCTATCTGGCCTACTAGGAAAAAGAAGTCTCCAAAACCGTATGAGTCACTATCCATGTCTGTGGCCTATCCCTTCTACATGAAGAACACCAGAGAGCCAGTGCCCCTCCCTGAGTTATTACAAAAGTGATGTGTCTTATCAGAAAAGGCTGATATGTCCTTCATGTTCTTCAAGAGCAACAAATCCTCATTAGCCCAATCTGTAACCTGTTGAAAACCTGAATATGTTGAATTAGTCATATTCTTTCCAACAGAGTTTTCCATTTTGGATTTTGTACCTCATAAATTTTACAGTGAGCCTGAACAAATTCCTGCAATGAAAATAGCAGTCAATAATGGTACCCAAGTTTCAGTAGTACCCAAAACTACAGACATAAACCTGGAGTTCTTCCTTTTTTCTTTACTGTAAAGAAAAGGCTGTCCTTGCTCAAACTGTATCTGATTCTTGGCTGAAACTAATGAATAAAGGTTTGGAAAGGCTTCTGCTCCAGACCTTAAATAAAAATGGAACTAATAAAACATCCGCAGAAGTTTGCATTTGAGACCTAACCTTATGCATCAAGAAGATTCTCATATAAGTGCTGTTGCAAGTATTTTCTCAAGTGATGACTCCATCCCATATTTAGTGTTACAAAACTTTAATGTGAAGTCTCGCTTTCATATAATTTATTTTTGATTATAATTTGATGAGGAAAATGTCAACAAAATTAAGTCAAATCAAGACACTTTCCTCAGGAGGAAGAGATACACATCACACAGTTATTTTTATTACTGTCTTCTATAGCGAGAAGGTAAATCTTTCTCTTCTGGGAAATCTCACATATAATGTTTTGTTAGCCAAATGTTGCATTTAGTAGCAATGATATTTAGGAGCATGCAAACTTTGTTCAAAGATGGGCTATAGCTAGCACCTACTCCTGATCAGATGTTGTGCTAATTAGGACAACTAGCAGAAATTTAGTAGAAAGAAAGAGACTGCATTAATTCCCACCACTTCTGCTGAGCAGCCTGTGGTCTTATTATTCCCATAGGTGATATTTATAAAAGAAAATACAACAGTGTTAATGTTTCTAAAAGTACTTCAACTTTCAGCACGTCTGAAGGCAGTTGCTCCATCTGGTCCTATTAATTCAATTTGTCTTTAACTCCTTATTGCTCCAATACTTCTGTAGACATCCTTTCAAATGACAATAATACACCGGAACACGGATTAGAGAGTAAGTGTCACATTTTACATTGTTATTTAAGTGGTAAAGGTAGAATTCTGCCTCACCCCACCCTACTTTGTCTTAGTACCACTGTCATCTTTAGCACTGCTTTAGACTAAAGTCATGTAAAATATCCTCACTGAATCTCAAATGTTATATAAGAAATATACGTGAGATTTGTTCATATATTTAAAAAACACAGTATGCGTTCACGACAGTTCACAGGTACTGAGGGAGGTTGTACAGATGCCAAATTTTGCTCCTGCTACTTAACTCCCAGACCTGACTCAGACAGCCTAAATGCTACTATTTTCCTATGTGCCATCAGGAAACAGAGACGGCAAAGCGCTTGTCTTATTCTGTTCCTGGTAAGTACAGGTAAGCAGCTTCTCGCTGTCTTCATATTCTTCCCACAGCTCCCAGTATGTTTTATAGAGTGCTCAGTGTCCTATCATTGTCTCATTTTCTGAAGTATCTGCATAATTAAAGCATTGCCTTCCTTTATATAGTGACCTACGATGGGAAAACAATCTTTTTCATTATTTTAAGAAAATTTGTTGACCTGTACCCATAATCTTGACTGAGGTAAAGGAGCAGTGTAACTACTAAAGTACCTAAGCAGCTCAAATGAATGTTCACATTGTACTATTGCTGAAGATGTACATCACAATAGAGATGCAGTCATGCCAAATGCTCTCCGAGTCTTATATTAAGATACTTTTTGTAAGAACTTGGTAAACTAAAAAGTCTTGTAGTACTGAGCAGATCACAGGTAATACCACTTCAGCTGTAGAAGGTAACAGTTTCTTCCCTAAGGAAGTATTTGTTTAATATCACAAAATATCTGCCCAAGGTCCTAATACTGAGAGAATCCTTGAGTAAAAAAGACAAATGATGTAATGAAAGTGGAAAGTCAGTTGTAGGAAGGAAAGGAATAGGTTTCTATGACCCAGCAGAAGACGCTGAGATGTGAAATTAATTTGCATTTTTGGTTCACTTCTGTAAATGAATTGCAGGGTTTTTTTAATGAGGCCTTTCTGAAACTTGAGATTTAGCACAGACTTATAAAAGAAAAAAACCCACAACCCTTTCTCCTACCGTAATGGCATCCTATTATTAACCTTCTTTCCTAAGCTGTCACTTTACTGGATGAAAGAACATACAGGAAAAATGAAGCCTAGCCATGCATTCACAAAGTGTTTCCACTGGATTATTCATAGAACTGCTGATCCAAATAAGAGCACATTTTACTTTCTCAGGTGTAAAATTCCACGCAAGTTGAAGGGGAGCCTTAAAAATAATAACGGGTGCAATTATATTTGGAATATGTCAGACAATCATGTAATTTTTCAATAATGAATTAATTAGTATAGTAATATTTTTCATATGCACAGTGTAATTGCTTTCCTCTGAGGATCTCAGAATGATATAAACAGTACTTAATTAGGCCTCTACACACCCATTTGGGGTAATCATTGTCTTACTCATAGGAAACTGAGGTACAAAGCGGTGAAATGACATTCCTGCTAACACACAAGGAGTTAGAGGAAAATGAAACCACAGGGCTTTTGCTTCATGTTAATGCAGAAGACATTTTAATTTGTAATGTTTAGTTAAAAATGTGAAAACGTGAGTACATAAGAATTCAGTCTCCATCGTAGAATAGCCAATGCATCTCTTCTAATAAAACAGAAAAAATACTATATTGAACCATGTATAAGAAAGATAACTCTTAGCCTTCAAACAAACTCCTTAAGTTGAGCAACCCTAAAAGGAATAATCACAGAACTCAGCTTGATGCTTAGCAGAAGTCACTAAGCACTTTCCCTCATTCATAAAATTTATTGAACTAATAATTTCTGATGACCATTTTATTCTTTGCAGGCAAAGAGATAGCACTTTTTTCTTAAGAGGCAGAGGCCATTATTTAAGCGATCCATTTCTTTCTCTTGTTGGCTTGGCATACATCTGAGTACTGATGACCTTGAAAATAGAGCTTACTAAATTTAATATGATGTAAAATTAAATCAAAATTCAAAAGTCTCTATCATAGGACTGATGATCAAGTATATGAGGTGTAAATATCCTTTACTCATAAAATAGGTATATTTTATGCCAATTATAGGAAGTATATTGTATCTGCTTGATATTACTAATAACATCCAATCAATCAATTTTCAATTCCAGTTTCTCATACATCTAGTAAATTTACCTACTCATGCATTAATAAGGTAATCATACAGTGGTAGAAAAAACCTGAAAGCTGAGTCCACAATCACTGTTTTGCAGGTTGACTAATTAAGACACCTTATTTCCTAATTAGGAAGGAGATTCTACTTCGCTAATGTCCCTGCCTGACACATTATTCCAGCTTGATTTTTGTTAGTTCTTCACCGAGATCAGCAGTTCTCAAAGGACTTTCATTTTCCTACTTCAGACTTCTAGTGTGTTATTCTTATTTTACTTGAGTGTGACCTCTGGGACTGCTATGGTATATATATCTTAAATATAATTGTAAGACTTGATGAAGTAATCCTTATCTATACAAAAGAATTTCTATTTTTTTAATAATAGATCTTTTCTAGTTGTTGGGCTCTACTTTATGTCTCTTTATTACAAGTGACCTACAAAGAAAATGCTCACACTATTCTTAGTTCTCCAAGCCAAGTAAATGTCGCAGCATAACAAAGAAAGATTACGAACACATTCCTTTCATCAAAACACCCATATAAGTACTAAATTTTAGGTATATTGATATGAATGAATCTGAAAAGGTATGTAGGTTCTCCTACCTGAGAAATCAAATTCTGTTCAGTGCTCTGGTATTTATTATCAGTATTCCAAGACTTATTTTCGTTTGAGGAAAGCATAAATGGTAGGAAACCTGGGTACTTCAAAGTATCTTCAACATTTAAGTATTGCAGGATCTCAAAAAACAGAGGTTATCTTCTTCTGAATGAAGCCCCCATAATCCAAGGGGAAATGGTGAATGATCTGCTACAGCACGTAGACACACACAAGTCTATAGGGCTGGATGGCATCCACCCGAGGCTACTGAGGGAGCTGGCGGATGTGCTCACCAAGCCACTTTCCATCATTTATCAGCAGTCCTGGGTAACCAGAGGGGCCCCAGTTGAATGGAGGTTAGCAAATTTGATGCCCATCCACAAGGAGGACCAGAAGGAGGATCCAGGGGACTACAGGCCTGTCAGTCTGATCTCAGTGCCTGGGAAGGTTATGGAACAGATCACCTTGAATGCCATTACGTGGCACACGCAAGACAACCATGTGACCAGGCCCAGTCAGCATGGGTTTATGAGAGGCAGGTCCCGCTTGACAAACCCAATCTCCTTCTATGATAAGATGACCCACTTGGTGGATGAGGGAAAGGCTGTGGATGTTGTCTATCTAGACTTTAGTAAAGGTTTTGACACCATTTCTCACAGCATTCTCCTGGAGAAACTGGTTGATCATGGCTTGGATAGGCGTATGCTTCTCTGTGTAAAAAAAACTGGATGGATGGCCAAAGAGTTGTGGTGAATGAAATTACATCCAGTTGGTGGCGGGTCACAAGTGGTGCTCCCCAGTATTGGGGCCAGTTCTGTTTAATATTTGTATCAATGAATAAAGTGAAAGTTAAAGCCAAATGGATCGGTTTCCTATGTCTTTTTTTTTTTTTTTTTTTTTTAATTTTAAAATCAAAGTAAGCACTGGGACAATAGAATTATGCCTTTAACAGTTTCAGAAGCATTTCATGCTCCTTCAAAGGCAACAGAATTTGACATGGATCTAGAAGCCGCTTTCCCTGCCACTTTCCCTATCACTTGTCTTTGTGGAATCACAAAGCACCACGCTGCCTGTTTGCTTTAACTTAAGACACAGGATGTGATCTGGATGAATTCAACTGAACCACCAACTATGTTGTCTCATCAGAGAAGTTCTCCGAGAAAGGTCTCATGAATACTTGTTCCAGAGACAGCAACTGGGAAGGTGAAAGCAGTAAAACTTAGGCAATAGCTGATGTTACATATACTTTAACCAATGCAAGCAAGACATGATATACAAGTTGTGAAGGAAGTACTTAAAAAAAGGAGATAAGTGACAAACAGAAAACCTTGATAATGAATCTTCTGCTGCTAAAGGACACCAAGAATAACAAAAAAGCAATTAATCTAAGCTTTGTTCTCATTAAGGTCTCATAATTACACTTTCAAGATTAAATGTATTTATGTGGGGGGTCAAACCATTTCATTTGAAGCATTATATCATCCAGATTTCTGTCACTGAAACTATTTTAAGGAAGGTCAGACTGGTCATCTTAAATGTTAACAAAGACAAACGCATTTACCTGGAAATGAACAAAAAAGGACAAAATTCAGCTTCTTTCAAAAGCCTTACAGCCAAAGATACGTATTTTACACTTGCAGGGCTGTATTTCTTTTGCATTCATTAAATTTGCAACAATGACTGGAAGGAAAAAATCCAAGCAAGGGGAAAAATGTGTTCAGAATTTAACTTGATGCTCATTTCAAAGATCACAAAAGTAATGCTCCCACTGTCATGCTGCATTGAAACCCTGAAAAAGAATGCCACTGAACTTCCTTGAACAGATTTTGCCGAATTAAAGATTAGATTCTGTTAATGGGCGGGAATTACTGAGGGTACATTCCAAATTTGGTTTTAAGCTGGGAAATGGATCAACTTCAGAAGAGTCAGTCTTATCTTCCATTGAGTCTTACGAATGTATAGCGTTCTGTGTTTGAAGTGAAGACACTGGGAAGAGATGCTCTAGTGTTATAAGCGTATGCTCCTGAACTTATAATTTCATGACTCAATTCTAAATAAATAATAGAAAAAAGGAAATTAAAATATATAGCAGTAAAATATTACTGGTTTCATGTGCTTAACTACTTTCCAGTGATACGAATGAAATAACTCTATGCACCATAGTGAATGATACAGATAATCGATAAAGGACAGGAACGTTTAATCGCCACAGGGGGAACATTTCACACAAAACAACTCTTCCATCCCTGACCTCTCCAGTCCCCGTTCTCAAGGGAACCTTCATAAAATACTCCCAAAGATGAACCTGGGAAATGAGGCTTTTATAACTCTGGAAGCTAGAAATCTTGAATTCAATAGAATTAACATCAGTTTTTATACTCCAATACAAGTCTCTGTCCGATTCATCGCCGTTATACAAACTCTAAAAACACTTTTCTCTCTTTTTCAGGTGAGTTAATGATGTATCACTTGTTTCATGATAACACTCTCTTCTTTTCCTGTATTGATCTCCGATACTTCCTCTCTCATTATGTAACATAGCCAGATTAAGGACGGTAGTGTCCAATCCTTTATGTCATCTGGATTTTCCTCCTTGTCAAACCCGAGAAAAGGACAATTTCTTCTGTCAGATTTTGCCTGTCATATCTGTAGACCATTGTGGTTGCAAGATCATGACTGTAACAATTGAAAACTAGTAGAACTCAAAAACCCTTATTTATTTTAATGCCATTAAATGCCATTTTAATACCTTAATGCCATCATAAGTAATATCTGGAATATAACAATGCAAAGGAATACTGAAATCACCTAAATGTCGCTATAAGATCTTCAAGCACATGCCAATTTTTATTTTTATTCATCACATGTGCTCCCATTTTGTGCCATTATACAACGTGGAGTCTGAGGATTAAATATTCCTATCACTGATGCCACTGAGAAATTAATGTTACTTCAAAGTGTTCTTTCTCATTCATAGAAGAGTATGATCAGAAAAAAAGCCTATGCAAAATAATACCAGTAAAATTTTTGTAATATAGAATACATAACTCCTGAAGCATCTCAAAGATTATCTAGTACACATCCACTCACTCTGCCTCAAGGCACAGTGAGCTCTGTTCTTGACACCCTGACAGAAGTTTGTCTAACCTGTTCTTAAGTTCCTTCACATCAGAGGTTCCAGCCCTTTTGTAGATCTAATCTACTGCTCTTTTTGTTTTGCTCATTTAGCAGAAATTAATGCAAATGTGGGCATTTGTTTTCTTCTATTATATTTCTAAAAGGTATTCTCAGATTTACCAAGTCCATACTAAGTTTGATGTGTCGATGCAATGCAGTGTTAGAAAGGCCATCCCATTTAAAAACAAGTCTCAAAGGGATTTTGCGAACAGTGGCAGACATTTCTGAATATTTAGTTTTAGCCCAGAAAATTTTGTTATTATTTGCAACATAGTCCCACAAAATGTATGGCACAACAAGAATGAGAGTGAATTGCAACTGAAAAATTGTACTAAGTAAATGCAGAATAAGTTTCCTGGTTTCATAAGCAATGTTAATATTTTATATAACTGTAAGCATCTGAGATCCAGTTCTGCCTTGAAGTTTTGGGTTTTTTTATTTCAGCTGTTAAGTTTTATAAAGTATTTTAGGATTTATCTAGATACATATATTCCTGAGAGATAGCTATTATCATTCAGTCATATTGTTACATGGCATCCATCATCATCCTATGCGGTGTCAATCGGGAATTCAGGCTCTTTAAGATTAGGTAGCTGCATATCTCTTTTGACAGAGCTTTGTTAAATGACTGTGCTAATAATCTTGTCCAGCAGAAACTGACAATGCTTTCTTTTTCTAGCTGCCCATACCTAAATTACATTGTGCTTTTTTATATATATATATATTTTTAAGGCAACTTGATTATTCCATAATATAGTATAAATAGAAGTTTCATATAATATTTCAGGCTACGTGGAAGGAGAGAGAGAAAGAGAGGATATGACTGGAAAAAAAGGAAGTAATAAAGTAATGAAAATGAAAATAAAAGTATAAATAAGGATAATAAAAAGCTGATTAGTCTCTTCTATCTGGAGTGAGAGATCATCACCATATCACTGATGTTTGGATGAAGCCAGCTCCAATTTCCAGACAAATAAATCCGTCTTTCACAGATTGAAATAATATTTTAAATTGAATGGCTTTGGCTTATTAAAAAATCACACAATGTGGAAATACTTAAGTAGAAAAAACAGACAGATGGCTCAGTAAATTAATCTATAAGCAGCAACAGACCATAAGGTTAGTTGCTGACATTGACCGAATGTTGTGGAAGGCGATAGAGAGATGACAGTATTAATTAATAGCAAACACATGAAGGTGAAAAAGGATAATGTAAAAGGGGATGAGATGCGTTAGGAACCTGTCATTTAAAGAGAGTCTGGAATTTCACATTTGAGATTTACAATTGTACTTAAATTTCCCCACAGTTTTGTAACATTTTGATTGAAAGCTCTGGTGAAACACATTATGAAAACAGGAACACATCTCCAGTGCTGATCTACATTCTTGACTCCAACTTCAAACTCAGCCTCATTTTAAGACTGCTCTGATTTTTTTCACCAGTGGTAATCATTATGCAGAAAAATACATCATATTATTTAGAAAATAGGTCATACGACACGTCAATTTAATTGTTCTGAAAGAGACATTGCTCTGTTCTTCCAAATTACTAGACGATTTTTTTGTCTTGCAGCATTTCCAATTACAGTATATTTTTGGGTAATATATCAGTGTAAATTTGGAACTGGGGGTACTCCAAAAATTACACTGATATATTTTTGGCAGACTGTATGCTGTGTTCCAAGCTAGAAGTCAAAACATCCTTGCTCTTTAAACTCTGACATTATTACAGCTATAAAAATGATATTAGATATTTTTCATATATTTTAAACAAGATAATTCAAGTTCACTGACTTTTCTGGTGCTGTATAAATTCATGCTAGCTGAAGAGCAGGCATAGAATGTTTTTCATTTATTTCACTCTTGTTTCTGTGAACTTACTGAACCTGATTTTGAAAAAAATGCTGAGCACTCCTGCAGGTACTGGGTACTGCTTTCAGTTGAAATTCTGCATTTTAATCTCTTCTGACGGAGGAACCAGTATAAAAAAATCACAGCACGGGTATGCAAGACAATACTTCAATATACGATTTTTAAAAATCTTTCAAAATCCTGCTGGTCTTTTATTCTGCAATAATCCATATATAGACATCAGAAATACATGATACAATAGTACATCCACGGTATATTCCCATGACAGATGGAATCAATGTGCATGTTCATCTGGTTTGTTCATTTTTTTATTTTATTATTCCTAACCAAATTACATTTGGGTATTATTCCCAACCAATGTACTTTTTCCAAATACATTTTGATAATGCAGAAATATAAACCTCCCCTTTAACTGCTTTGGATTTATTAAACCTGAAGGAACAATAATCAAGCTTGATACAGCTAGACTGGTGACAAATACCTAAACCACTAACTTGACACTAAATTGGAAACCTCTGATATTATTAAGTAATCTGGTGGGTTACTCTTATGCTGAGATATATATCTTAGATTTAGATTTCACAGCTGATGAGATAGATAAGAAGAATTACTGTTGAGAGAAAGACATCTGGAATAAAAATATTCTTTCATATAAACAATGATCTTTTTTTTCAGTTGTTTTTTTTTGGGGGGGGGTTGGTGTGCTTTTTTTGTCTTTTTAAATCAAAGTATTATACTGCAAAATTTAGGTTCACTGTTACTGGCTATGATCATTGCATTCATTTCATAACTTCAGCTTGGTTTTCCTAGTTTTGCTCTCAGTTTATAAAAATAGTTATCCACACAAATCAACTGCTAGAGATAGCGTGGTTGTGGAGGAAGACTTCCATAATGTCCTTGTCCATTGAACTGAGATATGTGCAGTAATGCTCGTCTCAGTGAACTTTAAAAAGACGAGCCCTTCAAATAGTCTGCCTGGCAGCCTGGAATGATTTTCAAATTAATTTTCATATTGTTCTGAACGTGACTGGGAAAAAAGACAGAGGCCATTTAAAGCAAAAGCAGCAATGATTATTTTATGACTCTTCATAATGGATTCTTCATTGAATTAAGTAAGTTAAACTTTAAAGAAATATTTCTTAACCAGTAGTTCTAAGTGCATGAAGAAGGCTGGTGGAACTTTGTTTGCTTATAATAATGTATTTCAAAAGGCCTAGTTTTAAATCACCATTTAAATGCTGCCTTGAGTCTTTCTATCTCAGTAGAGAGTGACTTTGTGACTTGAGTCTACAGCTCATGAATAAAGCATACCATGTATGTGAAGGTTTGTAGGGCTGCAAGTCAACTGGGAAACTCAATCTTTCTTTGATAAAAACATTTTGCTTTTGCAAGAGTGCTGGAATGAGAGCCCTAGAATTGGAGACTTCATTTTATTCATTTCATTTTATTCAAAAGGTGGTATGAGTTTTCCTCCTCTTGTGCTGCCACTCTGCCTCTGTTCTAACCTCATCAAAATATGCTCCTGGGAGACGGGGCTATAAGGACAAAAGTACAAGTTTCATCCTACAGAGATGTTCTGTTGCCAGCAACAAATGAGTTACCTCTTGCCCTTGTTTGGGAAAGACAGATTCTGTGATTAAAACATCAATGGGAGTGGAGTGAATGCAACAAAAATCCTGTTTTATATGTTTTCATACACTTGTAAAGATGTAAAACAAACTGAACCCCAACACTTTAGACTCCCTAACAGGTTTGCTAATTCTATAGCACAGTGAAATTTCCACAGTCTTAAAGAGTAATTCTAGATGAGGTCACAAAGAAAACCTGCCACAAGGAGAAAGGCTGTCTATACGGTACATGGTGTATAGAGAACTCCGCAGATAAACGAAGCATAGATAAAAGTGGAAAGTTTCAATACTGCAAAATAATATGGTAGTAACTTATGGTCACTGCCAGACTGGCCTTGGAACCAGTAAACATTCTTCTAAGCCATTTTTCCAGACTTTGTAGCATGTGGACTTGTATGACAGCTATGTTTGGGCACCTCCCTTTTAAGGTTTTGAACTCTTGATCACTTGCGTATCACCAGTAAATTTTTTCCTTATACTTTCAAGATTTAATTTCTCTTGTGTAACACCTATGTTCATTTTCTGGTAAATTGATACCAAGCAAATTTACCAGTTAGAGCTGAGACTGAAATCTAGTCAACATAATTACCTAACTTAGGGAATGGAACTTAGTATTAGGAACTTAGATAATTAACTGAGAGTGAGAAACCTTAACTGGAGAAAGTTAAGGTTAATTGAGACTAATCCCACTCTAGAAATCAATTCCTTTAGTCTGTTCTTTAAACTATATTGTAAAGACTCTCCTGTAAAATGTGCCATCCGAAATATCTCTAAAAGCTCATGTTTTAGAAAAGTAACGTAAGTTATTCCACCTGCTAAGCGCACTGCATATTAAAGTAACCCATCTTTAAACCAAGTTACTTGTTGGCTTCAGTCTTGCTACTAAACCAAAAAAAAGATGATCCTTGGAAAAAGAATATCTGCATATCATAATGACTATATTGACTTTATTCTTTGTATAGCCCCTTAAAAAAATCTAAAAAAAAAAAAAAAAGTATAACAGTTCAAAATTTCATTAATATATTCAGTCTTTACTGAAATAAAATTTAGTGAGGTAAATGACATTAGATTTTTCTTGATGTATGATAGCAGTTAAAAAGAGCAAAGCAACTAACTCCTGAGAGAGGAGTCAAGGGAAGGTGTTATTCTGACATCGGTCCCCAAATGCTGAGAGGCCTTCCACTATGCTTTGTGACGAGGTCAGAAAAGATCACGCTGTATTACCCCCTGTGCATCCTTAGTTCTCATGGCTTAACCTGAACGAGTGTAAATTTGAGTAGACAAGTGATCATCAACAAAAATTTAAAGCCTGCTACAAAATGATGCAAAAACATTTAATGTTGTTTGATTTACTTAGATTAAGAATGATCAATGAGACATTAATAAGAAGCTGTCAATCCATTTGTAGCCTCAGCTGCGTTATCTGTCAAATACTCTGCGCAACAAGCTGTCCGCGGTGAAGGGCATTTTCAATGCTTTGGTGGAGTTTTACACCAGGAAACTAAGAGGGTAGTTCAACCCAGCATGCCAATTAGCATTTTCACTCTCAGAACATGTTTACTGTGATTCTGCCTCTGCTGCTAAAGGCCAATATCAGGGAACTGGTCTACTGACTATATAGGTCTCCCAAACACTGCAGCTGAGCCACTTTGCAGCTGCTTGTCAATGCCACTTGTTTCCTAACTATGTATCCCTGATTTCTGGTATTGGCTCTTCCTTCAGCATCCCCTGCAAGAGTTAGACCACGTACCACCATATATGCAGAGGAAAATCAGTTCTGCAAACATTAGCAACCAATCACTAGTAGCTAAAATAAAAGATTGGTTGGATTATTTTCCAAATGCTACCAGAAAATCACATAATAGACTCATCTGGAATAATCACAAAAGATAAAGCAAAACCAGAACAGTCCAAAATACTCATTACATGGTAGCTTTCCCAGTGTTTATCAGAATAATAGTATGTTTGCTGTATTTTCCAATTCTGATGCCATTGTCATCTGTCACTTCCTTTTTTTCTCTATTTCTTTTTCTATTTTAAACTGCCTTTGAAATAATTGCATTTATAAATTCTCATTGACAGATGAAGAGGAGAGGAAAAAGAGTTGACATTATCCTCCTTACGGAGATCAAAATGAGATTTATTTCTTCAAATATTCAATCTATTTCCTTAGGCTGTGTTATAAATGCATCTGTGTTACCTGCTGCATGTCACCAAAGATCACAAGCAATTTGTTCTACAATAAAACTGGGAAAGTACAATCACTGTTAAATAACACCTGCGGAAATCAAGGGGACACTGGTAATTTTGGAGAAGGCCTTTTTACCATCAATGCGTTTTAGATAATGGAATGTAACTGGGAATAGATGTGTAACCAGCTCCTAAATCAGTCAAGAGTATTTGATGATATCATAAATGGAGAGAGCAGGACTGGAATAGTACGGGACTCCGTCTGAAGGCATAATGAACAATTGTCAGTAAATGCTTCATGTGCCTCCTCATATAAAAGAACAGGAAAAAGAATACCTACTGAGGAATCTGAATAATAATCTAGTAAATTGGACCAAGTATTCAAAATAATTATTTAAAAGAATTTAACAAACTATTGACAAGTAATCAGACAAGTTAGTCTGCAACTAACAGATTGGATATTTTTCTAAAGTAACAGAGTATTCAAAGCCCACATACTCAGTTTTGCTAATAACTAATTAACTAGATTCCTCCCATTCTCTTATATATTATTCTAACTATACAAACCTGATAAGCATGCTTATGCCAAGCTGAATGAATAATGAAATATATATTGTGTTCATACATTTTCCAGGAAAATAATAGGAGCAGAATGTTTGCTGATAAAGAACGGGTAGGCTACAGATGACCACCTGACCTTGAAACGGCTTGTGAGCACCTGTACTGACACTGGTTCTATTACAGGAGAATGCTTCCTCTTCTTTAAAAAAATGTAGGTGGAAAACAACAATATTCAGATTTCAGATCTTTGGATCCTTGGAATGTATTCAATGCACTTTTGAGATAAAGCTTAAGGGCTTCAATAAATCATATTCTTGAGGACAGTCCATGAAAGATCAAAGTGTATATGTATATGCACATGCACGTATGCGTCTGTGTGACTGTGTCTTCTTCCATTTATACAGAAACCTGAAGCCCTTTTCTAAAATTTAAAGAGTATTTTGGAGCAAGACGAAAGGAAAAAACTAAAGGTAATAGTTTTTATCTGTAGGCATTATGTCTGTCAAGTCATATAAAATTTTGAAATTCAAGGTTATAAGCAATTTGTAGAATTAAAAAATACAGTCCTTATTAAGACATACATATTTATACCACACAATATCTTAGTGCACAGAAAATTGTATGCACGTTAGGCTTGGGGAACGTGTATATTTATGGGTAAATTAGTCTTCAGAGGATTCAAAGCATTTGTTTTATGAGGTAAACATTGCTAACTACAACCATTTAAAGGAATGAATTTATAGAAGACTTTCATCAATAATGTAAACAATGTCTAATTCCTCCCAACCCAAGGGTGTGATTTAGGGGCAGGGGGGAGGAAAACCAAAAACATGCGTTAGTTCTCAATGAGATGAAATAACAGCATAAAGTTTGAAACAGAGTTCCAAACATGGGTTAACATTAACTCTAAAAGACTGTTCTGCTCATTCTAATCTGTGTGTTGGCATATGCACAAAACTAAGCCCTTTCAGATAAATCAGTACCTCAGGTAGATGACAGTCCTGTAAGCACATAGAAATGAGGGTGTCTATACACCTTGGCCACAAGCTATTCCTTATTCTTTCTCACGGTTGCAGAGGCAATGCTTTAATGGGACTAACAGTTGTGAAATGGCTACAAAGTTTGCACTGAAATTCAGCACAGCTCATCTTCAGGAATACGCAAGTAGCTGCTGGTTTTGACATTCACAGGCCCAGACGTAGCTTTCTATATCCACTCCTAGTCCTGCAGAACTCGGCCATGGCTCAGGCCAGAACATGCCATTATTTTTTCCTGCTGTCTTTCTGAGACTCTGGGATGTTTGCTTTTTTCCATCTCCTTTGTGCTACCTGAAATTTAACAGCTGTGCAAAAGGCGGAACAATCTCATTTTGTTTTAACATAATAACTCAGGTTTTTTAAGATACTTATGTGGATAGAAGCAATGAATATATTTTATGTTCACTAATGCGTAAATCATTCCAGAGGACAAACACTTATAACTGTGTCCTGGTGATATTTTGAATCTATACCCTTTTAGGTTAAAAGTGCACTGTAAAATATCAAACTCATTATTTTTTTCTAAACAAAAATAGCTGGAAATATATAAAGAGAAGCATAAGCTTTGAAATATTTAGTTATTTATTGCAACTAGCCTCACTTTTAAAAGGTTTAGCAAACACTATTTAGTGAAAAATATCCTAGCATTGGTAAGTATATATATTTACTTTTCAAAGCCATGGTGTATCATTCTATAGACTGATTATCAGCATCCAACCACCACTATGCCTTTAATTCCTTCTTTTATAAGTGACTTTTTTTACTATCACACACCATTTCAGGACCTGAGTTTCAGCATCAAACATTTTTTAGTGGAACACATCACAAAGTCTATCATCTCCCTCCCTTCTCATCTCCTAAAGACTCGCTCTTTAGCTTCTGCCGCAAAATCACTCCTCTCATGTCTGTCTGATCCATGGACCATGCCAAATTCTTCTGAGGCTTTAAAGTTGGATTTAAGGGCACAGAATTAAAGTGAAGTGCCAGTTAAGAAAAATGAATAATAAATAAATTGAAAATTTTAAATCACTGATGAGCTAGCGTTAAATGCTTTTGTATTTTCAAGCATTACTTTAAAATCTCCATCATGTATAAACAGAATTAAACATACTTTTACTTTCCTTTTTTGTGACACGATCATTTATAAATAAAAGGGCTGACAAACAGAAAAAGATACAAGAATTTTCTTTCTTATGGTCAACCTTGGTTTCTACAAATCTCAGAAGAGGCTGAGAAATTACTTTCTTACTTCTGTTCTTTAAAGAAAAAATAATTTTAACTTAAAAGACTTGGTACGGAAGCAGAAATAGGCTAATGAGAAATGTGTAAATATATGCACTCAACTCATAAGCCATCTGGAATAAAAGACAGTGAGGTGGAGTATGATTAAAGCAAAAAGAGAGAATTACATTCTTAAGCTTGCTAACAAATTGCACTTTTAATGACTCGGTAGGTTTGATAAAGAATATATTTGTAACAGTTTCTTCTAGTTTATATAGAGAATGGAGTGACACCTTCAAAGAGGAGCACTTAAGGTAGACCTCTATCAGGAAAGAGAACTCAAGGGAGACTGTTTCCCATTCAGCGTACCAAAGTGTTTCTGACATCAATCAAAGAATTCTGACAAAAATGTTATGTGGTATGATATTTGGCTTTTTTGTTTTTTTTTAAAGCTACTCACTGGAAATAACACAAAATTGTCACCTTTAGGCTGTTCATGAACAAAAGTGTCAAATGTCACTAGAAAACAAATGAGGGAATGCTTACCTTTTAAAATAGGCATAAATCAAGGCAATTAGTTATTCAAATAAAAATATGAAATCTTTTTATTACATTAAGCCAGGAAGATTTCCCCTGCCTAAAAGAGAATGTATGAGTTAAAAACAGTATCTAAATGGCAAAAAAACCTATTTTTAGTTCAAAAGGGTGGAAACTTAGGAAATGACTCTTCTGAACAAACATATGCATCTCCTCTAAGATGAGATGCATTGCCTTCTCAAAATTATCTTCCGTAATGACTAGGTTTTGGCTACAGAAACCTTTGGAATACCGAGCATCTCTGCAGGGGAAAAAAAAAAAAAATAGTTAAAAAGCACCTTCTCCTTCTACTCTAGATACTACCTTTGTGTATCGTTTTCCTTAGATTTCGGTTTTCTGAGTGCCGTGGTTTGGCCTCAGGCGGCAACAAAGAGCCACGTGCTGCTCGCTCGGGCCTTCCCAATACGGGAAGAATCGGACGAAAAAGGCGAAACCCGCGGGTTGAGACAAAGGCGGTTCAACAGAACAGCAAAGGGAAGGAGAAAACAACAGCCATAACGCGGACCGAGGAACGTACGGACACGGTGACGGAACCGCCGCTCCCCGCCCGGAGCCGGGACGCCCCCGCCCGCTCCCAGCGGCGGTTCCCGCCCCCGGCCCGGCAGCTGCGGGCGGGCATGGCTCCCGGGGCGGGGAGGACCGGGGAGAACTAACCCTATCCCCGCTGGAACCAGGACACTGAGAAGGCGGGAAATGACAGGGTTCAGTCATGTCGTTGTATGAAGGTGGTCTCATTATGTTGTAGCACATGCTGACTGGCTTAATGACTTTGTCTTGAGGTAAAGATTTGTCTCAGTATGCAAAAGTCCACGCACAAACCGGCAGCATTTGGCATATCAAATATAAGGCACTAAATGTATTTACTGATTCCTTTTGTAGTTGAAGAACTCATGTTAAAAAATATAAAAGTTCACAGATGACCTAGCTGGAGCACCACAGACTTCAGGGAGTTAATTAGCGAGAGCCCCTCCAGTATATTGTCTTTAAGGTAAACAATGGAGGTTCCTCAATCGCATATCTTATGTGCTGTATTACATTCCTGTAATTTACAAACATTTCATTCACTTTTGTTTATCTTGCTGATAAATAGGATAAACCATCCCGAAGATTTAAGAATTATTCAGCAGTAGATCTCAATTATTTATCTAAATATCTTTGAGGATCTGGGCCTCCCCATTTCATTGCTTGTAATTCTCTGTTCTAGCATCGCTCTTCATTGCTGCCGCTCCCGAGTGTTACTCCCTTAATAGTAACAGAGATGTGCCTCCATTTTCACAATCTGTTACTGGGTGTACACCAGGACTACTTTGCCACTTGAGCAATTGCTGTTGCATTCTGAAGTGTTTCTATTCAGGTGAGGTACAGATAATTATCCGCTAAAGAGGAACCTCTAAAGAGAGGTAACAAACCTCTCCAAGTCTCGGAGTGCTATAAAGCTGTAAATGGAAACACTGCTACTGTCAGTTGTGATATTGGACTTAAAAAAAGAGTGAAAAATCTGGTGCCATCCTGAGGTAATGCAAGGCACTTCATATATGGCACAGCTTGATACAAAATGAGGAGCGGAGCAGTGTGAGGCTTACTGAAAAAGCTGCAAAGAGAGAAGCATGCAATGTCAAGTGGGGAAAGCACTATCAAACCAAGTAAGAAAAGCGCTGCAATATATCATAGTATGAAGTGGTTGCTTCCTCACTTGTACAGATATGTTGTTACACCATTACCATCAGTAGAGAAGAAGGAAAAGGAGATTCCATGGTCTGGTTTTTTCATGTTTTTGTGTAACTAGTTAAAAAACACAATGTGTATGCTAGATAAAATAGTTCAAATCACAGGCAGCAGAATTTAAGAAGAGCTTCAAACTGGAATCATGGCAACTGAAGTGGATACAAGATATTTTAAAATACCTATTGAACCTTTTTTCTTTCTTTTCAACATTTGCACAAATTGTGTTTCTAATACACTGACACCTCGTGGATTTAAATTGATTTCTGAGGTTTGATTATCACATCAAGTAAACTCACAAAAACAAACATTAGAAATATCTTTGAAGGAATGTTTCTAGAAATATTTTCTGTCATGAAAAATGAAAAAAGCCCACATGTCTAACAAGATTTTAATTTTTTTCTTTAAGTGTTCAGTATCTGAAGATTGAAGGAGGAAAGCTGCATTCATATGGACAGCTATAGCTTTTTGAGAAGACTCAATAATAGCACATGTATATTCATAAGGAAAACACTCATTTAGTTCATCAGGAGGAGGGTAATCACCTCAGTATGCAGATTTTTGCAAAATCTTTTTCAGTCACAGTTTAACTCCATCTATATTTAGCTCAGATATGATAAATCCGCTGCACTTACACATGCCCATTTATATAACATGGGAAAAAAATAAACCTACAAGAGTCAGTTAAACAAAAGTACTATAATTATCCACACGTATTTGGCCAAGTCAGATGTCAAGTCACTAAGAGTAATTCTGGTGAGATATATCACACTTTAGTATTACTTCCAATACTATAATAACTAATTTAACAAATCTGTACACTCTCAATGTAGTTATCTATGAAAATCTCTAAAACCAGGAAAGTCTTTCATATTTTTTTTTTTTTTATCCCATTGTACTTCAGATCTGATGAATTACATTTCTGAGAATAATTAGGAAATTTGAAATCTAAATCCAATTTTGAAAAAGGGCTTTTAATTATATAGGGAAACATTTTCTTACGATTCAGTACAGTGTCACTTGAGCTAGTTATCATGGGTACTGAAAGTAGTTCAGCTGTGATAAAAAGAAACTAAGAACAAGTGACCTGCTCAAACATTTTCTCACTTCCTTGTGTGGATTTCATAGTAATGACTAGTGTGAAGGCACAACCTGTAAGCACTTTTTAAAACCTGCTTAGGTTTTCTAGATGCCTTTGAAAAATTGGTGCTGAACTATGGTTTACATTGACATCATTTGTTCAGAATTGCAGATACAAAAAAACAGTGCACAGTTGTACATTACACATTTTATGTTTTAATTAATAGATTTTCAGGATGATGTAAGTGCTTTACTACAATAAATCTGAGAGAAATATTACTGATAATTTAGAAAAACAATAACCTTAAGTAACACAGTTATCCCAGTCCCATTCATTTCACTGGTCATTTTAAATGAAAAATTCAGGGCCAGGCCATCAGCTGATAAAAATACCTCCACCAATTGGTGCTCTGAGCCAGGATGTGTTAGACATTGCTCAAAATGACGCAAAGGCATGTCGTCCACAATGCGCAAGGCATCAAGAGGCTTTTTTCCCTTCCCCTTTCCCATGCGAACCTTTCATAAGAATATGAGAATTATGTTAATATTACAAAAAAAAAAATCTTGTTTTACCTCCAGTGTTTGCAAAGTCATTACTTACTCCCACTTTATTGGCTATGTCACAAAAATATAATAAAAGGAATAGATCTTATAGAGCAAACTGATTACATATGTGTTAACTTTGGTCACATGTACAGGAATGTCAGCTTTAAAAAAAGTACTGCTTTTATGCTTAAAATCAAGATGTACTTCTGTGCTTGCAATTGTGAACACTATTGGAGACAATCTGGTAACTTTGAAGGTACTGGACCCTTTAAAACGTTGCAAATTTTATTCAGTAAATTGTATTCATTATTTATTCGCATAACTGTTTTATTTTTTAAACAGTAAAGAAAGAGGCACAAAAAGCCTTAGAACTATTTAGGTGTCTTGGAACATGAATTCTAAAAGTTGTACAGATTTTTCATGATGACTAAATATTTCTGAGGAATAACTAGATAAGGCCGTGTAATGCAATAAAATAACTGTGGCTGCTAAAAAGGAGGGCAGATAAAGAAAGAAAAAGCCATATTTCATCTAAATCGCTCATTGGGCTTTTTATGCTATCTGTCAAATATGAGTGGTATCATTTGACTGATATAAGTTGCTATTGTTTTCCAGGCTCTGAGAAACCATTTAGGCTCTGAACAAGGATTTTAATAATTTTTGGGGTTTAAGTAAGATTTTTTTTTCTTTTGGAATATCCTTTAGAAAGGGTTTTATGAAGTCATTCATTTGATTATCCCATAACAATGGCTGTAGTTAAAAAGTACATTTACAGAAGACGAGAAGGAACTGCCCCGACAAAAAGAATTTCACTTCCAGAGATAAGGCCCAAATCCATACAATCTGTACAATACATATTGATGTCAGTAGAAGTTCAATGTCTCACAGACTAAATGAATGCATTTGATAGAATTTATGTCAATGGAATAAACAGTAGCTCTTTAGAGGAAGGCAAATCTAAATAAGCAAACAAAATTAGGTTCATAGACCTACTAATTTCTCATAAAAACGTGTCATGAAAAGGATCTCAAAAGATCAGCTTGTCCAAAGCCTTTTTCATAGGCAGACTCCAATATTAAGGACTCTAAAGATATCCTGAAAAGGTGTTCACACCATGATGTAACACTTCATTTATTTAATCCTCAATGGATCACATCACATCCTGCTCTAGTAGTTAATATTCAGTAGACTAGCAAATATGCGGGGTATGCAGCGATACACTGGATCACTAACCTGTGTGGGCTATTTTCTGTGAGACATTTGAGTATTGTCTGTTCCTATTTGAAGCCATGTGGGAGGAGAATAAAACTGAAGCATTGCTGCAAGCATTCCTTCACATCTGGTCTGCTATCTTACAGAATTTGGGAGTTAATTGAACAAATACACACAAAGATTTAGCATAGGGTCTTTAATCCATAAAACCGGCTAAGTTTAATTTTATTTCTGCTACAAGAGAACAGTAACTTGAAGGCCATGTCACTCTCATGACCTATTAAAATCAATAGGAACCTTTCCATTGACTTCATAGTATTTTGGATGGGGCCCCAGTTCAACAGTAACCTCTTATTCTGCTTATTGTGCTGATGTACACAAACTCTAAAATTTTGCTGTGAAGCATCACCTTCTGTACACAAATCCTGTAACAGTATAACCGCTATTTATAGTAGATCTTAAAGGCAATGTTTGAAATGCCTTCTAACACGTGTAAGACAAAAAGCCCTGAAGATCAGAATAAGAATTTCAGAAGAAAATCAGCTCCAGAAGGAAATTTGGCCATTGCACTAGAAATCAGCAGAGACAGGGTTAAATACAGTGGATGTTACTGTGTGAAACATCAATGCATGACATTTCACAGCAGTTAGTATGCCCAGATGCCCCCAGAGCCCAGTTCGTTCCTCCTCCATTCTCCACTGCACTTTGAAGAGTAAGACACCGCTAACAGGCAGCTAGCCCATGTGCTTTTGAGCCACTTTGCAGTAAAAAAGAGCAACGCATGAGTTGGACTTTTGTCAAATCCATTCTGGAAATCTGAACATGTGATGTCCATTGAATCCCATTTTTGTCTCCTATGGTAGTCTTGTCTTCAAAGAAGCCTAACCAGATGGTGAAGCCTGCCTTTCCTTTCTTAGAGGCCATCAGTCTTTGCTCACGCTGTGTATTTCTAAGTGTTTTTTCTGTTTTGATCTCTGAGAAAGACTTTGCAAGACACTTCCCGCAAGTGAAGTTTAACAAGATTCTCAGGTATGTTCCAACTCTTTTGTTAATCCATGACTCCAGGATAAGTACCTGAACCTACTGAGCTTCAACTAAGACATCTTGCAAATGTAGTCTGTGCAGAAGCTTCCCTACAACTCTGGTCATACACCTCATCTCCCCCTGAGTAAATCAAAATTACTTCCATTTATAAGAGCACCTTTTAACCCCTTAGATCCCAAATGTTTTACAAACTATTGTCCTGATTCTGCAGTCATCTACTTCAATCAATACAGGACAAAGTTCTACCACAGATGGGTCACTTCAAACATGATGGAAATCACAGGTGGGATAATATTTCTTTTTTTTTTTGTACAAAGTAGAATAAAATAAATGGTTAGGAAGAAATTTATGCTGCCATCACTGTAGAAAATTCAGATGCAATTTGTTCAGGAAGTTGAACATTATCACTCAAACTACAGTTTGTCTGAAAAATAGAAGTCAAAATTCCAACATTTAAACTGAAGCCCAGTAGTTTTTGAATAGGCATACATTTTATAATTAGTTTTTTAACCTATTTTTCTGTATTTCCTGTGTTTCAAAAATGCGTGATCAATATAGACACGACGGTGCTCTACTACTGGACTACTGTTACTACTGCAAAGAGCAATTAAATATTCTTGGGAAATCTCTTATTCAGATATAATCTAGGCCAAACCCTTTCTACCCTTTAAGAGTGAAAAACAGTGCTGAAAGTTATGCTTGATCATGTTATATTCCTTCATGTAAGAATAATAATAGTGGTGTAATTTTCTATCAATTGTCTCAGGTTTTTTTGAAGGAATAGTCTTTCAGAGCCTCATTCGTATTTGTTTCTCTTCAGTCAGAAAACATCAATTTTCCATATGGACTTAATGCAAAATCAGAATTTGATCTGAGAGATTGTTGCGGAATATGAATCAGTTTCTTCAGATAATATAAACAAGTGTATATTCTATGTCCATGTATAGTCTATAACTATACTATAGTTTGCCATAGCAATGTAATCTCTTAGAGATATAACAGAGAAAATTCAGAGAAAAGCTATATTAATTTGTTGCTGACACTTACATTGCAACTGAAACAACATTCTGCTGTGAGATAGGAAGCACCGAACAGACATCAGTTACTGATAGAACTAGACAAACTATTTGCAATGAATAATTTGGCTGTTACAGACCTCTACTGTTTTGGGAATCTATCAATACATAGAACTCATTATTTTATTTTATTTTTTTAGTAATTATTAAAAAAAAAGTTAAACCTTGTCATGAACAATGTGATTTCTGTTATTGATTAGATCACTTTAGGCACATTATATTGCTTCTGTTCTGTAAATGAACAAATGGAATTACTTGATGAAAATACAACTAATGACAATACGGAAAAAAAGCTGTTTGCTCATGCACAAATATCCTTGTTCATAGACAAATATAGAAAATCAGTATAGTAATACTGAGAAAAATTTGCACTTTTTTCCTGAACTGCTGTAACACAGTACAACTACAACAGGTAGGTAGAAGGTACTCAGGTGACTGAGGAGAAAGTTGTTAAAAGATTAACTGAATAACAAATCACATTTCAGCTACTGCAGTACAGGGTTGAAAGGGCTTATGTTTAGCTAACTGACCTAAATTGGGAACTCTACCTTTAGTTCATGACTCAGCTATAGGAAATTTATATATCTTGGAATTTAGTTCCATTTAGTGAATAATCTTTGATTGCTTATCCATGAATAAACCACAATCAAACAGTAACATGTCTTTTCTTGTAATCTTTGCCTTTCTTCTCTAAATTCTATGAGACAAAGGCCTTGTGATATATGAAACATATCTTGTTCAATACAGTGTTGGTCTTGGTGGACGAACTTGTGTGCAGTAATAAAACTAATGCTTGTTATAAAATGCAGTAAAGAAATTGTATACCTTTTGGTCTATTAATATGCACGTCCCTGATTTTAACAGAAAAGTTGATTATGCTTAATTTTTATTAATTGAAAACTATGTAGTTGCCATGGTTTGGGATGGTAATTTTAGTTAATTTCAGTTCAAAGATTACAACCTGAGGATTAAGAATGTGTACAATGTACTGCAGCAATTAAAAAAAAAAAATATTTCTGTTAATTCTTTTGTCACCATTGTCTTGCATTGGGACAAAAAGGGAGGAAGAAAATGAGAGTAAAGACAGCCTGAACCATGCAGTATGAAAAATTGCTTTCGGGTTTTCACTTAGCAAAAATTTGTGGTTATAATTTCTTTGAGCATCCTGGTCTGGGAGAATACAGGAAAAAAACTATGTAAAAAAACTTAAGTTGGGTATGTTCTTGAGGGATTAATAGTTAATGTTTTACTAAGATTATTTAGTTTTGCTAAAGCATTCTGTGTAAGGTTGTATTCTTCTTTCTCTGGTTAAAATAACCAAGGGAATCAAATGCTTCAGAAAGTAAAATCCAGAGGGAAAGATGTTTAAAGTTATGTGTTGCTTTACATAGATACATATAGGGCTGTAAAAAAATATCACATTTTTTTGCTAGACATAGCTTGTTGTTGGTTCTTCAGGTACTGCTGTACTTCCTTAATTGAATCAGTTGTGCTTGCCACATGTAGAAACAAGTATTCCTTTTTTTTTTCTCACAGTGATCAATTTATGTCCCTTTATGTCCTATATTTTCTTTTGTATAACATTGACAGCTGCAAATATTTGATAGAAAATCATAAATGTATGCAACTTCCCAAAAATTAAATACTTAGACATAAGAAAGAAAAATGGAAAATGATACCCTGCATTTTGACATTAGTTTTGAAACATTCATGCTTGTGGTTAAGGAGAAACTTCTTCTTTATCAAATCTTCCCTAACTGTGCTTCCTTGAAAGTCTGATAAAGCTGCTACTCATAAGTGATTCACTAAGAGTTTCTATTTAGAACGGTTTGGGTTGGAATGATGGCATATATTATCAGAGAAATTTATTACACTTCTAACTGACCATCAAGTAAATTGGTACTAGCCATCTAAAAGTCTGGTTGTCTGTTTTTTGATTTCTTCTTCATCACAGAATCATAGTATCATAGAACGGTTTGGGTTGGAAGGGACCTTAAAGATGATCTAGTTCCAACCCCCCTGCCCTGGGCAGGGACACCTCCCACTAGACCAGGCTGCTCAAAGGTTCATCCAGCCTGGCCTTGAACACTTCCAGGAATGGTGCATTGACAACTTCCCTAGGAACCTGTTCCAGTGCCTCACCACCCTCACAGTAAAGAATTTCTTCCTAATATCCAATCTAAATCTCCCCTCTTTCAGTTTTAAACCATTACCCCTCATCCTGTCATTACACTCCCTGATCAAGAGCCCCTCCCCATCTTTCCTGTAGGCCCCCTTTAGACACGGGAAGGCTGCTATAAGGTCTTCCTGGAGCCTTCTCTTCTCCAGGCTGAACAATCCCATCTGTTGTCAATTCCCAGATTGATCGTATAATAAAGCTTGTTTAAATTCTATTCATTATATGAAAAAAAAAAAAAAAAAGTGGGTAGCAGGTACTTCCAATCTTTTCTGTCCTGATTCAGATAAGAATATAAGAATGGCTGTAGTGGGTCAGTCTGTCTGCCCCAGAAACATGTCATACATAGCAGTAAACAGTCACTGATAGAATAACAAGTAAAGGGAAAGCATGTATTAACAATACCTTCCAATAATACTCTTCTGACCTCTATTTATACCTGAAGACATACTTGAGGGAATTTTCACTTGTTTAGTAACCCTTGGTTCAGTTCTGTTCGGTGTCTCCTGTGTCCATCCAAGCTTTCTGCAGCTACACCATCTTTTACTGAGAGTGAAACAAAATATAAGTAAATCAACTCAAAAAACTCATATCCAACTCATATCCAAAACAATTTTTCCATGACAAAAAATATGCTATCTTATCTTACATGGCTAGTCAAAAAGGTAGGTCCTGTAATTATGACCGAAAAGTATAACACAACACCTATCAATATTAATTTCTCAATACCTCTTAAATGAACAATGCAATTACCAGGTAATGCTCCAAAGATTAATATCAGCATGTGTGGAAAACCATATAGAGGGAAAAGGAAATTTCTAGCTCATGTAGAAATAAAGTTTTTTTTCTTTGACAGAAATGACAGAGCTCTTGGCCACAGATAACTGATGTTGGCATGTTCTCCTTGTGGAGAACTGAGCTGTCAGCGTATTTTCTCTTTGGCTCTATAGTGATATAATTATATTATTGTAGGTCTTGCCTATTTTGAGTTCAGTTGAAATCCTTTCTTAATGATGAGTTTTCCATGAAACAGAGGTCTCTCCTGATGTTGATATGAAATTCTGAAAGACCCCATGGAATTTTCATTGCCCTCCTTCTGCATGCTCCTTTCAACTAGTGCCTAAATGAAGACATTTCATATCTGTCATCATAGAATAATAGTAATTTTTTATTGAAACTTATCATTCAGTCCATATCGATCTGCATTTTGAAACCTTTCAGGTATATCCTTCGAAGTCACACATTCATGACTGTATTTAAAATATTGTAACACATCAAGAACGTGACTGTCACTTATTCCTTCACTGTGTCACCTCAGCATATGCGTATTTCACATTTACATTAGCACATTGCTTCATGTTTTGCCCTGGCTTGATTGACATTCAGCATACTAAATTACCTCAGTTCTTGAATGTCTTTAACTGATTATAGCCTCTGAGACACCCTCTGATAAATGGCTGTGTTCTAATTTTCAGAAGCAAACACTCCGATAATCAAAGGAACCTTCTGTTTATGCACTTCTCATCTGGCAGTATCACCAAAATGCTTTTAAATTAGTCTGTGAGCTTTAAAATTTATAGGCTTATAAATACTATTATCTAGTTTCATGTTTGAAGTTATAAATCCTATTTAGTCCATGTCACTTATTTTGTTTTAAGTTTATTCAGATTTTTATATTGTCTGATTAGCTTCTATTCCAAGACAATTCATGGCCTGGAGAAAACCTTTTTTAATATAATTTTGAGAAATATTTAATTATGACCATGAGATCCAGCTAGTAACTGGTTATAAGAGCCATAAATCACCTTTCACAGGATGATGATGAGGCTATAAAAAATTATAGAGTGGTGTATTCTCTAAGAGCCTCTATCTATATCAGCCACCTATTTCCAAGATTCAGCATAGATTTTAGGGGACACCCAGACCTTTTTTGAGGTATAGGTGTCAGAGAAGTTCTAAGAAGCAACCATCATAGCAATAAGAAAGAGGCTGGCTTTTATTTACGGGTTACAGCACAAATCTTGCCTGTGAATTCTGATCAGAGCTTGGCAGATCCTTAAATAAAATTGAATAGCCTGCTTATTCTAATTATAATTCACAACCCTATTACAAATAAGAAGTTTTTCTGCTTTGAGACTAGCTTCTGTAGGTCCAGAAATTACATCTTGAATAAATGAAGTATAGCTAAAACTTACATATAACATGAAAAGTCCTAGGTATGGTCAATTCACAGTTTCTCATAGACAAACATTCTCTTGGAAACAAATTCCTATCTGACCCAAACCCCAGCATCAATATGATGTCAAATGAATATAGAATTGATTTATTTTCCCCTTCTTTTTAGTGCATTGATAAAAGCTGGTAAGAAGTTTATGTCGTCAGCCTCACAAATATAAATGGATCTGCAAAGAGAAAACTGATCCTCCATGTTCTACGCTTTTAAGCATCAATAATATGTTAATAAAAAAGAGATAGATGCCATAGAGGAAAAAAAAACCAAACACATAATTTGTGAATCTAGTAACACTTAAATTTGACCTACTTATTCCATGTGTTCATTGTCAGGAAATCATGCAAATTTGAATTCCAAATTAATAGAAATGACTGAACAATAGCAAACTAGGCTGCAGCTTTCTTACTTTCAAAGTATGTGTGGTGTGGTCACATTAACCTTTACCTCTGCCATATAGACTGAAAGCTTAATTTTTAGCTCAGCTTACCTTGTGCACTTATTGTAGCAGGTTTCATCTGTGGATTAGGGAGTAATTTACATATGTTAGAAAGCCCAGTTTCACTATAATTTATGAAACTCAGGATCAGAGTTCATCCAGTACATTGTGAACATCCTTGTTTAATTTAAGCTAGCAATTGTCACTTTCTTTACAAACTATGAACAGGGCCTCTGTCTTGTGAAACAAATCTTGGCTTGATGATCCTTACTGATCTATATACAATCCTGGAACACATTTTCACTGTTTAACAGAAATTGCATAGTTAATTTGTTTATGGAGAATATTTTACAAAGCGCTTATAGAACCTTTATAAATGGAGCTTGAAGGGTGCTGTACCAGTTGATTTAACCTTTATGAGCATATACTTAAAATGAAACATGAAGTAATTTAACATAGCATGATACAGTCCATTCAGGGATAATGAAATTAGTTTTTAACAAAGCTATTGCCTAAGACACAGCTTAAAAATGTTACTGTCATCATATGTGAACAGTTGACATATCAAGAAAGATTAAATTGTTCCTTGATGTCCCCTGATCCCTGCCTAAACAAAGCAGAACTAATTCTTGGCTATTTGTGATAAGAACATTCAGTCCTTAACAACAGAGCTTTTAAAAATCTCAAAAATATATTACAAGGTAAATCAAAACCATTTCATCTATTTCATTCATCTATGCCCACAAAAATTCATCTTCTTACAGCATCTTATGCTTGAAAATGGCAAAAGGCTGCTCTGGGACCTGGATGTTTAAGAATGTACTTTCTTCCTTCTCTGCTCAAACCCAAATAGATCTCAAAGTGACTTAAAGGGATCACAGAGTTGAGTATTCTCATTCCATTTTTTTTTTAACTGAAAGTGGTAGAGTAACTGAGGCTTAGAAACGTTCAAGTGATTGTCATAAGTTCAAAGAGCTTACGACCTTGCTAGTCAGTCGTAGAATAGAAGCCAAGACCAGAAATTACCATTAGGCTATGCCTTTGCAGAAAGGCTTGCAGTAGAATAAAACCATTCTTCATGTGCTTTTAAAGCGTGCATTTCAAGGCCCATGGTATTATGGAATCACTGAATACAGAATTACCAGTACAGAGAGAAAGCAAAAATATTAGGTAATGTAGTCTGTCCTCTAACTAGCATGTTTGGGGTTTTTTTTTAATTTTTCAGCATTTTGTCAAGTATGACATTAATTGTTGATCTCCAATAGCAAACATATGCAATAATCAGGGCTAAGATACCATGTTTGTGATGTAAATGCATCACACAAATACAGTCTCTTTTCGACACTGCAGTTTGGAAAGAAGTAGATTAATGTAGTGACCTCCTTTATCAAACACAAAATACTATCCTCTCCAGCTATAGTTAATAGTTGGCAGATGGACTGAAATCCCAGATACTTCACACTTGTTATTGGAAGCTGCTACTAGCTTTGCTGAATTCTGTCTCATTTTTGTTGTACTGTTCACAGATGACACTTTCTGTTAGGTCGCCAGAGCCTGGCTTTTATCTGTTCCTGTTGAAAACAGCAGCAAAAATAAATAAATAAATCATCATATTCTGATATGTGCTTTGAGAAGTAATGACTTCTTCCTTCTGAACACTTTTAGACAAATATGCATCTTCAATGATATCCAAGGTCAGTTTTTCTGACCCCCCCCCCCCACACACACACTGTTCCCCCCCAGCAATTCTGACAGCCTAGGAGGAAAGAAAACTCAGATTTCTTTTTCAGTAACTTTAAGTGTTAATTAGGGAATACTGCAGTAACCTTGAAATCCCTGTTTCTCCCATATTGTGCATTGGGATAGTCGCAAACTAACCCTATGGTAGAATAAGGTGTAAGGTGAGAAAATGGAGAAAATCATCTCCCAGTATACTCATAATTTATCAGAAGCCTGACTCACATTTCCTTAAATAAATATATCAGTAAAAACATCAGCCTTCAACAGTGAAGATTTGTGAGCAGGAAGGTTGCCGTGTGATGCTGCAAGAGCTAGCATACTTTCCTGCCTACTTTTGACAATGTAGTCAAAGGACTCCTTGAGATGTGGATAAGAAGGCAGCAACTCAGATATATTTCTGTGTGACTGAATTTAGACATTTTATTCTTAAAATCTTCATGGTTCTGAATCCCAGTGAAAGAATACTTCTCTCAGACTTTCTGATAGGGGACTGTAGATGGTGATCTCCATAGGACCAGTAAAGTCATGTGCCTGAAATTACCACCTCTTCTTGTTGAACTATCCTTTTGCAATAATTTGTTGTGAAGCTTGCTATAAAATGCACAGGGAGTTACATTTCTAAGACATAAATTCACAGAAGAGAACATATTTAGAACTTGACTAGAAGCAACTCTCAAAAATTAAACATAGAAATACTGAAGAGTGGGAATGTATTTAAAGCTACAGTTCCTCAAAGGGGACTTAAAATCTCAGATTAATAAAATAATCACACCAGAGTCTTCTGGACTATCCATCCAAACTACTCCTGTCCAAAAAGGCTTATGCAGTATCTTCTGAACCACTACAGTCTATACCAGTCTAAATGTGCTTTATTAAATTAAACCAAATTTGGCACCATTTTACAGTGATTCAATAATTTGTGAATGGCCAAGCCAGAAACTAGTTCACAAGCCATTTAGATACCTCCGTGTGTGGACTACACCCTCCAGAAAAGAAACAAATAGCTTGGGCTGGTAACTGCTTCTGCTGTCTCGCTTTAGTTTACCTGGGTTCATGTTGTCAAATACTACATACTTTTGAGATGTTCTCTATGCAGCTCTTCTTTCAGCCCAGCCAAAACACACTTAACATTTGGTAGTAATCCGTGTAGGTAACTCCCAGGTTAGTGTCCTTCTGTGTCACTAACTGTGTCAGCAGTTCTTCGCTTTTGTATCAGTGAATTATACAGGCAGTCTATATATTTAACTTTGATCGAGAATTTCAAACCTTGTAAATACTAGGTAACCACTGTTATTCAAGAGACAAGAAATTTGATTGACTTAGAAGTTTCAAAGGGAGCTCCAATACCTCATATGAGAGGAATTGAGGCAATGGATACAGAGTGATTCTTGTTGCAGAAGAGTTTCTCAAATCATTGTACCAGGTACATTTTGAGTTTGTGTCTTAGCGTTTGGAAAAAATCCTCAGAGGCATTTTGTATTTTTATAGTGCTTAGCTGTTGAAGTATGTATTTAGGCATTTCTTTCCCTCTTCAGGGCATTTCACAACAGATGCTATAGAATAACTTTTATTATGAGAGTTCTCACACATCTTATTTAAAAAAAATGTCTAGCTACACTTGAAGACATCCTTATCTAAGATGCAGATACACAGCCCCATCTTTAACACAGAGCTCTAGAAAGGACCTAGCATGAAAAATGCTGGTGTTAATAGTACTTTTTGCTGTCTACATAGAAGTATTATTGAGGTCAGTTTGAAATCAGAGAGAAGTTATTGGTCAACTTTTTTCTTTGCGGACAAGTTCTGATTTTGTCAGAGGAGACTTCACCTTTATATAAAGTTTAATGGGTAACTGTAGTTAGCTCTAGCAGCATTCAAAATTAGTGCTTTGTGTTTACACTAACTTCTATTTTCATGTCAGCTACTCTCAGTGTTTAACATCAGTAGGTAAGGACTTTGATTCAGTGGAAGTTTGGCATGTTCTGGAGATCTGGGTTTTCCCTCGATTCTGCATTCTTGCATTGTTTATGGTTTATAAAATGTGGATTTCCTTTTTTTCTGGATTTATTGCTTAAAACAAAGAAATAAACTGTAAATTTCTAGCCACCCACCAAAAAGAAGTGTCTTCTTAAAATCTGTGAGCAAGTGAGTTGTGCTAATTTTAAAATAAAGTTATCTTAAAAAAGTATGTCTTTTGAAGAACTACAACTTCTGTCTTAAACCTTCCAGGAAGTTTAAATGTAAGTTACATTGACTGAATAGAGACTTAATTCAGGTTTTCTTTCAGTACATAAATGAAGGTGTCTAATGCAAAGTGTGGGCTCTTGAGAAATTTTCAGTGTTGCCACATTAGTGAATAACTGAATGGAACAGAATAAAAATGGTGATGCACCACTGCAGGACGATACATCACAAAATATGCTTTATTCAATTATCTTGACAACTGAACTACAGTTTTAACTATTTATGATAATGCCTTCATAACGTAGTAGTAAATATTTTATAATGTGTTTTATGAAAATAACAAAGCCTTATAAATTCTGCACTGCACACAATAAAACACTGCAGCATGCTGCTGTGAAGCTTTTGCCAAGAAGCAGGGAACATGGAGGCACTTTGTGTGTAAATCATAAAGCTTGCAGATTATTAAAATGCAGCCTTTTCTATGTAATTTTTGGAGAAATAGCACTGTGAAGTTCAGTAGTGGAGTCAGATCACAATTCTATCCTTTCTAAAAGCATGGTTGTTTAAAAGAAGAGTAAAATGCTTCTGGCTTATAATGGAACAAGATTTTTACCTTCACCCCTGTTTCAGATTTGTCACATACAGACTGAAATTGTGACAATTGCTACTGCAGAACTCCAGATTTATTAATGTCTCTAATTAGTCTCTGCTATACATATGTAATTAGATAACTGTAATGTACAGGCTTGCCAGAAGAGCTTTAAATCAAGGACCTTAAGCAAGATAGTTACTTGAGGTACATTTATTCTCAGGTGTATGAGTTTTGCTTGTATTTCAAGATATTCTCATAATAAAGATGAAAACCTGGAGGCTAGATAAATACTAGTACCCTGTAGCCTAACTGTTTTGAATGTTACCTCTGGTTATCTTCACGGAGTTGGGTTTTATAAACATAAATGTCAGGAATATATCCAAATTATTCTTAGAGACTTGTTAATTTCCCTTATCTAAGTGAACCCATGTTTTTTATGAAGTGAAGCACAAATGAAATAATGAAAACACCTTACTTCTCCTGACACTGCAATAGCAATTAGAGCAGGCAGACTGCTAGGGAAAGAGAGCTAAACAGGCTTTAGGAAACACAATTTTTGTGGAAAAAAAAATCTTATGTGACTGATTTTACAAGACAAAATAAAATTGAGCAGAAATTAAAGCATTTTTAATTGCTTTTTTATTTGAGACAGAGAAAAGAAAAGCTCTCTGCATGATAAGAAGTTGAAATACCATTTTTTACTAGGCATGTTATTTTAATTCTTTTTTCATAATAATTGAAATAGATGTTTAAAATGAAGTTATTGTGTAGCATTTGGATACACTGCCTTACACTGACAAGAAAGCCTTACACTGACAAGAAAATTTATCAGAACTGTATAGAGAGAGGGAGTATGGTCAATATATAAAAAAAAATCAACACTAAAATCAGCACTAAATGATTTATATAAAAAGTAATTTTAGAAAATATGAAAAACACTGTCAGTATCCTTTTTAGAAAATCCAGACTGCTCTAAAACATCTGAGCACCTGAATTTGTTAACAAAGGTCATCACTGTATGTCTTTCTTAATCTCTTGTCATGAGTTCTTTTTTCCAGCCTCCCAATTAGACCTATTATATAAAGTATCTGTGTTTCAATTGGATCTTAACTATATTCCTTTGACCTTAAAACTGCAAAGTTCTGTGGTGCAGGAGAGTAGAATTTAATCTCAACAATTTTCAAATACATCTCTCACTGTGATTAAATACAACAATAAATTTTTTGGACATATACAAAACTGTGAATACAATCCTACTGTAAAAATAATGTATGGTTGGATAGCAGAGCAGAATCTCTGAGTTGTTTTCTACAGATGCTTATGTTGATAAAACAAAGATTGTGGGCACAGTCTGTGCTTCACCATCATGCAGTTCAGGCAGCTTTTAATATCTGAGTCCTCCAGAGCACACGTGCATAGGCAGCCCTAGAAATTATACTTTCATTTTATTTATTTTAGTCCATTTCAGGAAGTCCATTATCTTGAAGTTTCTGTAGCAAGCAGTTGGTATAACATAGCACAACTAGTACTTCTCAAGGTGAATACTCTGGCTTAGGTTAAACAATTCTGTTATTTTTCTTCTTTTTTCCTTCTTTTTTTCCCCCTTTGTTAAGTAGGTCAAAACAGGAGTTTATAGAACAAATTAAATCAATTTCACACATAGAAGAGATTTCCAAACAACCGTAACCATTTATTTCTGACTTTCCATTTAGCAGAAATGAAATTGTGTAACTTGCTTTTTTCATTTTTTTCAAAGCATGCTGGGAAGCCCAGATCTGGCAGCCTCTGTGAAGGATTTAATCTGGTGGGTTTTTTGTTGTGTGTGATTGTTTTTTTTTTTTTTCTTTTGTTTTGTTTTTTTTTTTTTTTTTTTTCCCCCAACAGAGCCTTTCTGAATCCAATGGAATTTTATATTGGGAAATTATTTTAGGTTCAGTCTTCAGTGCATGCATTGGCCCGGCATCATGTTTCTTCAGCACAGAATTGTTGCTCTTTCCATTTCTAACCTATAGAATATTTTCAATTTTCTTTTTTTTTTTTTCAGTTTTCTCTATATTTCCTGTTGATATAGCCTCGTTTCATTAGGGATAAATATGCATTAGCTGATATGAAGTCTTTTATGTATATCTTAATAATATAAAGGAAGCTAAATATTACAACAAAAATCTCACTAAAAAGTCCTATTTGCATCAGTATACATGACTTGGATCAACATCAACATTGTATTTCTTGCTAGAACTAAGGAAGAAACAGATCTACCACATATAAAACCTCCAACTGGAAGGTGGAGGAAATGGGCTGCCTTAGAAAATCAAATTGTAGAGTGAAAGGAAGTAATCAATAATATGCCTGGCTTCTTCCCTTCCTTGAAAATGGTCAAAAGAGATTAAAAAAAAGACCTAAACCACTATCATATTTAAACTACTCCCTAAATTATTCCCAAAGGTAAAATGTCAGACTGATTTCTCAGAAAACAAAGATTTGTCCTGCTCTACTCAGGGAATAAGCAGATTTATCAGCCTGAATAGGTCCTAAAGCAAAACTATAGTTCACGGTATACAGATAAAGGGATAATTGTCCTCTCCAAAGTATCAGCTTGGTGTGAAAAATGAGAATTGTGGGATAGGAGCAAGAAGAAAGAGTAACCTTAATAGCTATGTGTGCGATGATCTAATATGCTTCCAGAAGCAAAACTGGAAGCGTCTCTTTATAAGTTCTCAAGTTTTCTGCTCTGGGCATACTTCGTCACTGGTGTGCACAAAAAAAGCGTCACCTCTCTGTACAGTGAATATTGTAAGCAACCTAAGGATCTGCATTCAGCAATAGTAGTCTAAGCTATAAGTTTCTCTCTTGAAATGTGTTTATTCTTTCTGTTGGAAATAAAGATATAAAAGAATAGAAGAAAAGACAATACTAGGGAAAAATATGTAATTGTCATATTTGTACCAGCTGGTCCCCGCCATGTATTTGTATTTCGGTCTAATCTTAAGTCACCAAAATAAGAAAAGTGAGAATGATCTATCCTCAGCTGATTTTAACTTACTATGTCACAACTAGGGAGAGAAACTGCACAGAAGAATTTTTTCCTGGCCCTCTGGATGAAATTGCAAAGATCAATGACACCCAGCATTTATCTTTTTTTTTTTTTCCCCTGACAGTGTAGCAACTCATCAGCTATTTGTTTGACTACTCTATTGCTCTCTTTCTCAATGAAACAAATAACCCTCACAATTATTTTTAAGTTTCTGATTTAGACCTGGTAACCAAAAGCCAAGAAAACACTGTGAGTGGAGACTGTCAAAGCCATTAGTCAATGATAAAAGACACAATGGAAAAGTTCCAGGTATATAGTGCAGAGTTCTGTCTGTTACTTTTAAATTCTGTACCTAAAAAATCTAAATTCATATGTGAAGCTTCAAATTTTTTGTAATAAACTTCAGTATTATGCTCATACTTGGCTTGCTGAGACAGGCTGACCCTCCGCTATGTCCATTCACTCTCCCCAGCTTCCCTAGCATTCCAAAGTGAGGGATTTATTTTTCCTTCTGCTGACACTAATGAGAATATTTATTTGATTTCATTGGAGGAAGAACTGCACTCCTACCAAGGGAATAATTTGGGTTATTCCTCTAGTAATCTAGATATATTTAAGATTTAAAGGAATTACTCCAGAACATAAGCCTACTCGAAGGACCATAAGGATCAGCCTGTTCTTTTAGAATCAGAGCAGCGGGCTTTTTGCGGCAGAAAAGCTGTAAGGTGAAAAATGTCACAGTGCAGCACATCTGGTCATGTGTTGAGCAATGCTTTGGATTGTGACCTAAATGTGTTTAATCTTAATTCATTCATTGCTACTCTGGTCTTTTTATTTTCTACTAGAAAAGACTACGATGACCTTGTGTGCTTTCATAAAAACGTAATTAGCTGTTTTTTATTGGAAGTTTATGAGGAAAGCAGCTGTAAATATATTCTGTACTCAACAGTGCTCCAAGTAACTTGTAGCTCTAAGAGTTACTATGAACAGGGTCAGGGACCAGTTTTAGGGAACCTGGCTCTGTTCCTGGCTGTCCTACTAGAGTGTCTTACATCGCGATTATCACTTCTCACTCTTGTCTACCTTTTAATTTAAATCGGAAGCTTTTAAAGAAATAGCTGACTATCATTTGCATGTATTGGGGACAGCACAATAGCCTCGTGATCTTCGCTGGGGTCTTTTGGCAACTACTGTCAGATAATAATAAATAATAATCTTTACACAAAGCAGATGTATATATGTAGATATACCTTTTGCATCTAGGAACTCACAGCCCTCCTAGGTCGGGGTCTTGCACAGAGAAATTAAATAACCTGGAGGGTGGATTGATCATAACCTTTGTAAGTGGGAGTGAAAATACTGTATGAGCGAATTTTAAGTGGGTAAACAAGAAAGGAAAAATACTGTACAAAAATTTTAAAAAGTTTCTTACTTTTTTTGTATTCAAAGACACAAAATATGTTTATTTTCTCAATGCTTCTCATTATTTCTTTGAGAGCATGAAAAGCGCCATGAGTTGGTTGTACCATCCTTCACTTCACAATAGCTACATTTCTCTGCCTCAGAATAACTAATGCTATATAACTGAAAGGAGCCAGTGCTGAGTATAGTCATTCAAAAAGTCTTTCTGACACAATGACCCATAAGGTCATCTCAGAGAAAGCACAGTGGAACATGTTCTAGTTTTAGTGTTCCATTTTCTTGTGTGTTTTTAATTTTTTTTTAAGCCTGTAGAGTTTAGATTGCATCTTTTGGGAGCCTAAGTAATTTTCCAAGCTGTTCATAGCACATGTAGTTTTCAGAGCAAAAATACTTTTCTTCTGCAATTCGTATTATAAACAGTAAAAAAAATGAAATCTCTGCAGGATAAAAACGGTTTCTTGTATTCCCTTCCCCCATGCTTTTTTTTCCCAGTAGGACATGTATAGCTGTGCTTCACTGCTCACTGACACTTCCAGCGAAACCATGAATTCCAAGCACAGGAAAGCAAATGTTCAGGAATCTCTAGGTAACGTATTCATACCATGCTCTTTTCGTAGTAATCTGGAGACTGCAAATCACTGCTTCAAAAATAACTAGGTCTTCCCCTAATGCTAGTTATGAGATGAAGATTTGGCTTGATTTAGCTGGGCAGTGAAGAGCCTGATCTGTAAATGTACAGATTTTTAAATTGTAGTGGTATAGTCTTTAAACATTTGCTGCAATGCTGTTAATTTTTTTTTTAATCATTCCATCACATTCTAAAGGAAATTTAGTGACAAAGCTTATATATTATCTTCATGATTTTTCTTATGGTAATTGATGTGTATTGAACATTAAATTCACTTTATCTTTTCAAATGTCCCATTATCAATTGTCTCCATTCACACTCTACATGAAAGTGAATGTCCAGAGCAAAAATTGCTGCCACAATTTACTCTCTGTCAGTAAAAATTAAAGGTTGAAGTTAGGGAGAAAAGCCCTCCAAGACTACTCCTTTTATGCTTCTTTCACTGTTTCCGTAATCTTGTTATGAACCATTTGCCAAGAAGAGAACACTAGAAATGAACCAGTCTCTTAAAAAATAAAATAAAAAGAAGCTTGAATGATGACAGGTTGTTTAATATTTACCGACTATAATCACAGACCTATAGAAGAAAATGTGGTGAATGTCCGTGAGCATTTGAGCTGTTCAACTACCATGGAATTCTTTAGTGTAATACTTTAGGGAATGAAAATAGCAGTAAAAGAAGGGGAAAATGTAAGAAGAAGTGGAACAAATGTACTCTGAATTGCAGAAGGGAGGTCTTTTAATGGAATAACATCTCTTATTCATGAAAACTGCTAAAGAACAAAGTGGTGTCTATAAAAAAGTAGTGTAAACTTCATCAAGTATGATATTAAAGAAGAGAAAAAACTATTAATAAAGCGCTTTAATTCACTCAGTGAATTAAAGCATGGATTTCATGCAATCTAATGTATTGCTAAGCTTCAAACTTCTTAGAGGATAGAAATTAATTAAAAATAGAGATTCCACCTCAATTATGCAAAATATAATTTTGTTTCATTTTTGTTTGGTTTGTTTTCTTCTATAGATTGCCAATCAAAATGTGGGTAATATTCTGAACTTTAAATAAGAATGAAACAAACATCCATTCTTTTTGACGTGACAGCTGTCCACTCTCTACTCATATCATTAACCTGGAAGACAACGGGAAGATAAAAGGAAAGAGAGCTTAACAATCAGCTTGCCTTAAGTACTATAATACTCTAACTTTTGAGAGAATCTATTGGTCATGAAAAGGTTAATTGCATTGACTACTTTTATTACTTTGGAATGACAGTTACGTAACAGTCTCTAGGGCTCTTCTGAAAAACTGCAAAACAGATCTTGAAATATCAGCAGCTGAAATTTTACATGTGTTTGATGAGCTTGAGCCTGCACTAGTGTTACACAGGTGACCAGTGAAGTATTGAGCTTAGACTTCCGTGTATAGCTGTGGGAATATGTCTTGAAGGTGACTTTTGGATCAGTGAGGTCTTGTGTTTTCCTAGTCTATGTTTCTTTACCCATGCTTAATCCATTTTTGAAGCAGTACTCCATTTCTTTGAAATGGCAAGGAATTTAACCCCCAAGAAGCAAAAGTCCCTGGGCCTTCCTGTTTCTCCTTCTCTCCATTATACTCTTTGCAAGTCCTAGAATCATAGAACCATTTAGGTTGGAAAAGATCTTTAAGATCATCAAGTCCAAACAGCATTGGTAGATAAGGGGAGAGCAACCGACGTCATCTACCTGGATTTATACAAATCATTTGACACTGTCTCGCACGACGTCCTGGTCTCTAAATTGGAAAAGCATGGATTTGATAGATGGACCACTTGGTGAATAAGGAACTGGCTAGATGGCCGCACTCAAAGGGTTGCAGTCCATGGCTAAATGTCCAAGTGGAAACCACTGACGAGTCGTGTTCCTCAGGGGTTAATACGGGGACTGGTGCCTGAAAGAGAGTAGATTTAGATTGGATATTAGGAAGAAATTCTTTACGGTAAGGGTGGTGAGGCACTGGAACAGGTTCACAGGGAAGTTGTTGATGCCCCATCCCCGCAGTTGTTCAAGGCCAGGCTGGGTGAGGCTTTGAGCAGCCTGGTTTAGTGGGAGGTGTCCCTGCCCGTGGCAGGGGGCTTGGAACTAGATGACCTTTAAGATCCCTTCCAACCTGAACCATTCTATGATTCTGTGAAGTCTAACCCAAGCAGAAAATGACAGTCTACCTTGCCTGAAATGTCTTTGGCTGTTTACTGCAGTCTGTCACTACTGTAATCACTGATCTCCAGTTTCCAACAATTACTGTTCTTCCTCAAAACCCCTAATATTATCTCAATTATTTACTTCTTTTCACCAATAGTAGATGTACTGTCTGTCCTTCTCCTTCCTGTTTTCTTATTCCTTGGCTTACTTTACTGAGTTATCAAATTAGAATATAAGATGCATGGGAAAAATTAAGATTTTGTAGAGATTGATGAAGTTACAAGATGGAATCTGTACTACATTTCTCAAACATTGTAAACTTTCAGTTTAACTTATTCTGACTTTCTAGTTTTGCTTATTTTAGACTTCCAAAATTAGGATAAGATAGAAATATCCATTCTTGCCATATTTGTAGAAATGCTACACTAAGTACAGTGGACAAGAAGGCACTACATCATTTTGAGTATACATTCAAGAATATCAGATAAAGAAAAGCAGCTATGGACTCCGATTACAAACAGCTTTGCCATATCTGCAGGCAATAATATTCTGTGGCAAGTGCTATCTTTAGGATACTTCGTCCTGGAAGCTCAAGTCACTCCTTGATTCCTTTGTAGGCAGCAATACTACTGTACATGTCTTTAGTGAACTTAGCTTGCTTGAGAAATATTTTTGGAAATGGGAACAATTCTCACTGTGATTGGAGAAGTTTGCAGAATGCAAAGCAGTAGTGTGACTTCTCAGGGGAGACCTTATCGCTCTCTACAATTACTTGAAAGGAGATTGTGGTGAGGTGGGCATCAGCCTCTTCTCCCAAGTTGCAAGCAATAGGACAAGAGGAAGTGGCCTCAACTTCTACCAGGGGAGGTTTAGATTGGATATTAGGAAAAATTTCTTCACCAAAAGGATTGTCAGGCACTGGAACAAGCTGCACAGGTAAGTGCTTGAGTCACCATCCCTGGAGGTACTTAAAAGACATGTAGATGTGGCACCTAGGGACATGGTTTAGTGGTGAACATGGCAGTGTTAGGTTTAGGGTTTGACTTGATGATATAAAGGGTGTTTTCCAACCTAAACAATTCTACGCTTCTGTGGTTGCACTTCGGCCTTAATTTATATTTAACACCTTTGAGCTTATTTTTAAAAAGTTTTCTGAATAGGTTTGGCAAAAATATTTTGGACGAAATAGCTAGAACAGAAATATTCTCTTTCTAATTCTTCTAATTCTAATTTCTAATTAGAAAGTCTAATTTCTTCTTTTCAAGTGTAAACCTTCAATTTGTATCACTTTCATGTGTATGCACATGCACATCTGTGTTTTTGTACTTGAAACATGCATACATAGACACCTTTACATACAGAATCACAGAATCACAGGGGTTGGAAGGGACCTCTGGACATCATCTAGTCCAATCCCCCTGCCAAAGTAGGGTCACCTAGAGCAGGCCGGACTGGAACTCATCCAGGCGGGTTTTTCAAAAATGGGACATCTGATTGATTCCACTTTTACAGTTCTCTTCTATCTGTGAAAAACAGATGTTTAAAGCAGCAGATTGCTTTTCTGGTGCAGATGGTAAAGATGCAAATTTGTAAGTATATGGGCAAAAAAGACAAATCAGGCTTCATAAATTCAGAGAATACCTTTTCAAAGGATCACAAAACATATCAGTGAAAGGGATCCACTCTTAATCCCCTTATCATCACGTCCAATTACAGGTGCTACTATTTCGGAATGTAATTTATAGCCTTCACAGGCTGTTAATAATATTGTTTGATAAAAGCTGACAGCAACATTGCAACAACAGCAGTATTTTCATTTTGCTTGTCCCTCATGTTGCTACAAAACATATTTCCCATTTGAATGTTATCTTTTCCACTGATGACTGGAAACACTTCCTCTTTCTTTCTCTTATCCTTCCTTTTTTTTCCTTTTCTTCTTTCATTCTTTCATTATTCCTTTTTCATGGCAAATATATCTTTATTTCTGTGGAATTAAGTATTCCATAAATATTAACATTTCTAGGGGGTGGTATTTATAGAAACGTGCATCAACAAAACTCTTTAACAAAACAAACTGGTAAGTCTACTTCTTATATCTCCACCACCAGCACAATTGTTTAGGGAGACAGAAACTGGAACCTATGAATTTGACTCCTTTCATTTAGTCAAATTGGGTATTAGGGAAGTGGTCCTGATGAGGAGCCAAAATAGAGGTATACAACAGGAAACATAACTATTGTAAATCTATTTAAAAAGATGCAAGCTAGTGGGAGTTATGTCCTACTGCATATTACCACCATTGCTTTCCATGGCTTAGAAGTAATTCCAAGATCATCCACCTGTGTGGTTGTGTTGCTCTTAGTTAAAGGCCAGGAGCATTTGAGTAGGAATAAATGAAGGAAGGTTTTGATCTTTGATAACAGAAGTATGTGCATCCACAGTAGGAACGGAAGAGAGTGGACATATCAGCGTTGGAGCTGGCAAGCTGTATCACAAGGAGTCAATAAAAAAATCAGAGAAATCAATCAGAAATCAATATTTCTAACTAGAAATGACATCCATGCAATGAGGCTGATGAATCCAGGACAATCCATACTCTCTCTCTGTGTTATTGCCCATGCTCTGTACAGCTGCTTTAGGCATGAATGTTGACTGTTCGCCTGATATTTCTTACAGCCTACATACTTGCCTTACGTGATTCTAATAATTTCATTTATTATTTGACAAAAATACATTTTATATTACAGGTCCTGATCTTCCTCCCTGAGACAGAGATTATAAACATGAGAAAAAATATAGATATGATTTGAAGAAAAAAAGTCAAAACAGTAAACATTGCAATTTTCCCCTTCTCTCTCACCACTTCACACAATTCCTCAATATCCATTCTCTGCTCTTACTCCCTCTGAGAAAATTTTATTACTGTGCATTATTACTATGCTTTTTTGCTACTTTGTATGTTCCACTAGAGATTTATTGCCTTCTTCCCTTACATTGCTCATGATAAAATTTAGAATTTCAAAAGTACTGCTGAATTTCACGGGTGAATTGCTTCCTTTTTTTCTTTCCTTTCTCAATAAAAATGAATTGGCTTTCAAAAACATAGTAACAAAAAATAATCCATTAATAGCCTGTACTCCCTTATCTGGTATCCTTTCATGTTTAGTCTTACCTTTTGACAAAATTCAACCCCCTGAGTATATACTATTTTGTTCTTTTGACTGTTAATGACTGTACTGTAATCATTTGTTTCAAACCTCAGGTAGGCCATTTAAAAAAAAATTGAGGTATTAACCTGTGCCTTGCAGTTCTGTGAAATCTACCTGAAAATGTAGCACAGTAGTTATCTCTTCAGGTTATTCTTTGCTGCTATCACAACAAAATATTTTTTTTTTACTTAGAGGAACATTGTTTGTTTTTTTCCTTTATGTCAGCTGATTTTGTGATAAAGAATAGTTGAAATCGGTTGTTTTTTTTCTCCTCTGACTCCAAAGGCAAAATACTAATTGCTTAAGAAAACAAACGCCCAATGTCTTTTCTTTTCTTTACTGTACAGCTGATTGCAGATAATGACATTTTAATTGAAATCTTCGTATATGAACTGTGAAGGATGATTACTTCCAATCTAAAATGTATGGATTGCAGATGGAGAATATAAGAAACATTCTTTAGGAAATGGAAAAGAAAGCTGGAAAGTTTAATGATTTCATTTTACTTATTTATTTTTGAATTCTGCATCCTTTCAAAGCTTCTCATCCTTTCTTAACTTTTTCCTGTCCTCAGAGATTTTGCATTTACTTTTCTGTCTTCTTTATTTTTATTTTCTACTTTCATAGTGCTGGAAAACTTTGAAGGCTTGAGTCAGCCAGCAGGAATGCCTAATCACTGGTTGCTGAGAAAAAGTATAAATATTTATATGAATAACTGTATGAGTAATACTGTCTTTCTCAATCTTTTGCATGCAGTTATTTAGACATGTTTCTTAATATTTTGTAATATTGTAATTGTATTACAGATTATACTAAAATATCAACACAATATATACTATTTTTAAAAATTCCTTACATATAATAAATTTTTTACTGATTCTTAAGCTAAAATAATTGACTTTTCTTACTGTTTTGTAATTTCTAAATGGATTTGCTTTAGAAAATGAAACTATACTAAGCTGTTTTAGGTATGCTCTCATGAATTTGGTCAGTGATTCTGGATTTGGCTTTTGAACATTTCTTCTCAAATATGAGTTTCTAGGGACTATTTACTCACGTAGCCATTTTTCTGTATGAACAGTTAGACTTAACTATCATTAGCCTGGTTTACAATTGCTATAACTTAATATCCTATCAATATTTTAATTTTGGCAGGATAGATTTAACTCAAGTTTTGCATTAAACGTCTTGGCCTCTTAAGAACTGTACTTTTAAATAAGACTGTTTAATAGTTCTTTATTCTGTTGAACCTAATGCTAAGCATAGAATTTAATCTAATTCTCAGAGATCCATTTTAGCCATCAGTATTTGATGAGAGTATTACAGTCCTCCATAGCTTGTCCTTTTTTCTGCCATTAGTAATGTTGGCAAAAGGTTATATTTCACCTTGTGACCTTTTCGGTTGAAGGTCACAAACAATTTTGGCTTTTTAGGCCTTCTTAAAACACCAGCAAGTGTTCGAGCATTTAGGAGCTGTCTGAGACTCCACCACAGGCAACCTTGTGATGTCAGAGTCGAAAGTGATTTCTAAGGTCATAGAAAACTCCTCCCCCAGCAAGTCTGGCCTTGCTAAATTCCAATACAATGAGGTGCAAATAAGAAATATAATACCTAGCAGACCTGCGTAATGTATTCCTTTTTGATTCTGTTGTAGAAATCTTCATTTCCATGGCTCAGGCACTAAATTCTCTGTTTCTTATTCTGCCATTTTTCACTCATGATAATATTTATCTTCCCCATAACATAATTTATGCTTTGTTGATGGTTCTGGACACTCATTTCCTGTCAGCTCATCTTTCCTTTTTCTTGTTTGTATTAGTCCTGTTTTATATCTACTCTTTCTTCATGGATTACATTTATCAAATCTTAATCCTGTTTATCTCAAAATAATTACTGCATTTTATTGATGAAGTTTTTGAGACGAAAAGCCTAAAACTCACTGAAATATTTCATGAGACCTACTCAGCATTGCATGGAAGAGTGTAATTACCTGGCTTATTTTGTGAGTGATGTTACTGCTACCATATCCCATTACAGCATTTTCCTCTTTTTTCATCCACAATCGCATTTTAGACTTAGGAAATTTATCATCTGCTGTGATCTTCAGTTCAATTTTTCATAACGCTGCATGCTAGCAAATTTAGTTTTGTTTCTTCTCTTTATTATTCTTGCTTATTTAAAATTATTTCTATCAAAGATAAGATCACAAATATTTGGTTAAGAATTCTGCATTGTAGAATAAACCTTGAGCATCCCAACACAAAGATGAGTCCAATGTAAGATTTGGTTTGAAGTTGAATTCAGTGGTATTAAACCCTTTATCAATGATTTGGTTTCTCATTTGTTCTGTTATGGGGTTCCATGTCTGATTCCAAACTCTCCCCGAACTATTTTTTAAAATCTTAGTTGTAATACAAATATGAAGAGTTAGCTTACACTCTGAGAATCTAATTCTAATTTATCTGATGTCAATTAGATGGAAAAAAAAATTAAATACCTTTAGTCCTCTCTGGTCTCCATTGCCTGTTGTCCATTGCCTGTTAACGGGCAACTTGCAATCTGCTAGAATTTGTCTGGTTTGGAAACTAGACATATGCACAGAGTATAGGCACAGTTCAAAATTAGTAATACGTATTGGTACAAACATATTTGTTTCACAAAGTTGCAGCAATTCTCTTATGAGTGATATAATACAGCTCCATGAATTGCATACAGTAGCCAGATCTGAAATCTGATAGATTTATTGAAATACATATCTGCTGTAACCTTTCCAAGAATTTCCTGCCTTATGTCATTTTTTTTCCCTCAAATTAATCTTGTTTTTCTGTAACAACAATCAGTCAGCGCTGCTGGATTGATCCAAGAGAGGGACAAATTTGCCTCTGACCCTCTTCTCCCCATATGACAAAAACTGTAAACTTTGCCTGTTAATGGTGCTGAACGACTTATCCAATTCACGTGCAAAGACTGTATGAAAAATAGGACAGTTTAAAATGCACTCCTTTGATGCTTCCTCTGTGCGCAAGCATGTTATTTCGTCTCACAAAAGAAACATTTCTTTTTACTAGATTTCAATTGCAGATGTTTTGGAAGGCACTAAACAATGTTCTAGCCATGTTCGGATCTCAACTCAGAAGTTTAGAAAGCAGTGTGTGATGGGGAAGCTGTCTCAGTTTCAGAAATGTTATTCAGAGAATCCAGGGATACATCACACTGAAACCTAGGTACATATAAGTAGCACTGGCAAATCTCCATCTGTGGAGACACTGCCTGTGAGTGAAAGAAAGAGGTCGTCAGTCAGAAACTGAATCTTATAAGCAATGCCCAAATCAATGGACTCAAAAGCTCAATTGTACCCATACCCCCTTATAGAAATACAGGTGGATGTGGTGCGTTCAGATCACTGCACACTTAAAAGGTACTGAGAGAACAACCAGAGGATTAGACCTGTGGGATGGGGCAGACACTTGCTTAAACATTTGGTAGAGTGGCTACTGTAGAGCCAGAGTTAAATGGAAGGATCTGTTGTTAGGCAGCATGTGTTGATACCTATGATGCTAAAAAAGAGAGAAGGAATCATGGCCTCATTGAATCTAATAGGTTTTTTTAATTGACTTCGTGAAGCCCATATTACAGTTGTATAATGTGGGCTTTCCTTTCAGAAATGTAATAAATTTCCAAACTCTATTTCAATACTTTATTCTCACACATATTTTTATTAGTTTAAAGAAGAAGTATTAGGTATTTTGTTCCTCTTTAGGCATACATATTTTTTTTTGTCAGCAGACCTGCATCCATTGTATGGTTGTTTTCAATATAAGGTAATACTGATCTCCGCAAAGAGCTGCAGGAAATTACTCCTTCCCTTTCCCAGCACCTCAGCTTAACCTTAGAATAAAGATGAGTAAGAGGTAAGCCTTGGTGCTTCTGAGGATTAACCATAGATAGTTTGAATTTCTGACCATCAGCTGTAGGTCAGAGATGTATCTAAAGAAGCTTCTGAAGTCCCATAGTAGCATCAGGATTCCTGTGAGGCAATTAGCACCGTATAGATAACAATAAAGTTTGTCCTCTGCGATGGTCTCAACATGTTCTTTTTAAACTCTTAATTTATAGATCTTAGTTTTGCAAATATTTCTGTATGCACCAAACTTTATTCATGTGTGCAATGCACGGCACGTTGGCATCTTATTCATGGGCTTGGGTCATATCCATTAACAAAGGACAAAAATGGCTGATATCAGGGAGGTTATGGAATGGAGTTTTTATAATTGCAATCAATAAGTATGTTTATAACACAACCTCTCTAAAAAACAATGGTAGTATTTACTGAGCAGATAATAATGGCAAAGATCTTTATTCTCTAGATCTAAAAAGATTAGGAAGAAAAGGATATACTGTCAGCTTTAGATAGCTCTTTATTTGCATTTACATACAAAACAATAAATGCATGTAAGAGGTGATCAGTGCAAAAGGCTTCAGTATTCCGTCCTGAAAGGGTTGAGAGGAAAAGATAAAAATAAAATAAAATAAATTAAGAAATAGTAGTCAGTTAGAAATAACTTAGTGAAAACCACAAGATATTTCTGAAAGACGGAGTAGCTCTCCAGTCTTTGATAGCATTATTTTTATATGCCTTTTGGTTACAACTAAAAAAGTCTTTTCTCCTAAATATATGCATCTCTTGAAATGTATATTACACAGAAGGACAAAATCAAAGTCACTGCAGTACAAAGCAGCTGGAAGCAAGTAAAGCCTTTTAACAAATTTAACCTAAGACTCTAAAAAAATGTGACGACTAACCTCACCTTCAAAATTTTTCCTACAAAAAATATCCACTGGCAGGGGATGGATGGCAACCTAATATTACTTCTCCTGATCTGCTAACAGATTTAAACTGCATATGCAATTGTTTAACACAAATTCATTCTTCTTCCTTCATCTTCTTTTCTCAAGCCCTATTACTACGCATCCATTTACATGTTCTGTCTTCTCTTTGAGCCTGTAAAATCCTGTAGCCAAGAATATTTTTTTTTCACTTTGTGTCTAGCAAAATGCATCCCGATCTAGCTAATGCTTCTGATCACTGCAGAAAAAATAACAGGTAAATAATAGTTGTCTTATCTGTATAGACAATTGCAGGACAACAAAGTGAAAATCTTCACAGAGTCTAAACTATCCCCACACCCTTAAGATGGATGCGTAAAATACCTGAATGCTAATTCTTCTTGAAATGACAGAAAAATATCAGGGCAAGAAATAGACAAAGGGTTGGTAAATCAGAAGGAGGGATAAGCGGGAAAATGCAGCCTCAAATTAACCATTTTAAATTTTACTTATTTTTAATTTAGCATGACCTTTAAGTCTGTAATAAAACAACAGCATCTCTGAAAGTGTTGATGTTAGTTTAATATCCCTTATGACAGTAAAAAATGGACTGAGGCTATGGACTATGCCATTTGCTGGTGAATTAGATAAACCTTAGAGTTTATTTTCTAGCAGTATACTTAACTTTTGCAGTTACCCCCAAGACATTAATCTACTGAAAAGGAGAAGGTATCATCTTTCAGGAGAAACATGTCATAAATATTGTGATAAAGTATTTATAATCCTCAAAATCAGATGGCTGTTCCATAAAGACTGTCAGCTGAGAAGGTCTGCTGACAGAAACATGTTAAACAACTGCAAATTTTTTGAGGGAAGGATTTGCACCACAAAACCAGATGCATTCTTCTATTAATCAATCACAGCTGGGTGATTCTTTGACAGCAGGAGCATGCTGGACCTAATTTGATTGTCTTGCACTTTTTCTGATTAATGAAAGCTGGGTAAGGTGAAACTTGATGGAGAGAGTACAAAAGCACTTGCACAAAGTATAGGTAGGATGAAGGAAAAAGAAAATAATTTGACTTGTGCAGATAAAGGAAAATCCATGGGATTGTATTCATATATAAAAAAAAAATTATTTTTCTTTTGCCTGAGATACTAATAGATAGCATTTAAAATCTCGGAAGTATTGTATAAATCCCCCCCCGAGAATGCATATTACGTAAAGAGAGTATACTATTTGAGATTTCACGTATCCTTTGAGTCTTTTCTGTATGTATTAAGTGCCTTTTTGATGGAAAGAAAGACAAACACATGGCAAGGCAGGGCTCAGTAAAATGTTGTATCACTGCATTCTTTCTCAGTTGAAGAAGTCAACAGGATCATGTAGTCTAGGGTGCAGAAAGATACTGAGAGACTGAAAAACATAATCAAAAGAGCAGTTACTGACAGATATTCTCCTCCTTAATATGTGATTTGGTGAAACTTGATAGTTGAAATGCTTACCATTCTGAGAATGCTGGTGTCTCTGACCTTCTCACCAGTTCTTCCCCAGCTCAGCAGTCTCTCAGATGTCACCTTGGCAGATCCCCAATTTCATATTTGCCAGTCATGTTTCTAAGGTGTTTGTGGTTTCTTTTGGGTGGATTAGAGGCCTTTGTATCACTGTATATTGATTAAATGAATGAAAAAAAAAACGAATAAAAAATACTTAGACCACATTGGTAACTTCCCAAATACGTTGTATAGTTGCTGCTAATTTGGGGCAAATTAAGTTTTGATTGTAAAACTGAAAAAAAATGCTGGTTTAATTATGATGTCACTGAAGAGGAACAGGTGTATAATGCAACAAAAGCAGTCAAACAACAAAGACATTCAGAACTGTAGTGAGATGTTCTGATATCTACATCCCTCCCCCTCGAATTTCTCTGAGGCATTTCCACTGTTTTTTGCTCACACTCTGAATGATTTTTATTTTTCTCTATTTTTTAACCAAATGAAAAAGTATGACTAAGATTTTTGACATTTCAGATTACTTTGTTGATGTGGGAAGAAAAATGTATTTTAGAGCAGTAAAAGCATAAAGTGAAAAGTGGCAAAAGCCATGATGTGTTAGACTCTGTAAAGATCTAACTAGAGGTGTCTAAAAGAACAGTGAAAAAAACAGGAGTAACATTCAATCAAAATGGGGTAAATACTAAAGACATCATAGCTATGGCTCACAAAATAATTTAATATTTTGCATTATTTTAAAAACAGATGATGGCAGAATTTCATATTAAAGAACAATGACAAATAAGGAACATTCCACACTGACTTAAAGATGTTCAATGTTGAAGTGCACTCAAGGCAAGTTAGCACTTATACACAGCTTTATTTTTCCATTTTACAATCTGGAGGATATCTGTGTCACAGCTGCCCCTGTCCCCCTGATTCAGAGTGCATATTGTCTTGTATCAGCTGACTCTAGGACTATTCTAGACATGTCCTGATGGTGACATCACTTTGCTGTTGTGTGGTCGAAAATTAAAATTTGGGAAACAGTTTATGCAGTTCTAATTTTTGTGCTTATCCTCTGCTCATATATAAAATAAGAGATGTTTTATTTGTAAGAGCCTAGATTACAATCACTGAGCTAGGCACAATACACTCTTTTTTTTCACACTGCAAATATAGTCAGACATAGGGTAAGGGATATTGCTAACCTTAGGAAGTTATAAACCTACACTAGAGCACAGTTCCTCAAAGCACATAGTGGCAATGAAGCTCAAGTTGAACTCAGCATTGAGAAAATGCAGTGTAGAAATAGCCTTTGTTGATACATGGGATTCTGCCAGAAAAACTATATAATTTTGGAGACTGGAACAACAAAATGTAGTTTAGAGATATATGTTCACAGACTTGTAATAACAACTTCTAGTATTTATTGGCTATTTATAAATTTAAGAAGAGATGAGTGTACTTCTCAGTCACAGGATAGAGTTTATTATGGAAGATAATTGCACAACTATGGATCTAATAATGGGGGTGTTCAAAGCGGTTTGGGAGACCACATGCAGAATTCCTACAGACACAATTTCCGCTTAAGAGAACCTCACTGACATGAGAAATGCAAACTATCACAAACTCTTTTGAAGCCATTGATGACAACGGCAGGCATTAGCTCCAGTGCATTAAGGCTTGATGCATACTTGTCACTTACCCCACAAATAACTAATAATCAGATGTGTAATACTTTAGCCATCACTAAAAGTTGCCTTGAAATGGTCTGGTAATTTAGATACTCTATTTTTTGGGGGGGTGGGAATGGGTTTTTCTTCAGAAAAGTTTGGGTTAGGTTTGGTTTTTTTTTCAGCAGATGTAAAGAGCACCACTGGTAAGTTGTAAATATGCTTTGGGAGTCTGCCAGGAACAAGATCAAAGACAGGTAGATTTTTTTCATCTGACCTATCTTTCTTGCTTCTTGCAAGGTATCTTACAGCTGCAGTAAGATAAATATTTGAAGTTCCTAATTATAATAAAGTGATTTTAATTAATTATTTTAATTAATATTATCTCACAATAAATGGACTTAACTAAAAGACATTACACCACCCCTCAATAGTGTTACAAAATCAGACTTTCCTCAGTTTCCATTCTTAATTTCCACTTATCTCTGTATGTGAAGGGAAAAATTTTCCTATTGTGCAAGGCAGTTGTCCATCTGTCTGATTTTTACACAACAGAAAATATGAAGATTACTAAGTCAGATGTCAAATGTTACTGCATTGTTGCATCTCTACATTTAGAAACAAAGTGAAAAGCATTGGATCTTCTTACATGTAAAAATGAAGTAGAGTTGTTCAAATCCTGAAGCATCTTAGGTCAGAGCTCAGTTTGATCCATTAGTCAGTATTAGACTAAAGTGCAAATATCTAAGGAAAAATGTATCAGCCATATATATTCATAATTCTTTTATTTTTCTCCATTGTTTAAGATAAACCCTCAGGGGAATCAATTTCTTGAACAAGTTATCAACGTAATGATGTAGGCAAGGGTTTCAGTATTACCCAATGGAACTGATATTGCTCCCAATGAAGTTAATATGAATTTTGGCATGAGCTTCCACAGAAGCAGCAGTCAGTACAATATTTGACATTCCTGCAATAAATGCCAAGACAAAACCTGTTGTTACGTGCATGTGAGGTCATTTACAAATGTAGTGGATAGAACTTAAGAGCTTCTTTATGTACTCCATGTTTACACAAAATCACTCTATTGTTTCTGATAGCTATTGATATAAGCATATTGAAAAAAAAATATTTGAGGCACATGAAAGAACTCCAGTACCCAAAAAAGAAAGAAAACCATTATTTTCTGCATTATAGTATAAATTCGTGGAACTGATATATATGAATGGACTTCTGTTAGCATGAGATCACTGTATCTGTAGCTGTCAAACACTTGTATGTCAAGACCTAGATGGACTCATTGTCAAGAAGTGCTTGTGTGGTTTTTTTACGTTTATGCCATGGATTTATGGACCAGAGTATCCTATTAATTCCATGTTTGCCTTATTTGAAAGTTTTTTTAGAGCTGTGCAATGTCTTTGAGGCTTGGGAAGCATGTTCAAAATAAGGAAGAAAGGGGGATAATATCTGTGATGTGAGAGTTTTGTCTTTCATTCACCTGTGTTTTTTCTTGTGATAAACCTCTTTCCTATCATCACAGTACCGTTTTAACTTGCTTTCAGTTTTCATAACTTAGGCCATCACTATTGTCAACCCTGAGTTTCAGTCATGGCCCTTACACAGTGCCTGTTTAGCATTGTACATTATATACATGCCTTAGCAATTAAGACCATGGCAATTGCAATATTTAAGGCATGAAAATAAGATCGCAACTTACCTACCTACACATAAGTATTTAATAAAGGAATGGGAAGTCATGTTTTCCTCCTGTGTTTTAGTTTCTTCTGTCTTCTCAAACCAAAGAAGTTTAGCACTATTTATCGGAAGTCTCTGCTCTTAAATTATTGTTCGCTCTTAATTATTTGTTTTCTTCTCTGCTTATCTTGTGATCTCCAAATATAGAAGTTTTTAAATTTCTTTTTGGTCTTTGAAAATATATGATAACTCATTGAGAGAGTAATGCTTCTCCTATGATTTTAATGTGATATTGTCTATTTTCTGAATCACTTGTCAATGTAAGATAGGTCCTAGGAGAAATTAATTATGTGAACACATTACTCTTGCCTTAGGTAAGTATTATGGACACAAATCTGATCCTGTTGTAATCAAAGAGAGTTTGGGCCTGAATTCAGAGTTACGGTGTTATAAGAGAAAACACAAATATACATTAGTAATCTCTGTATCTTCAATCATAAAATATCTCAAGTTGGAAGGGACCCATAAGGATCATCAAGTCCAACTCCCTGCTTCTCACAGAACTACTTAAAACTAAATCATATGACTAAAAGCATTGTCTCTGAACTCTGACAGGCTTGGTGCTGTGACAACTTCCATGGGGAGCCTGTTCCAGTGACTGACCACCCTCTCAGTGAAGAACCTTTTCCTAATATCCAATCTGAACTCCCCCTCATGCAGCTTTATTCCATTTCCTCATGTCCTATTGCTGGTCACCAGAGAGAGGAGATCAGCACCTCCTCCTCCGCTGCCCCGCTTGAGGAAGCTGTAGTCTGCCATGAGGTCACCCTTCAGCCTTCTGTTCTCCAAGCTGAAGAAACCGAGACCTGAGCTGATCCTCAAAAGTCTTGCCCTCAAGACGTTTCACCATCTTGGTTGCCCTCCTCTGGACACGCTCCAATAGTTTGATATCCTTCTTATGTTGAGGAGCCCAAAACTGCAAATTGTACTTGAGGTGGGGCCACACCAGTGCAGTGTGGAGTGGGACAATCACCTCCCTCGACCAGCTAGCTATGCTGTGCTTGGTGCACCCAAGGATATGGTTGGCCCTTTTGGCTGCCAGGGCATACTGAATTCAGGTTACATTTGGTTGAATGGAGACAATAGTAGATAAGGGTGGTAGATAATTGAGTCTCTGACTGAGAAAGGACTGAAACACAGACTTGTTTTCAGACACACATACTTTTTGAGAGCTACAGAAGTTAAGAGATGATACAAAATTGCATCTTGGAATATAAATTCATCCCGCTGTCAGTGGAGGACTGCTGTATAATAGTTATTCAGTCCTGCTGCCCAGACAAAACTGTACCACTCCAAGTAACAGATCTTCTGCTTCTGGAGAGAAAAGTTCTTCTATCCCAACAGGAAGCCTATTTGAGGAAATTTCTCCTGATATTCAACTGTTTCCTCTTTTGAATTAATCCCATTATTTCTACAAATAACACAGCTCATTTTAAATAATTCATAACTTTTCTTTCTATTATTGTCCTTCAGATCTCATAAACTCTTACTGTCTCTCCTATGCTAGTTTATATGTAGTTATCACCTTTCCTTCCCCAAGTTTTGAGATATATTTTGGTAGAGTTAAAAACAAAACCCAAAGCCCAATACATACAGCACAGTCACTGATTGCCGTTCAAGTAAATATTCTTTCGTTAGTACGGCTCAGGATAAATAAATAGGTACATATGGGGGGACTGATATTAGTAGGTCAATGCATGGAGCTGTAAATAGTAGTTACAAGGTGAAAATAGGAGCAAGAAATTTCAGTATGAATATCAAGAGAATACAGCAAGATAACGCAGATAGGATTGCTGGAAACTCCATCATCTGAATCAATTGACAGTGCAGTGGAAGAATATTAAAAAATATGGTGTAGAGAATAACTTCAATGACAGAGGAAGATAGACTAAATGACACAAGGAGCAGACCATTCAGGTCTCTTATTTATGCAATTCGTTGCCTGAAAATGAATAAACGTCTCATGGCAAAAGACTTCTAATCCCCATATCATGTCTCTGTCTTAAATAACAGTGATTTAGCAAAATGTTTCTTAAGCAAAAATTTGTCTCTTCATCTTAAGTGATTAAAATAGAATCAAAATTATAAGGTAAGCATAATTTAGGTGTAATAATAATGAAAAAAAACCCCAGATCTGGAATTGTAAACAAAGACTATGAAACAAGGATATATTTAACTTGGATTAAAATGGGATATAATATTACACTATCAGTGACTATAGGAGAGGATGCCTTGTTTCAGACAAATGCCAGCAAATGATGATATGATCTTATGGCTGCATATAAAATATATCAGATTATATGACAAATTATAACATTATTCTTTACAGAAGCCTGATACTAGTGATAGGATAAAATATTTCCTGTAGCCAGATGGCATCTGCAACAAAGCTGTATGAGTACACACTTTTACTGTTTCTTGCTTTAGAGGATAAGAGATTATGTTATTGTCCAGGCATTAATTGAGAACTCTTTTAGACTTTGCTTTTTTTCTTTGTCACATAGATGCCCTCTTTTAGATAAAAATATTCAGAGATAAATAATAATTTCAAAGATGTAAAAAAATTACCCACATTCGCAAAACCTCTTGTGCAAGCACATGCATGTGTGAGGTTTAGAATAGAAAATACCTCCATTAGAACAGTTTTACATTGGCAAGGGAGTATGTTGTATTCACAATGAAATATTTTTTTTGTCATAGAGAGAAATATGCATGTGTTTGCTTTGGTAAGAAGGGAGAGGAGCAATCCATGTGTAAATAACCAGATAATGCAAGGAAGTTTATTAAATTTTTTTTATTATTAAATGAAGTTTATAAGTTTGGACTTCAAATGTTAGCTACACCATTAGGTTTAAAGGAATTCACCCAATTTTAGAAACAAAAATCAAGAAGACCAAGGCCCAAGCCAGGTAAGTGAAGAATAGCCAAAGAACTGACTGCATGTGTGAAATATGATATTGATATTACTACTAGCCACAGATGAAAAAAGTGCTGAAAACTGGTCAGTGAAGCAAGCTAAAATATCAGCTTCTTGTCTAGAACTCTCTGCTGACTTTGGACTGATTTCACATTGGCCTTTACAATTCAGAATATAGGTGTGCCTTCTTAAGATTAACTGATCTGAAAAGCTTTTGTTGATCATCACTGTGCATGTGGGATCTAAAATGTTCCCAAAGTCTGTTTGGCAGACAGCAGTTTGCAGCGCTCTCAAGAGCTGTGACGTTGTATGATGTCTTTAAGAAGTGAGCCAATATCATTAACTTTTCCTACATTCCCTTGGCACAAACAGGTGCATCGTGTTTCACAAGAATAACTTTTCTCATTTCCAACAAATATTTATCTTATGTTAAACTAGGGAAGTCTCAAGATCTTTCCTCATCCCTTGCTACTTAGCCAATGAAGTCTATTTTCCTCAGATACACTGATGAAGAAATGACGTACAGTAATAAAGACGCAATTGAATCCTAAAGATTCTTTATTCACGGTATTGCTTATGTTTCCAGTCATGACAGTGCACAAAGCAATGGGTTCACAGAGGCCCCAGGAAAGCCCACAGTCCACTTAAAAAAGAAAGTCAGTTTACCCAAGGCACTAATTCATGCCTTTCCATGCTTCTCCCCGGTGATCCTGTTACTTCACAAATGCTGTTACTATTTAAACCGCACATTGCTTTTAACAAGGCAAAGTTCCCAGGTAGGGGTAATATTTCACTACATTTCCAGAGGTATTTGGGGAAGGAGGGGAAAAAAAAGAAAGGCAAATATACCCTCTTTCGGATTTATAGCAATTATACCCGTCATAGGCATTTTCAAGAAGGAGCACATAAGCACTTGGAACAAAAGAAAAATTATGATAGGTACTACATTCAGTAAGACTTTTCCAAGCTGCAAAAAGCCAAGCAGCCTCTGCCCCTGCCAGGTACTCTCAGGGATAAATTAGGAGCCCTTGTCCCAGCTGATAAAATGCAAAGCCCTGAGCAAAAGTTCAGCAGTACGCTGGCATTTCATTGTTCAATGGGTGAGTCTGTTGTTCTTGAAACAGTGACAGTGACAATATCAGCTGGTGCTTCTTCCACTGTGAGCTGAGTCAGGTATGGTGAATCATCCCCAAAGCCTGATTTCTCAGAACATAATCAGTTCCTTTCATATTACTAATTTTTTTTTTTCGGAAAAGTCAAAACATTTTTTGTGCACACAACCATCAGGGACTTTGTAAGCCTCTTTGCGCATTACTGACTTTCCCAGGAAGGTCTTTTAATTAGTTGATTTGATTAAAATTAAATAAACTCATTTTACAGAGCCTATATGTGGTAATGTTGGTTTTATGTAAATTATCTAGCTACCTTGCTAGCTTAACCCCTAACACTCCTCTGTGTGACACTATCTTTCCAGATATTTGAGTAATAATAGTTTATGTGATACTAATGGTATATACACTTGAACAACTGAAGTGGAAGATAAATTAAATACTTCTATCCTCTTTCCTTGCTAATCTTAACTCCCTAGCTGAGGGTACTCACTGTTTTGTCTTGAATATACTCTGTAAATTCTTTATAAGCATGTATAATATCCCAGGAAAATGGTTTCATTATTTCAATATTTGCTGTCTTTCAACTCTGAAAAGGTTCTCCGCTTCGTTTTGTTTTTTTTTTGGTTTTTGTTTTTGTTTTTGTTTTGGTTTTTTTTGTAAATAAGCATATGACCTTAGCTTATTTGCAATGCTTTTCTATCTTAATTTTAAGCTGGAATGGAAAATGGCTTGCATCTGTTGCAGAAGTGAAAACTACAACAGCTAAAACTTCTGGTTCTTACGAAAGCAGATTAATTTCAGATGAGTTTATTGTGAATGTAAAGCTACATAGAATAAATAAAAAGATTGTATAATCAACAGTTAAAATGTTGATGAGGCACTAATCGATGCATGATCTTTTCTACCCTCAAGCATTTATGGTACTGTCATGGGTGCTAATAGGATGCTTTGTTCATTCATTAGGGAAAAACAGAGCATTAACAGTCATTATCCCATATTAGTCCAAAATTGATAGTAACAGAAACTAAAACTGCCTTATGCTTTTCTTTCTTCCTCAGTGATGTAGAATCTTTGGCAGTAAACACAAGTAATACAGGGGCAACCATTCAGAATACTAGGTTGTATGTGAGCGTGCTTGTTTTTCTGGTGAGATGTACTTTCTTTTAATGACTCGATTCTATGATCCCACACTTGTCAGGATTTCTGCAAAAAACGGTCTATTAGTTTTCATATCAAATATGCACTGTTTAATTTTGGGAAAATCGCCTATGTTATAGCCAACATTGTAATCCCAATATTTACAAGTCAGCTTCTGTCTGTGGTAAGAAGCAGTTGCTACCATTTTTAATGTGCAAGAAATTTATATCCACAGAATGAGAACACGTGACTCCAGGTGCCTACAAGATGAAGGCTAGAATGGATTTCATTGCCTACAGATTATATACACATGTATATAATTTACATTAATACTGAAGATGATTAAAGAAGGCTATAAAGAAAAAGTTATTCTTGTATAAGAAAAAAAAGTACGTCAGTATAAAATCACCATGGAAGCAGAAATTATGGTGATCCAAACCTTTAGATATTATGAAGATTTCAGCATTTTCAGCCTTTCGGCCTTGCCTCTAACAGAGCCCATATGCTGTCATGATTTTGAGATCCAGGCTGTTCACAGGTGAGTGAAATTTCTCACCCAGGAATCTGGCTTAGAAGGCACATCTTTTTTTCTTCATTTATAATATACTGGGGCAGGCAGGTGGTATAAGTGCTAAACAGAGAGTGGTCCCACACAGACTTCTCAATGCTTTTACTCTTTGCCCAGCTGCTCTGTTCTGTGAATGTATATCAGAGGCCCAGTTCAGAGCAGCCTAACTTGTCCAGGGACAGAAATCACAATTGCGCTTTGATAAAAGGAGCAAAAAGGCTTTTTTCCTTTATTAACTCTGTAATCTAAAAGCCAGCTTGCCTGACTCCATCTTATCTCCTAGTGTGCTTAGTCCAGTCAAAATCCACCCTCTAGCAAAGGACTGAGGAGGGACATTTGACATTTGCTTACTGGATGAACCATCTCCAGAATGGATGTGCTAAAGAAGACATCCAATTCCTGCTAATGCTTGTTTTCTCCTGGGAAGGATACCTATTCATCTAGGAATATTTCCAGCCTTATCCTGCAGTTCTGGCTAAGTGGAATATTGTTATGCATATGAGCCGAATCTAGGCTCAGGTGTGGTTCAAGTAACTCAATTTAATTCTCAATTATTGCAAAGTTCTTGTGTGCCTTTTAAAATAGAAACTGGCGCTCAGGGCTGATCATGAAGGGAAGTAACAATGGTTTGAACATCATGCAGACTGTGCCCGATTACTGTCATGAGCCACTGCTATTAGTAGGCTCAGTGTGGGAACCCCTGAGTGAACAGATACATAAGGTTATGAGCATTCTTAGTTCATTTTGAATTAAGAATATGACTAGTCATGAGAAGTTATTTTTTTAGATAAACACACAGTATCTACAGAAACTGAAACGATTAACATACAGTTAGAAAAAATTGTTTTATTTATCTACTTGAGGAAAAGTGTTTAAATGACCTCACTTTGTTAAGTCACTTACCTGGCCAGTCATGACTTCTTTGAACATTGAATATTTGACTGTTTATAGATTTCTTCGTAGTTAATTGATCAGACTGGTATTCAAAAAAATATATTTTAATTACCTGTCCTTCAGGTATATATTCAAGCTCTGTAGGAATAGAAAGGAAAACTTGCAGAATCCTGCGGATATTGCGCAAGATGTTAGTTAAATATTATCAATTTTACAGTCACAAAAATTGTGTGAAATAGTCTGAATCTCTAGCCAAATCAAAGTGAACATCAGGTATGATGATTAAAGATTTTTGTGAGCATCATTTTGTGCTCATTAACACAAAATCAGATCATTAATAAGAATTTCTGTACTCCTTGCCTAGCCTCCTTCTCTACTGTGAATGACACTTGTCTTTTCTCAGCAATCCAACTGACACTTAAAGGGACTTCTTATGGGGGGAACCAGTAGAGCTAAATTAGGAAGTTTTCCTGGTAAATACTCTGTGGAATATTGCACTCTGAATCCTTTCTGGCTAAAGTGATAATACTGTAACTTTAGGGTGGCAAAGAAAGTGTAAGCCACAAGAAGTTCAGAAAACTCTTCAACTGAACTGTTTAACCTTGCAGAGTAAGGTAGTAAACGCACTCTTGTTATGTGTATCACCCTGTTAAAATTTATTTTTGTGCTTTAAAGGATGATACCAGGTACACTGAGCCCCAAAACAAATACTTTCTGTAAGCAAACAGAAATAGAGAAACAAGACACCAACCCTTTCCTAAGTCCAAGATTCAAAACCTATTGATTTTGATTTTTGAAAAATAGAACTCCATCATAGTAAAGAAATGGTCAACAGAAATCGTAAAAATTAATTTAACATTTTACTCCTTATTTGTAAAAAAAATGAAGTAATAACCTCACAGGGGATTTTTGATAACTCTTAGAGACTAGGAATTCATCATTTTTAATGACTGTTAAATACTGAACAGCCTCTTTAAATTGAAAACAAACCTCTGTTTGTTTTTTCCATGTGTTTTCTGTTTCAGCTACCTTTCCAGGACAAGTTTATGAGATCCGTTACTAGCTAGTTCATGAGGACTTTTGTCTCAGTATTTAAAACCGTGAGAATTGGCAACCAGGAGCATTTCAGTGTCTGCTTTTCACAGCTGATGTCCTCTGGTCCCATAACTTTATTTTCCTGAAACTCCCCGTTGACCAGCTTTCATGCTGTGGTTTGCTTGAAAATTATGGAATTTTCACACTCTGAGTGGGACTTTGGGGACTTGTATTTTTGCGCACGTGCTCATATCCAGTGCAAAGAAAAACCTCCGTTGACTGTAGTAATAAATCACCATATTACAACCATCAGGGTATTTAATTTACAACTCAAATCAATGGGGACTTGCTGATGCTAGACAGTGATATACTGTCAGTTGAAAACACTGGGTATTGCAGCTCAATGCAGGATGGGCTGTCAGTCAGCAGAGTGACAAAATGACAATTTATGGTATGTAAAAATCCAGCAGATAAATTGCAAGAAAATTGCACTTTGACTTAAGCAGCATACTGTGTGGAATATGTTTTTGTTTAAAGGACTAGGTAAGGTGGGAGAAAATTGCCTCCATTAAATTGAAACACTTTGCTCTCTCTATTATATGTTGGTTTAAAGGATTTTTTAATGCTTGAGACATTTAAAGAAATGTAGTAAACCAAGATGTATATACTCGACGTTGCTCTTTGTAGATGTAAGTGACTTCTCCGACAGTCATCTATTGTAGGTCTGTATAACTTCACTAAAGCTCTCCTGAGCTGTATGGAAGGGTGGTAGGTGCAATGCAGTGGATGTGGAGGGAATCCACGCTGCAGGCTGCTGCTTTGGCACTGAAATACCATGAGTTTATAAGCAACAGGACACTTCTTAGTGTTGAAGAAACATGACGAAGACAGGAGAGATGGATCCCTACTGAGACAGAGGCCTAATACCTCAAATGTCTTAAGGCCAAAAAGGAGAACAGAGTCTCTGCAGTATCTACCTGTGTAAATAAAGCAAAAAGTGAATGGAGAACCTATTGGGGTCCATCTGAAAAAGGTTGAATGGAAGGAAAAATACTTTTATACATATGGCTTCTACTTCCGCTGTACTGTAGCTTTTGACAAGAACCATAAATAATTTTTTGTTTTCTGATGGGNAAAGTTGCAAGTTTTCTCCACGTTAAAACCAGACAATCCTGGCTTCAGCCATTAAATTAGCATGCGAGTTTATTTTCATGAAGTTTGCCACCTTTTCCCTCTTTATGAACAATTTTGAAAGAAAAGAATTGATTTGGCAAGTACATTCATGATAAGGTAAATCTTGAAAATATTCATTCACGTGGCATGTAAATTATGAAATATCATGTGTGGTGAGTATGTAGCATTCTTTAATCTAATTTGCAGAAAAGTGAATTGCTATAAACAATCTACAAACTGGAAAAGGAGACAAATTTATCAAATTCCACCTAATTTGTGTATTTTTAAACTAAGAGTGGTATAGTTGACTTGGAAAATCAGCAATTACAGATTATACAGAGAGTGTAATTTTACCTTGCCTCTTGGAATATACATGATTCATTTCCTAAACACATATTCTTCTGTACTGTACACTTTTAGTGCTGTTCTGGTCTATTGCATACGGTAATTAACATGCATTCTTTTTATTGATTGAATTCTACTGCCTCCAAAAGCTATTCAAATATGAAGTCCCCTACTACACTCTCCAAACAAAAGATTATTAAAAGCATATCAAATAATGATTGCCTTATGCACCTTCACTGTAACTCAATCCTCACCCCTAGGGGTATTTAGTTTCTAAATTTTAATAGAAAGGTTGCCATTTTGTCCTCCTACCCTTTAAGATTTGGTTGTTCCGCTGAAATTCTCAAGGCTGATGACAACATGCATGGTTTTTATATCAAATATTTCTGATATGACTGACGGTTATGAAAAGTCACCATATAGAAGTTATAAACGGCATAGGAATTAAATTAATTTCTTAAACCCAAGAATATTGCCCTTATTTATGCCCTATGACATGGCAAGCTATCTAGTTGCTATTAATTCATAATCTTTATGCATTTTTTTTCCCCACAAAGGTCATAAATCCTAAACATATTTAGATTGTTATCCTAACTGTATGTGTAGGTACCCAAAGATCGAGTAAATTCTTAAAAGTCTCACAGTGACTCAAAGCAAAGTGAAAAAAACATGTAATCTGCCTATTTCTATTTCTGAACGAACAATTTTCTGCCCTGAAATGGATTATAATTGATGGCATTCTAAAGTAACTGGTAAAAAGATCTTAATGCTTCAAAGTTAGTTATTGTCCAGGTTCCGGCGGGGACAGGGTCAGCTGTCCCCAGGCTGCGGCAGGGGCACGGGCTCTCCCCGCCCCGGGAGCCATGCCCGCCCGCAGCTGCCGGGCCGGGGGCGGGAACCGCCGCTGGGAGCGGGCGGGGGCGTCCCGGCTCCGGGCGGGGAGCGGCGGTTCCGTCACCGTGTCTGTACGTTCCTCGGTCCGCGTTATGGCTGTTGTTTTCTCCTTCCCTTTGCTGTTCTGCTGAACCGCCTTTGTCTCAACCCGCGGGTTTCGCCTTTTTCCGTCCGATTCTTCCCGTATTGGGAAGGCCCGAGCGAGCAGCACGTGGCTCTTTGTTGCCGCCTGAGGCCAAACCACGACAGTTATATAGAAGTCACGATAAAGATGTAATCCTGAAGCTCTGCTGAAGGTTCAGTAATTCCATGCTAAATCTTATAACTCTTTTTTATGCATTTAGTATTCCCCGAATTCAGAATTATATTCTAATGCATATTCTGCACAGGGGACAGTCTTGTATTTCTAGTGAAGATAATTCTTGCTGGAAAAATACCCTGCTAATGTCAGAATTTATGTTTTTGAGTGTCTGCATTAATTTTAATTTTTTAAATAGATATTCAGTGGGGTGCAGTGGAAAAAAAAAATAACCAAAAAAAAACCCCATAACCCAAACACATTCAAGATATTAAAAATAGATACAGCTGCGATCCCAGTTAACATTGTTTGGCTTTTTATTCTCTCTCTCTCTTTTTTTTTCTTTTTCTTTTCCTCATTCATCTAGGTGAAGATTTCTATCAGATGTAGTAGAATACAGTCATTAAGAGTTAAGGTTTAAAAAAATCCAGCTTCACATCAATACTGATCCTATCTATTGTGAAATTACTTTCCCCACCTCATTTAATGATAGAAGCATGGCAACCATGATATATTTTTATTTCATTTTTAACTTCACTTCTGTTAGATGCATGTGTGAGAGATTTCTTGAACTATGAACTAGCTTGCTGCTATTTAGCGTGCTGTAGGATGCTACCATAATATATGACACCTTTGATAATTCATAGGTGAATTCTCAGAAGATGGTGTGATGGCTGTTTCTGTGCGGGAGATACGTTTACACTTTAGTACATTTGTATCTGTAGTCAGCAGTGATCTTTTAAGAATCAAGATTCCAAATCAGGACCCCAAACCTTTCCTATGATTTAGGAGTTTTTTTTCCCAGCCTATGCAGGGCTTTTTGCAGAGAGTTGGGCCTTTTCAACAATCAGCCAAGTGGGGTAGGTCGCCCAGGCTGACAGTAACAAAGATTCTTAAGGGGTGTTATAAAGGGAGCATGGGGAGAGGACTGGGGTAAGACTGAGGGAGTGCAGGGTAGCTTAGCTTGGAGTGTGTTATTGGGCTTTGTAGGAAGCTGTTCACATCCTGCTCAGCTCAGCTGAGCTGCTGTTGTTGACTTTGTTTTGAAAGAATGTACCCAGGAATATGTTATTTACTGGAGACACCATACCGTGTGAAAGCAGGTAAGTTGTTTGCTTTTGGCCTTTGGGAAATGTTTCAATTTCTGCAGTCTCTGCTATTAGGCATGTGGATAAACTGTTCTGAACTTATTTTACTGAGAACCAGTAAATCCAGACTTCTGCTTATTTTCAGCACTAGAATAGTAAGACAGAAAAGATAAAAATTATTAGTGAACCAATTCACTGTTTGCCTTACCCAGGGTGAGATTTGGGAATGCGGAGCACGAAAAAACCAGAAGCTTGAAGTTAAGAAATGTAGTCTATCTGTCATGGAAACGTCCTGGGTGATGGTGTCTGGTTACTGTAGTTCACCGCTGGGAGACTGCTGTGCGCTGTGCTAAACTAGTGGGACTGTTGAAGTATCATAGGCTGATACACTGATGCAAGTTCTTGAAAATTAAAAAAGAAAAGCTGTTTGTGACAGAATATAATGAAAGGTGAAAAGGTCATTCCTTTGATGAAGTAAAGGCGTATCTTCTGTCAATCAGTTGGCATTTCTCCTGCTCACTTTGTCTACAGCAAGTATACTGTAACTTCCTTGCAGTTGCATAGCAACTGGACCCTGAATGTATTAGTGTTCAGCAGTAATTACAGTTTTGCTGAAATTGTTTCAGCAGAATAAATCTTCTCTGCCTTGCTCCACACACCCACCCACCCACCCCATTTTTTGGTCTATTTGCCAAGATTATGGCTTTCTCTTTGAGGAAAAATTGCTATCAGAAAATTAATTCAGTTGTGTATCACCCCACTGATAAAGTAGGTCTGTTATGCTTTGCTTTGTCTATAAGCAATCAACGTGTAACGCTTCCCAAAGGAGTGTATGGACTCCAGTCACTTGCGTTGCTCTGTATATAGACAAACATTAACTGCATAGACCAACTGAAAATTACCTGGGCATCTTTGAAGACTGCTGTTCCAAGTATCAAAGCATTTACATCTCTAGTTTAGGAAATGGAGGGCATTAGTAACTGATATTGTTGAATTATCAGCTGTCCCTGGAAACAAAAGGCTTTCCAGTCTCTCTGCATAATGATGAATTTTAAAACAGAAAAGTGCCCTGCTAATATGTATTACACTACCCTCTAGTTAGATTCTGTAAATTAAAAATTTGCATTGTGGAGGCATAGTCTTTCTCCTCAGTGAATACAACTTTCATTACATTTTGAATCGTAAACAACTGGACTCTTAATAAAGCTGTCATGGATGAGACAATCTGCCATGAGCTTTCATCTCTTCAGCCTTCTACTGTTCAAAAAAAGTGTGTCACAAGGCTTATTTAAACTTTTAACCTGAAGGCTTATTTAAACTTTTAACCTGAAGACTTAATTAGCCAGCATTTTTATCTACATTCCCTATATTGTCTTACTTCAGATGATAAGGATCTCAATGAGCAAGGTGAAACAGTATCTCTACAGTTCCTATTTACATCTATTTAGAAGGTTTTTTTTCACTTATGTGAAAACAGTATTAAAAGCTGTTATGATCATTTTGCAGAAAGAAAAAATACATATTTACTAGAAGTCTTTGCATTACACAAGGAAAACCAGAATAAAATATTTTAGCACCATTTATCATTAATGGATTGTTTCTCTGTATCAGCCACTAAATAAGCTACAAATTCTTACAGCATTTCCCCAATCTGTTCTAGAGGATGTAGCAATATTTTCAGGTTGTAAGTTACAAAAGGAAATTTTCTACTGCAGTCAGAATAAGACAACAGTAAGAGTTTTTGTCTGCTTCTAGTTAACTGTGCTAAATATCTTTATTTCCTGAAAATGTCTTTCAATGGAATTCGCAACATAATTTGAACTGAAAGAGAATACTGGCACAACTTACTGATTACTGGAGTGCTTTGTCATACCACCTTTAACATGACTTTAACAAGAAAATAGATTTTCCTCCATTTCCCCTCCTTCCCTTAGGAATTAACTTGATTAGCACTCAGAAACACAATAAATAATATTTAAGTCAGCTTGTTCATCTCTTTCAGTGATTAGAATTTGAGTAGAAAAAGTTAAGGTGAGGAAAACTTGGCAACACATGTCTGGAACCTTTCTGATTTCAAAGTTGACTGATATTACTATTGCACAGAATAGTTTGGGTTGGAAGGGACCTTTAAATGGTAGGGTTGAAAGAATGGAGACAAATGCCACAATACGTGTTAATAAAATGGTGGTGTAACTAATGAGTAAGTAACAAAGGACCTGCAGGTGTGATCATGTAAAAGCAGACAATCTCTTTTTGATTCATTGGTGTGTGTGTATATATAAAGTTGAAGGAAAATTCAAATCTTTGTTAGCAATAGCACATTATTTTTGTCTTGAGTTCCAGTGTTCTACAACTGTACAGAAGGGAGTCCTGCTACCTGAAGGTTTAGAACAATACAGAAAATATGGTGTAAATATGAATTGTGAATATAATTCTTATCCAATCAAAGGCATTTTTGATGTCTTACTCTGTAACCACATCACTTCTGCAGAACCTGCCAAAATGAAGTGTAAACATCGAATCCAGGATTGAACGTGCTTAAAGAACTCCCATAGGAAATACTTTTCAAGAAATTCTCACTCCTTTCAAATAAAAGGCAATGTATCACAGTGAGGAGTAGAGATCAAGATAGACTAACCAGGGAGGCTACTAAGAACAACAGTCTCACCGTTGTGTAAGTGGGCCATTCAGTTTAAGATTGATGGATAATAAAAAACCACAGTGCTGGGTGCCTCTCTACAACCTAGTTTTGGTTAAGGATTCTGCCTCACTTACAGTATTTTGTATGAGATTTATTTATTTGTGTTTTGTTTTAAATGTCAAACAATGTAATTGCTTGCTGTGGTATACACATGTTGCAAAATCAGGGTACAGTGACATTGCTGACCAGTGATTTACTGGACAGTATAAGCGTTGTCTGACGAACTTATCTCTTCCTTGTCAGTGTTTATCTGTTTTATTTCTTCCGTAATAATTGACATCTCTTTTGTTTCTGTTAAATTAAATTAAAAAAAAAATATAGAGAGTTTGGAGACAAAGATCCAGGTTCTTTCTGATCTCAGCCTTGTAAATCCTTTCTAGTGTTTATAACTGCCTTCTCCATAGACATTCTTGGAGAAGAAACAACTTCAGCAACGGGTAAACCTGCAGGTTGTTCTTTCAGATTCTGTCTTATGCTTTTATTGTTGCTGAATTAAAATGAGATCCTAAAATAATTATTTAAGATGTAAATATAAGTTGTAAAAAACAAAACAAAACACTTCCCTGTAAATATTACTAGACTAGAATGCTTGCTCATCTAATAAATATATTCTTAAATATCCCAAATAAATCTTACTGCTGTAATTACGGCTTGTCATGTTTTTCATGATCAGCATACGTAAAAACTTACATTTCCTGAACAAGGACATAAATAACCTTTCATGACAATATTTTGTCAAATCAGGGTAGAAGTCTGGTCCATCAAGTTCACTTTTCTGTCAGACATCAATAGCAAATTCCTAGAAATTTAAAAAATGCCCTGTTCTTGGCAAACTCTTGTCTGTTGAGAGTACGTAGGTTTTCTTTTAACTTGGAGTAGCTGCTTTTCATTCTGAAACACAAATCTGAATCTTAGCAATTGTAAAGCTTAAGATTCAAAGTTATATGAAATCATAAATGTCAGTACGCTTCAGTTGCACTGTCTCTGTTTTAATCTTTACTCTGATGTCAGACAGAGCCTAGTTTTCATTCCCAAGTGCCAAGTGCTTTTTTTATTATGTACACTGTTTGGTTTTTCCTATTTTTTTGACCCGTCTCACAATGATGATCTGCCAAAGCCTTAAACACTTATTAAATTCTGTAGTTGGCAAGCCAAATCCACAGAATTCTTATATACATCCTAGTATGGAAAGAGTAATCTGTTTCTCTTAACATTACAACTGTGTGAACTTACAAAGGAGACTGAGTGATAAGGAAGAGTTGATTCCACCTTTATTTTGGGTATCAAGACAGAGAGCCTTAGCTGATGTACAGTAGGTTTATAATATCAAAACACGATGAATCTTGCTTGGGTTGCATTTGAATGGGTTGTTTTCTGGATTTCTGTTAGCTGTTCATTAAATGAGGTTCTTGATGGGACTTGACGTGTAAGGCTAGAGACATTGATGTTGACTGCTGCAAGTAAACCTTTTTAAATACAAAAACTTAGCTATGGTTAAAGAATTAATCACATCTGATTGTGATTGGCATGTAAATAGAGAAAAGTAATGAAACTGGTTGTTACCTAGTGTCTTACTGTGGTAGAAACTGATAAACGCTATTGTGGGGATAAATCTCTGTAGAGACATGGTTTGTCTTCTCCTTAAGAGATGTTCTTGGTATAATTATTTCAACATTAACATGATTTATAAAAACTAAAGTCCAATTCAATAGGAAAAATGGAAGTGTACTTTACAAATGAGTTAATTTTTCTTGGTGCCTTTCTTTAAATGTCCCAAACCATAATAGATTTTTTGTTCTCTTTTTAAGAAATCTACAGGAAAAGATACACATATGAAAAAGATGTTAAAGTACAAATAGGGAAAAAAACTGTTGGCTACTCCATTCTTGTCTCTTGATTCAGTAGCAATCATCTTTCAAGGAAAACAGGCATTATACAATAATACAAACTGACAAGAGAGTTGTAATTACATAGGATTTGAAAAGCCTCACATTCTCAGATGACAGGGATATAAAGGAAATGCTATTTGATGCTATATATCATGACTTTATATTCAGGATAGATGAATAATTAATGCTGAGGGAATAGCTAATGCTGGCATCTTTGACCACAGCAGAAAGAAAACTCCTAATGCACATCTCAGAACCAAACTAGACTGACGAATGTGCCACGTACCGACTTGTGCATCAAAATGTTCAACATGTTATGTTTGAATAGGAGCTCTCCAAGTTAGTTACTATGCAAGTTGTAGCTTCCCCTGGTGAAAGAACATCTGGTGAAGTCTGCTGTGAAGCAGTTGCAAAGAATTTATTAGCTGTAATTTTTAATTCATAACTACAGTACTTTTCTCTTCTGCAAACTCCCATAAATGCCTTGATAGAAGGAACAGAAAGACCATCTAGCTAGATCTCCACACCACTAATGCTGGCATGTGGTTAGTGTTTCTTTAAACTGTTCTTAAATTCTAATAATGTACACTGTTCAAATATCTCCCGTTGACCAATTATTAACTATTTTTTCAGTTAAAAATCTTTTTTCTACTGTGTAACCTAAATATCTTCAAGATTAACTTTATTTTTTTTTACTGCTATTTTGTGAATAGAGTAGTACAGATGATTGCTGTCATAGCAACCACCTTTCTGTGTATGTGGAAACTTCCTGTGTGTACCTTTTGCTGCTTTTTCCAACTCTGTTTTACCTACTTATACCTTAGTTTGATAGAAAAAAATGAGGATTGTATACCCTGAAACTTCTTCAGGGCTGAGTAGGAAATCTCTCTTAAGCATCTTAAAGTTGACACATCCATGAATTAGTTACCTTTCCTCTGGGAAAAAAAAAAAAAACATTAATTAATCAAATTGGATTTGCAACCTGCTGAAATTTGTAGACTTCTCTTCAACGGTGCATATGATTAGATAGGTATTTTATATTTCTCTTTTGGAGTAGTCTTTCCATAGATACAGAACTCTATGCTTAATTGCACTGCATTTTCTTTATAGACTATTTTGCCAAGTCCACTTTGAATTCTGTATTTTTCTTGGAAATACTAAAGTTTTGTCAGCTGAATGACATTCACAGCTTTCTATTTTGTTGTACAAAATAATTGAGAATATAGTAGGGAAAAAACTGTAATGGATACCACTTGAAATGCCTTTCTAGCTTTCCTGAGTTACCAACTATGGCTTGAATCTGGACTTCCAGCCAGTTGCAAATACTCTATTTCACCTAGCTATATTTCTCCCCTTCACTTAGAAAAATGTCTTGTGAGACAATGTCAAATATCAGATTGATTTGATGGGATTTGTCCTTGAGAAATCTTTTTCAGTTACTTTTTAGCTAATTTCCTAAGGAAATTAGGCTTCTGCAATTATGCTCCATGTGGCTGTTCTTCCTGATTAATAACGTGTTTTCAACCAAATTTGATATTGACCAGAGGGATAGAAGTCTCAAATATAATTAAATCCCTATGCACTGCAGGGAAGTAGGCAGCTAGGTAAATGAAAAGTGCCTTCTGTAAGATAAAGACTGAAAATTCAAATTATCCAGAGACACTAGTGAAGCCGTTCAGGAAAGGCATTACTAATTCCCCAACACTGGAGAATTTTCAGTGAGTGCTCAACATATCACTAGACACCAGAGAATCTGTAGGGTGCTGTTCCAGGTGAGAAACAGTGCCTACTTTTGATACTAACCATGTTTGAATGAAGTACCTGATGATTTACTTTGGTATTTTTTCAAACATGAAGGTTAGCAGATAGGTTTATAGTTTAAGATGTATCTTTTCCAAATTTTATGTATGACTATGCTCCCTCTTCCCTCTTGAAACCTACCTTGCATGAGTTTTTGTGAAGAGCTGATAATGGCTCAGACTGCTTCAGAAAGTTTGACAACTCTAAGCATGTATTTTTTGGCAAGCTGTACCAGTATAAATATATATAACTTATCTAAATATTCCTGAATTGTTGTTGCCAACATTTCATTTTCTTCTCCTTTAAAATTATTTTCTCTAACTATCTGGCTTCTTCAATTATTTATATGAAGACTAAAAATAAGGAAATTTTTCAGTTTGCTTCATATTGCTTGTTATATGGCCATAACCTAAAACACTGCTTTCCTTTCATTGCTTTTATCTCTTATGTTCTTCAACACATTGCAACTCTTAGTCTTTGTACTTTTCCTTTGATAGACCACCGTATTTCCATTTGTTATAGAATTATTTACTTTTAGACTCATAATGAACCTCTGCAGGCATCCTGATGCTATGGTGTATTTAATACAGTCTCTTTTATCAACTGCGAGCTTTCCAGTATTCCTTTTACTGTTAATACTATATACCTCTACTAAAACAGAGCTTGAGATGGAAGATGAAAAGCAAGTAAGTTTTGATATTGTACAGGATGAACCATAGGTATTCAAATATCTTCCAGAGATGTCTTTTGTTTCCCTAAATGTTAAAGCTTCTGTAATGTTTTATGGATGGTCTGAATTCAGTTTTCTCCAGCTTCTCAGAGTCTATAACTGCAGGTATCTTGGGGATCAGTAGAGAGATTTAAATAATGCTTTGCTTATACCTAAACATCTGACTGATTCATTTCAGAGCACCTATATACAAGAAGAGAAAGAAAAAACCTTTGGGCTCAAACAGTTGTTTTTTGTAAAAAATGTACAACTCCTGAGATCCTGGTTCTGTCATTACTTGCTATCTATAACAGAAAACAAAATGCATATAAGACAGTGGTATGCTCACTTGTGTGTTACTGCACAAAACTGCAGGGAAACCCAATTTACTTATTTTATTTTTGTGCTTTCCTGATCAGTTTGCTTATGTCTGGAGAAAGTAGTCTGGATAGAAAAAGGGCAGATGGAGCTGGAAAATTAGTCTGCAGAGCATCGCTAGTAGTGCAAGCTGCAGGTCAGAATTGCGTGCTGTTATATTGTCCCCAGGTCCCTTTCTTGCTTTATTTTAGTCTGCTGAAAGATACACAGTTTAGGAAGAAGTAATTCTGGCACATTGAATTAGCATGAGCAGAAACAAAACCTTTAATTTTGTTTAGCTGCTTAGCTGCTTTTGATAAATATTTTTCTTCCATCTCACCAAAATATCCAGTTTTGTACAGGAAAATTCTTTACTATATTACACTACTACTAATTACAGTGTAAGTATGAGAGGGCAAAAAGAGCCGCTTAACTCCTCCATAAAAGTTTACAACATTGACTACATGTAGAAATGTCATCTAATAAACTGGCTCCAACAGGCAATCAAAATATATTCCCCAATTTACATAATTGTACCAGGTCAGTTCCTCTGATAAAGAAAAGCAGCAGGAATCCAAGACTTTTTTGAGTGTTTATTTTGGAGGATGAATAACTTGTTGTTCCTTTACACTTCAGTTTGTATTAGTGTGTGTATACATACTAATTCATAGGATTATTACTGAGGCTGCCCTTTAGACTGTTACATAGTGAACGGATGGTCCTGTTCTTCAAGGGGCTTGGGCAAGGTAATTCTCTGCTTGTATATTCATCATGGCATATGTAGCATGACCAAGATATGTCAGAAATGGTAGGGATGTTTGACTTTGTTAGCTACAGTTCCATTGTACCACAGGTAACAACATCGTGCAATCCCTTTCAGAACTGATAAAACGTTTTCCTGAATGTAGTTCAACTAATAGCGAATCACTGCTCACAAATGTGAAGAGCTTGAACTGATAGCACTCACTCACCACATGACTACAAGCGTGAATTCATATGCCAGTTCTTCAAAGTGAAACATAGTGATTCAGATTGATAAGTATGTTCAGTTATGGCTTAGCCCAGCACTAAAGATATTCTTTAGATTTCCAAGAAAATCATATAATATCTGCAAAATTAGCCGTTTTCTACTTTTTCTTTCCCTTTAAAAAAAGAAATGTTATCACACATACTATTGATGGCAAATTCCTAAGCAGCCCTTCAGCTGATATTTTTATTGTCCTTATTTAATAGCTAACTGGACAACTGAACGTGGTAAAGTTAGATCTAACTGTTAATTTAGAGTACACGATGGTGTCTTCCTTTCTAATTATAGACTATGAGGCTGTATGCATTTGAACACAGAATCACAGGATAATAAGGGTTGGAAGGGACCTCTGGAGATCATTTAGTCCAACCCCCCTGCAGAGCAGCTTCACCCAGAGCAGGTTGCACAGGCGTGCATCCAGGCGGGTTTTCAATGTCTCCAGAGACGGAGACTCCACCACCTCTCTGGGCAGCCTGTTCCAGGGCTCTGCCACCCTCAAAGAACCTTCTCCACATGTTTAGATGGAACTTCCTATGTTCAAGTTTGTGCCCATTACCTCGTGTCCTGTCACTGGGTACCACCATAAAAAGACTGTCCCCATCCTCCTGACACCCACCCTTTAAGTATTTATAAGCATTGATAAGATCTCCCTCTCAGTCGTCTTTTTTCCAGACTGAAAAGACCCAAGTCCCTCAGCCTTTCTCCATAAGAGAGGTGTTCCAGTCCCCAAATCGTTTTTGTAGCCCTTTGCTGTACCCTCTCCAGCAGTTCTCTGTTCTTCTTGAACTGCGGAGTCCAGAACTGGACACAGTACTCCAGGTGCGGCCTCACCAGAACATCCTAATATGTTAGGAAATTCTTAATTATCCAAAAATTCATTTACTTTAATTATACAAGGTTAAAATCAAATGTGCACGCATCAGTCGGTGAAAAGAATCTAAGAGCAAGCACAATTGTTAAAGTTCTGTGCTTGGTGGCCTTCACTACAACCTCTGAATTCAAACTTTGGGAAACCGTGGTCAATCTGGTATATCATACTACCTTTTTTGTACTTGTAATATAAGTATTATTCTACACTTGCAGAATCTAGGAAACTGTTGATAGAGTACTTTGGGCTATCAGACAGCGAATATAACTTTTTACGAATATAACTTTGTTTTTTTTTTTTTTTACGAATATAACTTTGTGTTCTTTCAGACATAGCTTATGTCCATACATTACTACATTTGCCTGCATCAGTTGCTGCTATGAAAGACTTCTATGTTAAGTGTTCATGAAAAGAAGCTTTATGGAAAAATATTCAGAATTTACATAAAGGTCTATAAAAATCTTTGCTGGATATACTTGCCCTGTAAATGCAGTATTCTCATTAATGCCTCTCACAAAGAAATAGAAAAAAGAATGAATCAATGCTGAAACCCTAGCAGATCTGAGTCTCATCCCTGACAAATGGACCTGCATAAAATATGTATATAAGGAAGTGAATGAAATTTTTCCTTTCAGTGATTGAGGAATGCAACTTCTTAACATTCATCACATATGGAGAGTGTTAAACTTGCTTTTAGTGCAGCTTTATAAAATGATCCTTTTTGATTATTAACCAGTAGCAATCTTTCAGACTTCAGTGATAATGAGACCAATTGCATAACGAGGCTTCTGGGAAAATGATATGCATTTGTACAAAAAGTCACCTACAACAGGACCTTTTCTTAGATATTAATCAGTAAAACTATTCTTTCCATATCCATAGAAAGAAAAATGTAAGTAATTTTATTTGTATTTAATCCCATTTACTGAAGAATCGTAACTTGGCTTGATTTTAATTTCTTCTACCATTTGGTCAATTGTAACAACTAAAGCAAAAATGTAATAAAACGTTGGTAATCTCATTCGTTGGAGTTGAGTAAACAATCTACAAAGTTTAGTAAAAAATCTTCTAGAAACTACTTTTGGCTGCTGTAGTTAATCTTTTTATTTACATAACTTTAGTTATATACATATATTTCTATGCATATATCTTTATATACTCGTGTAGATATATTACTTTATTTATATATAGCATATTAAGGTTAAACCATGTGACCAGGCTGACAGGACTGCATATTAGCCAGGAATCATGTCATTAGTGGCATCCACTCCACTCACCTCCTTTGAAAGTGGAGCTGCTCAGTATATGTCCGGTTTCAAGGTGAGGTTGAGTGGGTAGAATATGCTATGGCTCAGCAGATGTAGTGTGCTGTTACTTGGGAGTTTAGTGTTGGATTTGGTTTTTTAAATGAGCAGCTATTCATGGATTTTGTTCCAGCATCCCACATTTTAAAAGCTTACCTGGTAGGGAGGATTTGGGACATAGTTTAGGCAGGGCTAAAAGGTGGAGGAGTCATTACACTCCAATTTGGAAACATGCCTATGGAGAATCTCCGCAGCAGCATTAACTAGTGCCTTCAAAGTCTAGCTGTACAGCATATATAAATTTCGAAGAGCTGAATAAGGAATAGAAGGCTACTTTACTGTCCAGTGAATTATTTTGGTCTCTTGGTCAAAGTTCTTTCACTTATTCAGCTCTGAATACATTTCCTTTGTAATCGGCAAATAATAAACAGAGTACAAAACAAATGCAGGCATTTTGTTTGAGTACACACAGAAGAAATCTTTATGTGAAGAAATACTGTGTCTGTTTCCTCCTAGAAGATCTGCCACATTATTTTAGATGTTTATGCAAACTCCTGATTCATTACTCAAGATCTTCCATGCTCTTTGTTTGAGAAAGGAAATTACATAGTGAAAAATGCTTGAAGTTTGAAAATAAAATGAATAGTAGTAATAGATATTATCTGTACTAGATTTTATTTGGGTCTTTGTGTAGGTGGATTTATTTTCCTTCTATAGAGCCATTTGCAGGATATTTTTTCAGTGTATTTTTATGCTTCTCTAATGAAACTCCAGAAGAAAATGACAAAAACTACTGTATCGGTCCTCTAAAACATTCTATAATGACGTATATTCATACAGCTTTTTTACCTCTGAAACTGTTCTTTTGATACTGTCTAAAGATCTCTCAAGTTGTGTCCATTTAGTCAGCATACATACAGTAAGAATCTACTCAGCTACAAATGAGATATATGAAGTCACATTAATACTTTAAGTAGCATATTCCAGTTCATCAAGTAAATCACTCAGGACCACCAAATTTAACCCGATTCCTTGACACATACTTGTTAAATTCAAGACTTATATTCTGTGTAATGATGTCAGTGGGATCTTCATATATAGCCTGGTTTAAACCTTTGAGGGTTTATAAGTCTACCTGTTACAGAATTGTAACAGGTGTCTTCCCTTGTGTTGTGGCCCTAAATTTTCTTGAAGGTCATGGGACTGTGGCACTATTGTTCTTTCTCCAGTGCTGTCAGTTAGAGGCTGTGGTTTTCACTCAATTGGATTCTGTGGAAACATACCAGTATTTGGTTGGTGAAGCTTCAGTGACAGGGTAAAACTGAGGACCTTCTCAGGATTCCCTGGATTTACATTGGTTGGTTTCAGACTTAACATCTCATTAAGACAAAAATACATGGGAACATGGGTTTTCGGTTGCTTGTGAACTCAAACATGACTAAACTGTCTATATTTGGATAACATTCTGAAACTTCAGAATTTGGAGGCAAGTTTTACTGGAATGGGGTTCTGACATCTTTGACTTCAAGGAGAGATCAATCTTCTGTGGGTATGAACCATTTTGAACTGAAAAAGGGTAGATTTAGATTAGATACTAGGAAGAGATTCTTTACTGTAAGGGTGGTGAGGCACTGGAAGAGGTTGCCCAAAGAGGTTGTGGATGCTTCATCCCTGGAAGTGTTCAAGGCCAGGCTGGATGGGACTTTGAGTAGCCTGGTCTAGAGGGAGGTGTACCTGCCCACGGCAGTGGGGTTGGAACTAGAAGATCTCTAAGGTTCCTTCCAACCCAAACCATTCTATGAATTCCTATTGTATTTCGACTTCTTTAGATAAGTTTGCTTCAGTCCATTAATTTAATTCATTAAACTGATGCTTGTTTAAGTATTACCACTTATACTAATGATGTGTGTATCTATCTTGGCCCTTTAATGCAGTATTTAATCCACTTGGAAATTAGAAATAGGAAGAAAATTCAGGAAAGGAGTATTTGAGGGGGATTATTTGTATGAATTCTATCTGAAAACTTAAGTGATTTAGTAAAACAGTATGAACAGCAAAAGACAGAATATGCTCTGGAAGAAGTGTGTTGCAATAATCTATGTACGCATGAATCAAGGTTTTAATCTTTGCTCACTGTATGTTATGTCATCTATAATTTGGCTTCTGAATGGGGAATTATAATTAATGTCCCATATATATTCAAAACTAAGTAATTTTAGTTTGAGATCTGATTTGTGCAACATGAGAATTATGTATCTCTTAAAAATGAATGACACAGAAGCTAGAGCTATGAGGAGAGACCGTTTTAGTAAAAATGGTTCTCAAATGCTATGCCTATCTGAAGTATGCCAGATCTGCTAATATTGCAGCTTGGCAGCTTTCCCTCAATAGAAATCTGACTTCATTCAGCCAGTTTATTGTCAGTTTTTTATATCTGCCTACACTTGTTTATTTCCTGCATCAGAAAGAAAATTACTCATATATTCTCCTAACAGTTACTTTTGGAGGTAATATAAAATTCACCAGGTGCAAGAGGAAGCTACCATGACTATGCCTTTAGTTTTGGTGTGTAATAGGTCAGATTGCATCACAATTAATAACATTACACCCCAAGAAAGATATTTCAAACAATGTCAGTTGTGTTCGTATAAGACCAGTGGATATCTACTAGGTATCTCACAAGTAAAAAGCATTCTGTAATAACAGGTGAGGAAATCACAATAACTAATATTTTACAGGCAGTGTAATATAGTCAGCATATAATTGGAATATGGTTTAGTGTTTAAAATACAAAATTAAAAATAGATTCCCTATCAGAAGGAAACAAAGTAAAAATAAAACAAACCAACAGCAAACCAATTCCAAGCAATTGCACGTTTGTCTGCTTTAGAGTGTCTTTCAGTCGAAATTGTACTTTGGGGTAGAATCTTTCATCTCAAAGCATTTTACAAGGAACTAATCCTTGAGCAACGCTTCTCTGCATGTTGTTGCATAGGTGGGAGCCAGCTCTACAAAAGCTCTGCTTTGACCAGAGAGTTGGACCCGGTGCCCTCCAGAGATTGCTTACAACCTAAATTATTCCCTGAGTCTATGAAGCGTCATGGCATTTTGCAACAAGGTGCGCTGTTTTATTAGTGATGGCTTCAATGTAACTCAAAGAATTAACCGTATTTGTATTGAAAATTGCTTCTCAAAATCAAGATTGTTCTGTGTCTTCATCAGTAAAATTGGGAATAAGTTAGTTTAAATGTAAATAACAACAGCTATATGACTTAGAGACATCCTGGAGGGATGACATTTTTTTTCTAAAAGACTAAAAGCAGTGGTGATAAACATGCTAGCCCTGATGATTACTACAAAGTTCATATGAAGAGTGAGGAGGTTTGAACAAATTTTAAATAAAAATTAATGTAAAAAAGTGTTTAAAAATTAAAGTAACCAATAAGAGAAAATGAAGGACTCAGTGAAATATAGATAGCTATAGTCAAGGTATTTTGATATGTTCATAAACTTAAAGTTCTGTGGAGTTGATTTCAGGGCTTCTGTCAGCCCTAGAATAATCCAGAGGGACTATTTATGATGTAGACATGGCCAAGAATATTCTGGGGATGGGTTGTTTGCTGCTTTTTCCACAAAATAGTGATGACTGTCAATGGGTTGTTAGATGCAATAAATGAAGTTTAATGGGAGGACACAGTAATCTCTTCCTTGGTTATCTAATGGTAAATCTTTCTGCCTTGTGCAGAGACAAACTGATCTCCACATCTGAGATAAGGAAGGCATTTGTAATTAAAAAAGAGTCAGTCCATTTGCTCTGTGTATTTCCGCATAAAAGTGCTTTACCTACTAGGATTTTCCACGTGTATCTCATCTAACCCATTCAATTAACAGGCTGCTCAGGGAAGTGGTGGAGTCACCATCCCCGGAGGTATTTAAGACAGGTAGACATAGTGCTTAGAGATAAGGTTTAGTGATGTTTTTTGTCAGAGTTAGGTTGATGGCTGGACTAGATGATCTGAGAGGTCCCTTCCAACCCAGGCAATACTATGATTCTATGAATTCTGTAGGCTTTTCATTTTTAGGCATTTTTAAGTGTCATAATCTTTTCCACTGTCTGCCTGAAGCAATAGTTATTCAAGGACTGATTTTCTTTTTGCATAAAGCTTATTTAACTCAAACAGGAGGTGAACAGATGAAATTGTATCCTCTGCAAATCATAACTAGTTCAATGAGTTATTTTATTCTTGTCTTAAACTCTATGAAGGCTTTAAATTCAGAAAAATCTTTCACCAGCTTCTTATTTGTTCTTCTTATATTAACAAAGTTAATTACTGGAACATGCTACACTTGATTCCTTATGCCAACTAGATATTAAACAGTAACAATTAGAGTTTTCAAACCAACTTTGCATGTGCATCAATTTCAGAAACAAAATGCTTTTGTTGAAGAAAACATCTTTTGTTGGAGTTTCAAGTGTGCTGTACATGTCCTTAACATCCACAGCACAGAGAGACTATCTGGGTACTTCGTCACACAGCTTAACTGTTGGGGTTGACTTGAAATAGCTATTATTTTTTTTTAATTTCCATATTGCAAATTGCAGGATTTGCAGTACAGTAATCAAGTAAATCCTGAGAGTCTAAAGAGATCTCAAAACAGGATGGGAAAAGGGGGAAAGCTGTGAGCCAGCTGCCTCTGCTCTATTTCTTCCTCCTGAACTTCCCTTACTGGCAGTTAAGGGCATCAGGTGTTCTGAAATCTCCTGTTTGGTGCCAGCGGATTGTTTTGCCCTGCACTCTGGGTGAAATTCAGGTCAGCCTGTTTACTCCACCTGACTGCTCAGCTGGAAAAACAGCTGAATAGTGCTTAAGATTTCCAAGAAATCTAAGACTGAGCCCCGAGTGGCACTTGTCCCTTAAAACAAACACAACTTTATTTTGTTAGTTTAGGAGGGGTGGTTGTGAAATGCAAGTACATTAGGAAGTAAATAATGCAGTTCATAAACTTTCAGTTATATGTCAACTAGGCTTTTCAATTAGGACAATAAAGTAGCTAGATCTATTTCAACTCTGTAATAAATATATAGTAAATACTTTGCAAAATTATTTTGTAAAAAAAGAAAACCTCACATAGTCTAGCTACTCATGCAGCATTTCTAGAAATATCTGAGGCAGATCTGTACAATGAAGTCTATCTAAAACTTCTCAAGTCTACAGTTGATATTTGTCATAATTATTGTTCATGTGTGCTGCATAAGCACACCTATCAAAGACAAAGCAATGCTGATTTCCTTACAGTCTAATAACAAAGTAGTAAAGAAATAGTAAGAAACAACTGCATAAATCTTCAATTTCTGAAGATGCTGCTGAGAAGATCCCCTTCTCAAGGGGTATACTGCATATCTTCAGGTTGTCTCTAGGGCAGAAGCCCGAGCTTTCTATCAACAAACAGAAACAAAAGTGTTAGTATAATTATAGATGCAGCCAGTGCCCTAGTAATGAAAAATACAGGATGCTGTAGCTGAGTTTTTCAGATTCTGTCACAGTTCTTCAGTCTGGGCACTGTCTGGTCTCTTAAGACAAGCAGCTGCCTTTTTCTTCAGCTTTTAATCACCTAAGCACCTTCGATTAGCAAACTTCTCTTCAGCCCTGTCCAGGAAAATCATAAGGTTGTTGGTGTTGCTCAGGGCAGTGAGTGCTATTTATCCCCAAGTAAAACATGGTAGAGAGACAGCAGGTCCTGTTCACCATTAGTTGAGACTCACATGAGTTTCCCTAGAGAGGACAGAAATATAACATGTTTGTGTGTAGTTTTTATACCTGCTACATACATATGTATACCTATATTTATGTATAACTTATACACAGATATATATACATATATGTATACATTTTCATAGCAAATATAATTGAAGTAATGTAAACCCTGAGTACTGTTGTGAACTTCTGGTAAAATTATAAGTCTATATAAACACTAGTAAATTAGACATCTAGGAGGTGTCAAGGTATTGAAATGATCTGGCACCAAAGGGACCTGCACCTGTGTTGGTAAAAGCGCTAGCCTCCAAAACAAGCCAACTGCGTCCCATGTGAACTAGCTGTAATGATGCCTGGCAAGGAACATATCCATAGGCATTTTTGTGCTCAAGCACCATACCAGCATCATATGCTCCTTTCTTTTCTGCCCCACAGAATGTGTCAGCATTTTTGTAGTCACTGTGAAGCACCCCAGTACATGCTCCCCATAGAGTGGCAGTGTCTGAGTGCTCGGTGCTGATAGCTGTTATTTAACCTCTATATCTCAAATATTTGAAAGCTCTGCTATTAAAACTTTTGTTGCTAGGTTTCATGAAAAAAACACCTTCCTTGCCTTTTCCAGCCAGTGGTGTTAATTTCTCCAGAAAGCGTGAGCCACTCCTATGTAGGGTGTGCATGGTGCAGTGCTGTCAATGCCCATCTTCTACAAACCCCTGCATCACCACCTGAAATTCGCAACAATAGTACCAGGAAACATTACATTTCCTTTGCAGACTACTTGGAAGAAATTGGGCCACATTGGGCTTCCAGAGTTTATTCTGAGTATGGCGTGACTTTTTCAGTGTTGTGCCTAGTGGAAAGGGCTTCTCTATGGCACCAGGGTTGGACTGGGAAGCTGAAAGAGGAGCTGCACTGACCATGCTATAGCCTTATGGTTTGGTGGTCACCTGTTGTGCTTTTCAGACTCCTCTGGAGAGGCACCTAGCATATGCCTTTGTATGCTCCCCTTGGGACTTTGTTATTTCTTGGCACAGCCACATGCTCTGACACAGCACGTTGCTACATGTGCTGCCGTCACCATGGGCTGTCCTGTTTCCTTGCTTTTCCCTCTGCTACTGCCTCTCCTTGTAGAACTGAACACATATGCTAGAGTCTTATGGGAAAGGGTGAGGATGAGGTGGTTGTTCTAAAATCAATAGCGAAGATGGAGTGAAGATGCTGAAAACACTTTGAACCATATTATTAACCTTTGGTATGCAGCTGCCTCTTTCTTCTTTCATGTAGCTTGAAGGGATTATCCTTTACTTTTCTGTCAGTAGGTCTTTGCTGCTTTATAATTTGCTCTTCAGTCTCCTCTGCCACTTTAAAACTGTTTCATATTATCCTTGAAGTCACTCTGTCCCCAAAGGTTGTTTTACTTGAGTTTAAATTCATCCCCAAGTAGATGGCATAAGTTAATTTACGTAGTTTTGACTCTTTCAAGGGCTGTCTTTACTGTCTTTGATGAAGTCCCTGAGCCGTGGGGTGAAGGCCTTTGTCTTCTAATGGATACTTTGACTTTGTCAGAATGAATGCTTGTATGCATTGGTGGGCAAGTTAGTGAAACTGGATTTTAAAGCATGTGTTGTGACAAGGCAGTAGAATGTATCCACTACAGCAACCTAATATCTTGTGAGTTTCAGAGAAACAGAATCTTCCTTTCTCTCTGATACAGAAATACACTATTTGCTGCATACAGGTGATTATATATGAAACTTCTTGGGGTTACAAAGGATAACATAAACATGAGGGTACAGAGCAGGAGGGCAGTACATGCTGTCCTTCAGGAAAGATGTCTTGGTAAATCAAGACAAATCCCAGGATGCAGCACTTTGAATGGTACCTCTGCCTTTTAATTAAAATCCTTGGTTTGAAACATTGCCATACCTTATCGGGTCACTTACTAGGAAATATCTCTCTGAGTGTTTCACTGGTTTTTCAAGTTAGAAGATTGCCTTTCTTAGATTACATGAGGCTGCACTTAAAATGGCTTTTGAAATATGTATGTATAACAGGAAATCAGAAGCTTGTAGGGAAAAATTCAGAAATTCACATGAATACAGTTTATAGCCTAAGGAACTGAGCCTGTGTTTGCATTTTGGAAACAAATTCGTTGACACTTTTCATTCTTAATATGCTGCTGATTATATTAATGAGAAGATATGTCCAACCTCCAGCTTTTGACTCCTGAACAACGTCTTGGTATTATGCTAAATTATATCCACTCTTTTTATAGGCCCAACAGCAAACAACCTAAAGGTTTGGCATATGTCTCATGTATTATAAACTTAAGGTACTATAGACTTCCCCAGTGCAAATGACACAAATGTCTGTGCAGATTACTTTTAGTAACTGGCCACAATGTTATTCAGAATGGAGATGCACTATTATTAAAATGTTGATTAAAGTACCTTCACGTCGTGTCTGAGGAGCATATCTTTCATAATGAATGATTGTGAAGATACCACTTATAGCAAGCTCACTCTTTTGCAACTCTCATTACCTTCAAAGTCAAAGCATGGATGCAATTTGAGAAAAACGAGGGAGAAAGACACTGACTGTTTATTTTCATTTTATATTCATGTTTGTTTAAAGAAATAAAAAAATTTGAAAAATGCTCACAAGTTGGATTGGATGCCCAGGAACTAATTTACTGTAGTGCCCTAATCTCTTTGCTGTGATTGTAGGCTATGGGCCTGAGACAAATTGAGTCAATCAGTCTTTATCTCTTCATTTCTGTTCTCACCTGACAAGAAAACCTTGAAATAATAACAAAGAGAAGGTGGAATTGTTTGGAATGGTAGCAGAGGTGAAATTCAAGATGCAGGGTCTCTTCTTAAGGTGTCTTTCCCATATTCTGTTCAGACAGAACACAAATACTGTTCAAATGAGGGACAGCACATCTCAAAAAGCTTAATTTATGAAAAAAGAATTTACTTTCATGGATTTTGAATTAAGATTCCAGTGTTGTACCAGAGAAGAATATAATGGAACAAAGGTTAAAAACTCGGTCCAAAGATGCAGTAACACTTTTGTTGCTTCAGCAGCAAATTTGCATAATATGCAAGCTTCTGTCAGACAGATTCCCAGGACAGGGAATCCAAAAGACTGATTTATAGAAGCTGGCTACAAGAAAGAGTCTATTTGTGTGAAACAAATTGAATCTGACACACAAAATCCAGAGGACTGTTCACAATATTGCTGACATCCACATGCTGCATACTTGCAGCTGGTGAATATTTGAGCAATGGATAGGATTAAGTGCAATACATGAGCCCCAGAAGATGTAGAGCTTAATTTAAAGCTTCAGAAAAGGGACTTCCGAGTGTAATTGGTGAAATATAGGTCATAATTCATGTCTGAGGGAACCTTTCTTGCACTGGCCACTAACATCTTCCTTTGAGAACAAAGAAAAGAGAATGAAATACTTGGTTTCAAGAACAAAACAATGTAGTTAAGGCAAGGAATGATATCAAGGAGAGAAATGTACATATGCCTTATTTCCAGAAATAGTTACACCTCTCCAGCCGATAGAATCTGAGAAGTGCCTGACTTCTCTTTCTTCTGCAGAGTAAAAAACAGATATTTGCAAAGTTATTGATCCTCGTCATTGTCTCTGCTCAATTGGTCTGAATCTCCAGACTTATTTCATCTATGTCAAGCGCTTTTTCTGCAGCCATTAGCTCACATGAGATTTCTTCTGAAATAAGCGTATCAGTAAAGCTTCTCTTCCTTCTACGTACCACTTAAATTCTGAGTGCAGGAGCTGTGTTTCCTTCCACAAACTAGCTGATAGGTTCAGTCACTCCCCTCATCCCCTAAATAGTTTTCAGTGCAATTTCACCTCATACAGAAGAGCTCCAGGGAATGCTGTTGTAAAATACTAACTAATCACAGCTTTGACTACAGAGATGCCCTGCCATATTGGTATACATGTGTAGTACAGAAAAAGATTCAAGAAATTCTGGAAAACTCTAAGCACTTTCTCCTGGATCACGAACGCTCTCAACCCCTATTCACTTAATGTGTATCAAATATCAGACTAAAATATAAAGAAAATCTCAAAGGAGTTTTTTTGATCTATTTTTTCTACTGTTTTGAGTAATATATGCATTATGTGACAATGGTCTTATAATAATGTTATTTCTTATAAAAATACAATGTAATCACAAACACACTTAGCAAAAATAAGATGGTAAGCTTCACTTTGCAATTACCTGTACTGATGTAAGGTTTTTTCAGTTATAGTAATTCAAAAAAGAAATCAATTAAATTTCTAACTCAACAAAATGTCATTGAAATTTGGGACATGAAGGAGAATAAGATGAGATTCTAAAAGAAACTGCATGTTTTGTAGAATTTAGCTGATAGGTTGTTTTATGTTACATCTCACTCTGTCTCCATAGCTAGTAGTACAAAATTTGTTCCCTGTAGAAATGGAGTAAGAATCAAATCTAGTTTTTGAGTGAGCTGAGTTTTTGTTAAGAAACAGTAAATCTGTGAAGTTCTGGTAAAAATACAATTTCCTCAGGTCAAAACCAGATGCAAAATTCTCCTTCCCAAAACTGAGAAGGAAACTTATTGAAATGGAAGGAAGCAAATACCCAGCAATGTGTTGTTATAACAAATTTTTTGTACAAAAAAAAAAAAGCTTCCAACAAGGAGCGGTCTAAAGAATGCCTCCTTTTCATAATAATGAATTCTGTCCATATTACAACATATTATACCTTTTTTGGTTTCTCTTGTCCCTCTCGTCCTGCAGTTTTTTTGCCAGCTAGGCCTTCATGGTAACGTTTTACCCTCTGTCTTCTCCAAGGATACATTACGTAGGTTATGTGATCTCCAATTCCAAGGTAATTTGGGAATAGATAGTCAAGTAAGCTGTAAGCATCTGGAAGACAGCAAGGTCATGGGTGACATATAGTAAGGATATGCCATGGGCAATTCTTGTTAAGCGAGTTGTCTTTTCTACTAAGTTGGCTAATACTTTGAATTTATTGAGGCTTTGGCTCTGTCTTGGAACAGCCTCAAAACTGAGCCAGAGAGGGGAAGTGTGTTCTTGATGAAATTAACACTGTTCAGATGCCAATTTGCTGAAGATAAATGATGTTTTATTGAAGGTATGAGGGTCTAAGGGCAGACAGATAAAGTTTGAAAGTAGAGTTGGTATCTCTTTTTAGTCCGATTTATATACTTAATTAGACAACCTTTTAGGCAAACATATATTCTTTAGGTCTAAAACCAGAAGAAATAGATTTCAAAAATCAACACAAACTGCGAACAATCGGACATTTTTTACTCAGATTTCAGAGTAAGTCTCTGGAATAAAGGTGGTTTGTGTGTAGGGAGCAGAACAAGAGTGGGGAGAGAAGTAAGAAATTCTTAATAAGTGATGTAAAGGAAAGTAGACAACAGTTTATAGCATGCAAAATGTATAGGGTAGAAGAAGATGGGAAGACTAGAATGCACCGAACTGTAAACCCTCATTTTTCTAGATATTAAAAAAAACCCCACATAAATGAATTAGGAATTTTAATTTGCAGGATCTTCTTCAGAAGTTATGCAAGTTTCCCTTTGGGTTCAAGACTAAAGACATGATGGAATGTGAATTTTGCAGGACATGTTCCTCCATTAGAACTGTGTGGTCCTATGCAGAATTTCTGTGTGAATTATTATTGTATGGTTAAAATTGCTTAATTTCACCTCCACAGTTACCATGAGAGTATGGTGTACTGGATGAAGCATGCAGCTGTAAGATTTGTTGGGTACTAGTTGTTCAGCAGTTGAGAATATTTATTGTACAGTAGAGAGGTGTTGCTACATTTTCTGCTCTTTACTCAAGCAAAACCTGTATTCAGTTAGTGTGCTTGAGAGCACAAGAAGTTTCCTTTCAAAATGAATTTAGGGAGGCTGCAGGGCTGTTTGAAGAGCAAGATGTTTCTTGTAATACAAATTGCAATTATTTAATTACATTTTGTATAGGTTCTGGGATAGGATGGGATGTGACAATAGAAGGTGTACGTTCAGTGATGGGTGGAAGTGTCATCTTGTACTCCAACATTTATTTACATAATGTTTCATATCTCTTTCAAAAACATGAGCATTCCTGATGGATAAAAATCTTCTTTATTGCTAAGATGAGAACCATGAGTACCCTTCTAGTAGTGGAGGCACAGGCCTCAACTGTATGTAAAGGCTTTTAGGGAGCTATTTTTGACACTTGCGGCTGTACTGGCCTTTAGTGTTCTATTTATCACACTTGTAAGTTACCACTGCTGATGTTGCTATAGGAGCTGCTGCTAGCATACGAGTGTTGCGGTGGCAGTTTGATGGAGAGTGGTGATTATTGAATTTGTGGTAAAAATCAATAAAGGAGTCCAAACTTCCAATCCAGATAATAAAGATGTCATCTATAAATCTTAGGTGGAATGTCGGCTCAGTGATACAATTATTTAAGAACTGTTCTTCATTGTAGTTCTTGAAAACGTTGTCATAATGCAGGACTGGAGAGAAGCTATCAAAAGAGAAGGATGTTTCCATTAAATTTTGCAGATGGCTGTGGATTGAGTGCTATTCAGTAATTTCATTGATGGTCTGCATGATAAAATAGAGAGGATGGGTGTCCTCTATTTGGTACAGATGTGAAAGGTATTAAGCTATTAAGATCTGTAAGCCTCTTTTACATAATTAGAGTAAAAAATATGCTAATAAAATTGTAAAAAATGACTGGACAAAGCAGAATGGAATTAAACAAGAACAAGTGCAAGGTTTTACGCTGTGGAATAAACAGTGGTTTGCTGTCCTGGTTTGGGTGGAGCAGAGCCAACTTCCAGTTCAGTGAGAGTGGCTCTTGCTTATACTTGTTGCTCCAGCAGCCAGGGTCAGACGACTTGGTTGTTTACCTGTGGAGGGGTGGCACCTGTGGGGAGGAGTGAACAGGTCAGGTGACCCGAACTGACCAATAGGGTATTCCATTCCATCTGCCATGCTCAGTATAAAAGCTGAGGATTCAAAGGGGTCAGGTTAGCTCTTCTTCGATGGCTCTCTTTCTTTATTGACTGATGTCTGAGGAGGACGCTGTCAGTTCATCTACCTTTGATCCTGACTCATGGGTTGCTGAATCCAGTTCCCATTTGTCACTGAGTCCAGTCTGGAACTTCCCCAGTGCCTGCTGGGGGCATCTCCCTGGCAGCTTGATATGGTTTTGTATATATTGTATCTTTTTCATTATTTCCTTTTTATTTTATTATTAAAATTTCATTCAGGTGGTTTAGTTTTTTCTAAACTCATAAATCTATCTCTCTTCCACTTCTTGGAGTGAGAGGTGGGGGAGAGCATCTGTTGTCTTGTCATTGGCCAACCCGTCACAAACTGCGACATTTGCACAAATATAAGGTGAGGAAAAAGCTGGTTAGGGAATGGGTGAAGGCAGAATGAGTCCTTCCACTTAAAAAGAGGTATTACAGACAGTTATATATATGTTTTAAAACATGACTGTACAATTTCAGTAGACAAATACTATTATATTATATATGTCATATATTTCACACTTCATCCATCCTTCTTGTAAATATGGCATCAATCTGTCACATTGCCTCCTTGTGTAAATACATTCAAACAGCTGTCTCTAAATGAAAGTTTATTGCTGAGTAGTACTTAACATAACACATATCATTTAAAGATCTATACTTCTGAATTTCATGAATTCTTTGAATGATTATTTACATCATATAACTCTTGACCTTCTATGTTTGTGGAGTAAAATTATGAGTGCAATCAATCTACAATAATTGTGTAATGAAAATCTCTGGCCTTAATATTAGCCCCCATTTCTCACAGCAGAACATAGATTGCACCAACTGTTCATGTAGATCACTGATTCATCTTTAAATCTCATTCACATGATGAATAATTGTGAGAAATAAGTAGATGATGTATGAGCAATTTACGACAGTAAATAGATTCTGTAAGTGAATTATTCAATTTTGGCATATTCAATAACTTTAAAAAACATTCATAAAAATGAAAAAATATTTATTATATTTACATTTGTACACACTTTGTAGTTTATTACATCATAATTGCTACTTAATTGCTCAGTGACTGTAATATTTATATTTTCTTCTATATTAGATTTATCCTTGCAGATAAAAAGTTCTTGCATAAACTGCATTGTAACTCGATTCAGAGTACAGCAAATTGTTTTAATGATGATCCTATTTTTAATGGAATTTTGGATGTCACATATTGAAAACAGGGAAAAAATATGGAATTAGTTCTTCATATATTTTCCTTTACATTTGTTTGTACACGGTGCTTAGTGCCTCATTGTAAACTCTTATCACCTCAGTGTCCAGAAGCTCTTTTGATCACCACTGACCTGTGGCTGTCTGAAGCCCATTGCCACAAACAACTTCACATTAGCTGAACAGCTAAAGTTGTGGAAAGGGATTTCTTGCTGGTAGACAGTAAGGGAATGGAAAGAGTATCTGCAGATAAGTGAAGGGTTTTTATAAGTTCTTATTTTTTTCTACTTATAACCTACCTTCAAAGTAGTTAATCTTTCTGTAATTTAGAATCTTGTACCCCTGTATTTAATGTTGGACACTGGACTAGTTCCTGGAAAAATGCACCTGTCATGATTGCTGTAAGGGATAGTGTTTCATGCATTTATGTAAAAGATCTTGAGACAATTTTCCATTTTATTCGGGTCCAAGTTTATTACTGAATTTCTTTCCCTCCTGTTTCTTAGCATGAACTCTGTCACTCTTCAGAGATGACTGCACTTGGAGAGGGAGGGGTCTGGGCAGAAAGGACCCTCCTTGCCATCCCTGTTCCAGAAGGTGGTAGTAGGTAGAAGTAGTAGAAAGAAGTAGGAAGAGCTAAGGCAGTGAAGGTGAATGCTTCACTGCTAATTTCATCACAGAAGACAGAGAGGCCTAGACACAAGGCTTTGGAAGCTGTGAACTGCTAGGGTGCTCCCAAGTGCTCACAAGGTCAAGTGCAGCTTGACCTGGCAAAGACTGCCTGAACTGTACCAGGATGTCTATTGCTGTCAAAGGCATGGTGATTTTTGAGCTAATGCTGCTATTGTTTTTTCATTTCTGTGTATGTAGCCAGGCTGACCAAGGTAGAGGTGAAGCTTCTTCACTTCTAGGCCATTTCATGCCTCTGTTCTTGATCGTTTTGGCCTGGACATTGTACTTCTCTCTGGTGGGCACATGATGTGTTAGAAAAATGAGATACTGCCTTAAAACGCCTGCCAATGCTAGTTTTAAGTGCAGCGCTGGAACTGTATGTGGCATGCCCAGAAACATAATGCAGGAACACACAAAGAAGTATAATGACATAAACCCCACTGGTGTAGTTTTGGAGGACTGTGCATAGCACAGAACAAGCCTACCTGTCACTTGACCGTACTGATTATTGTACTCTTTAGTGATCATTCCCTAAAGCTACATGGAGTTTTGTCATAAAGGGAGCTGGTAGGATCTGTCCAAGGTAAGGCTCGGGATAATCAGGGGATCTACTCCTATGTTTTCTTCTGGGTTGTATTTTATTTAGTGAGATAGTTGCGTTCCATTTCAGTCATTCTGTTTGCATACAGTATGCAAGATTTAGGATGAATATAAGATTCCATCACAAGGTTTAATGTTAGAAATGACAGTACAAACAGATTAAAAAATGTCCAAGAATAATCAAAGTCTTGAAATTAAAAAAAAATAAAAATTCCAGCCAGCAATGATGAGGTAATGAAATAATTTTCCAGTAGAAGTCAGGCTAATAAAAAAACCCCTCGCATTAAGACAGATCTTTCTCGGTTTATGAAAGGTGTCATCTCTAATGCAGTTGCCTCTAGTGGTAGAGAGCTCATTCAAGAGCTTTGTTCTCTTTCTCCTTTTTCCTAAGGCCTATGTATCTAATTGTGTTTGGTTCTCCCATATTCAAACAAAATAGTTTGGGTTTTGGTTTTTTTTTTTCATTTTCCTACTTGTAATTTAGAATCTTCTCTAAGACCACCAGAAATGCATATTCCCATGACTTCTAATTAAGAAGTCCCTGAGTTAACAGTGATAGTATCATTTTAGTCTTCTGGGTAGTCAGTGTTTTATGTTTTAGGCATTAGAATGCAAAATATAAAACTAATACATTATACTTTCATTTTACTGACGCAACTTGGCTGTGAGGGTTTTGCTTTTCCGGATGATACCATGTATTTATCTGCTGCCTCTTCACTAGTTGTTTTATGGCCAGATTGCTGCCTAATTGCAGGATTGTCTTTTGATCATGCAACTCTGTCTATAGCATCAAGTGCTTACTCAAAGACCCACTAAAAAGTTCTCACATACACTTAAAAGAAAAGAAAGGGGAGTAAGGGCGAAAGAGGAAAGGGAAGATATCAATGTTTGGCAATACATAGCAAGTGGTGTCTTTTTTAAGAAAGGCATAAATGAGACTTCACAATAGATTAGATGAACTGCTATTAAGAAGGTGTTATTCCTTTACTAGCCCTGAAATGTCTGAAAAAAATACACAAACATATGGATAGCTTCTTGTTCTAAAACAAGCAAAAAGACCACACAAAACTCAAAACACAGCAACTATACAACAGCTCTGTCAGTCCTGCTGTGACAGGTTATTTTCATGACAAATGTAGTGCCAATGAATTTTCAGTGTAATTAAAATACGTTTGTTGTATGCAGTGGCAGTAATGTAATTGGTGTTCCCTGAAATAAAAAATGTTATGAAATAAAATACTTACAAGAAAAAAGTCATTCTTATGAGCTGATACACTCTCCTGTGCCCTCACATCTTCTACCATTGAGACAGGTGTGAGAGAAGACAGGAGAATCAAATATAGTAGCTATTTCTGTTGCTGTTAGGATCTACAGGTGTTAAAATATTTGTGGAAGCAAAGCATTTAGTGCTTTACATTTGTGTTGTTATTTTTTTTTTTTTTTTTTACGTTTTAATTTGGATTTGCGTTGCTTTACAGCTCACCAAATAGCTTCTGCAGGGAGTAGCCTATTCTGTTCCTGGAGAAGCCAAATTCTTTGCTTTCTGTCCTTGTTCTCTGAGGACAGATGACTGAAGGGAGATTGCATGAAGCTTCCCCAGTTATTCTAGGTCCTGATAAGTGGATCAGAAAGATATACAGACACTGATTATAAATGTACTGTTTGAGTATATGATGAAAACAATCACTTTGCATTTTTTTGCAGTGGAAGCCATTAAAGGGAGAGATAAATCACTATGTTATCTAGCTGAGTACTCTATGTATTGGAATATGCAGTGCTTAACTGGTAGTTATTTCTTGCCTTAGGATCCACTTTCATCTTTGCACTCTGCTGTTTCAAAGTACAGAGCTATATTAACCTTTAAACTAAACATATCAGTTGAGAAACTGAGCAGGTGAGGCTATTGTACCTCTTGAAATCAAGGGATTCTGTATGTGGTCTTAGTATAGTAGGGCCCAGCTGATGAAGATGCATGCTTTTCACCCAGACAAGTGTTACCACTTGCTCTGCTGTTTGCTTTACCTTCTACTCTAACCTTAATTTCAGTTATCATCCATCTTGATAGTACACAGCATTACACAGATGCATTTTGATGTCCTTGTAAGTACTTCTGAAGTTTTGTACAATAACCTTTGCTACTGAAGTTACCATAGGATAGTTTTATAAAGGTCCAAAGATTTTGTTCTGTCACTCCTGTTTTCTGTTCAGATCAGTTGTTCTAGCTCAGGTTGGTCTCTTAACCATCTATGCCATCCAGGATTGTGTGGATTTTCATTCGCCTAAGATACAGGTGACATCCACCCTCTTAAGGATAGCAGATATTTCTGTTTTCGTGTTGGATATGTTTCATCCAGAAATATTTTATTCACCTTGGAATTTGTGTTACAGATTTAAATAGAGACTAGTCTTAACATTTCAGGTTATCTATTTATAATCCTTGTATCTCAAGTTATTTATACAAAGACTGTAGTTGGACACATTTCTAGAAAGGTCATTAGTGTATACAATATGTAGAGAGGGTGAAAAAGATCACCCAAAAAATCCAATTTTGTTTTATTTGAACAAAAATGGGTTCCTCCTTAGGAAGCTGGTAATAATATTAGCCTATCTTAGATCAACTTTCAAGCCGCGTATTAAAGCACTATCAACTTTGCAACTTCTTTCCATATCAATATGTGCAATGTCCTCTTTCTCTCAGCAAGGACAGGCAATAATCTAAATATGAAAAAGGGAGTTTTTCATATTTAGTTTAAAACAGAGATACTTCAACTCGATTTTAAATGTAACTGAAAATTTTCTTGCATTCAGAAACTCCTACACTTGGAAAATAGAGTAATTGACTGATTAAGTCATATTATATGTAGTTAAAGCATAAATTACGCATATGTGTTTCTCATTATCTTGCAATACAAATAAATGGTGCATATGTGCATGTGCACAAATGCGCAACAAATGGTGCATATGTCAGAAAACTCAAAAACATTATGACTTCAAACTAACATTTTTAAACAAGCTATGGAATATTCAGTTCTGATTCCAGATCTTTAATGTTAACTTTTGATAGACAAGATCTTTCATCAAACAATAAGTTTGCTCTTGAGATTATTGAACTCTTGCATATTGCACGTGCCATTATGTAATTCTTTATAATGAATCATTTCCAAACTTCACACAATGCTGTAACTATTGTGATTTTGCAAATAAGGAATTTTGAAAATGCCTGTCTCAGAAGCAAGCTGACTGTTTTTCCCCGTTTAGTTCTATCTATTGCTCTAAATCCTCCAAGTTTATGCAAACCTATGAAAGACACATTAAAATTAAGATGATGGTAGTGTAGCAGGACAAAAACTAGTGATGCAAATATGAAAACCATGGGATTTTTGTTGTTGTTCATAATACTGATTAGTAAATAATTTTTCAGAGGCTCTTCACTCATCAATTGTAAAGTTCCTCTAAGGTAAGTTTTATGTTTTTGACTGAAGTGTAGCACATGGCCAATATTTTAAAGGTTCAAAATGCAACACCAGATAGAAAATCAAATAATGTTAAATTCCATTTCAGATTCCATATCTGTCTGTCGGTGTACCTTGTGTGTGTATATGGATTTTTGCCCCCATTATCAAAACCACTTTTTTCTCCTGCTTTTATGAGAAACCTACATAAGCAGGAGAAATAACAAGGAAAACCGCTGGAAAAAAAAAATGGAAGGAAAGAAAATGCCTTTTTTCTCTAATCTTTTGGTTACCGTCACGTCAGTAACATTTGACTGTTGCAAATAGTAGAAAATAAAAGCAAGCTTCAGTAATTTTCATGTATAAATTGACAACATTCCTTTAAATTAGAACTCCTATTAATTAATTTCTGCTGTCATATAGACAAAGACAGTTATTTTTCATTCCCTTGGCACATGAAGGTTTAATGAGAGATTGTCTGCTTGAATAAACATTGCCAAAATTCGTTAACTGTTCCCTAAGTGTCTTTTTCCCAAATAAACCATTCAAGATGCATTCAACAATCTACATAATATCTTGGTCATGGATCATCCCTTATATTACATAACACTGGTTGTCCTTTCAGTGTGAGTAGAAGCAAATCCTACCAGCCAGTTAATAGAACTATGCTAGAATATAGTGTAAATTTGTCTCAGTCTTTTCCTTCTCTGTTTTCCAGCTGCCCTCTCCCTTGCTTTTTTTTTGGAGGATTGATTCACATATCAGCATAAGGCTATGCCAAGCTCATTTTGAGTTATCTTCTCTTAAGTTTGGAAGAAGCAGATATTTGTCCAGTATTCTTTCACATTTTATCACTACTTCTGTGATAATGTCAGTAATTCGAATAATGTTTTGCAGATGCTTCATTAGGCTTGTTGTTATCATTGGCTTTCAGTTGTCAAGTTTGCCAGAGTACAATAATGCTGAAATTATAATTGCATCAGATAGTTTTTATCTCATCCTGAAGGATATATGCTTCATTCTCCAGATGTCCAAAACATGTAGGCACTTTTCAAATTCATGCATTTTTTTTTCCTCACTTTCTAGTCCATCGCAGTTCATGGTGGTATTCAAATAAATAAAGGAGCAAATGGGTTTCTCTGCTGCTCACTGAACAGAGTTATCTTGGCCTTTTCAGGTTGTAAATAGATGCTTATGCAAGTACCTGTTTCATGCCTTGTCCTGGGCTGCCAGCAGCAAAGACCTACCCTCCAAACTCCAACATAAAAAAATTTTACTTTCTTTGGGTGCATCTGAGGACAGCAAACCTGAAAGTAGTTTTTTCTATATTACTATGAAAGGATACTAACCATAGTTTTGCTACCCTGAAATTCTCCTACCTTTGTCCATGTTTTATAAAGTGTTGTAGATTTCAGCCAGAAGGGATCATGCCAACATTCCATCTTGTCCCTGCATAATATTGGCTTTGCAGTTTGTTCAATTACTCTTGTGTATAAAAAAAAAAGATAACTTACATGAGTCCATAGGCTCTTAATTCAAAGATATCAAATATGAAAAGGGCTAGTAAAGCAGGCTTCAGTCACTCTGGTTTACAGAGCCTTTTGGAATATCTAAATATCCGATAGATAACCTTCAGATACGGAGATGCTGTTTACGTAATTCCCACCTGAAATAGCAGGAGCATATTTGAATCATTCTGCTATTCTTAAAATCAGAATGAAGAATTGCAAGTGTATGCGGTATAAAGGTCTTGCCATATTTTTATGAGTTCCAACAAAATATTTACCAGACTTGGGCTCCTTGTTGCACTGTGATAATCAGAACAATAACTCACAGACACAGGATTGAACAGGAATAATTTACGTGGAACCTGATGAGATACATCTGTGAATCCTGAGGGAACTGGCAGATAAAGTTGCCAAGCCACAATGTGTATTTCAGAAGTCATTGCAGTCCAGTGGAGTTCCCACTTACTGGAAAAGGGGAAACATAACTCTCATTTTTAAAAAGGAAAAAAAAGGAATACCTGGGGAACTACAGGCCAGTCAGTCTCACTTCTGTACCTGGCAAGATCAAGGAGCAGATCCTCCTGGGAACGATACTAAGGCACATGGAAAATTAGGAGGTGATTCATAACAGCTTACATGGCCTCACTAAGGGCAAATGGTGCCTGACAAATTTGGTGGATTTCTAAGACGGCGTTACAACATTGGTGGATAAGGGTAGAGGAACTGATGTCATCTACCTGGACTTGTGCAAAGCATTTGGTGCTGTCCTGCACAACATCCTTGTCTCTCAATTGGAGAGACATGGATTTGATGGGTGGACCACTTGGTGGATAAGGAATTGGCTGGAGGTGATTCTGCCCCTCTACTCTGCTCTCGTGAGACCCCCACCTGGAGTACTGCATCCAGCTCTGGAGCTCCCAACATAAGAAGGACATGGACCTGTTGGAGTGAGTCCACAGGAGGGCCAACAAGAGGATCAGAGGGCTGGAGCACCTCTCCTATGAAGACAGGCTGGGAGAGTTGGGGTTGTTCAGCCTGGAGAAGAGAAGGCTCCAGGGAAAGCTCCTAAGGGAGACCTTAGGCCTTTCAGTACCTAAAGGCGAGATACAGGAAAGACTGGGAGGGACTCTTTATCAGGGTGTGGAGCAATTGGTCCAGGTTGTATCAGGGAGTGTTGTGATAGGACCTGGCAAGGCCAGGTTGGACGGGGCTTTGAGCAACCTAGTCTAGTGGGAGGTGTCCCTACCCATGGCAGGGGGCATAGAATTAGACGATCTTTAAGGTCCTGTCCAACTCTATCCATGATTCTATAGCTAAACCACCCTGGGGAGGCTTCAGAATCATAACTAGTTCATCTTTTCAATCTTTAATGGGCCGTTCTCTAATGTAGTAGTTACAGTGTTAGCTAAGGTTCTCCAGAAAGATCTATTGATTTTAGAGATTTCCAAACCACTTCCCATCTAAATTAATTAGAAGAACTTGATTTTTATAAATTGGTGAATATTCACCATCTGATATCAAGACTGCTGTTATTATATTTATAGGGAAAAAAAGTCTCAGTTAAGTCCGAATTTATCTACCACCCACTCAGTGAAAGTCTAAGCATATTTTTAAGCTAGAAGGCAGATCATTTGGCAAATGCTTCAGAGGCAGAATGAAGATAGCTCAGCACCTTCACATAGGTCCAGGCTTTTCTGCTTCCAGGCTGAAACCAAGGAGGTGGTAAGACTAAACTTGTAATTACTCCAAGCTCATCTCAACTGTGAAATCTGTAAGCTGTGCTAGAAGTCAGAAATACAGATGAAAAAAATGCATGATTAAGTCAGCTTTCTTCCAAGGCTGCACTTTACATAATGTCATAAATATAAAGAAGAGAACCTTATCTCAAACTAAGGTATCTTCAGAAAGAGCTGCTTTGAGCTGCTTCAGAAAGCAGCTAATATGTCTTAAGATCTTCATGAGTATAGCTTCATTTCATTCAGATAGAATGTTTCAGACATTTTTGTAGTGTAGGAAACCTGGTTTCTCATTTCAATTTTCTTGTATGGTATAATGGCATCAAACTGTGTCACTCAAAGCAAGAAAGACCTCCAAGCTGAGAAAATGCATTAACCTTGTCTTTTGAATTTGTTATTGCGTTAGCAACTTCAACATTTATGAACAAGTGGGAGGATACTTAACCCAACACAAATAAAAACAGAACACACGCCTGCTTTCTTTTGCCATAGTCTTCTCTTTGTCATTAAAATACGCAGACATTGATGGTATTTGGGGATTGAACTAGAATGGTGCTTTTAAAGGCTATGATTAACTATCTGACAGCAGTGTTGATTTAACTTCTTGCCTGATTATGAACACAATCCACAACTGAAACTTTGACATTTAGCCAACAGAATAGTAACAATTTACCCTACAATATTATGTGTATCCACATTTCTCTAATGCAGATTCATGATTCTTGACTACTTCTTCAGGAAGATGTTAACACACATTCCTTACAGGACATCATGGAAAAGATATATGGGGAAGAAAGAATTTTTAAAGGATAGACGCAAAACAGCAAGCATAAACAGCAAAAGTGTAGTCCTGACAGTTACGTATCTTCACATTTCTTTGGCATTTATGTTCAAAAAGTGCATTGCTGCTCAGTGTTATGTTCTAATTTCAGTTGTGAAATTATGTTTTCCTTCCCTATTGCAATTTAAAATTCTTTGATATACTCTGTTCTATTCCTAAATTGGCTTTGTTTTAATAGGAAATTAAGAGACTTCCTTAAGTACCTAGGTATATCTTTTTTTTCAGTAAAGTTATTTGGAATACTCTCTGTGTGGAGAAAGAAAAAATTCTATGGGAGAGTAAAACCAATCTCTTGAGTTTTCCCTACTTCTCCCTCTTTTCCTACACTGTAAAAGAAGTCCCCAGCTACAATAGAACTTCTCTCACTTCGTCATAGCACTTTTTATCACTGATGGACAACCTCAGCCTTATTCGGATTGTTTATATTGTATTTTTCACGTCAGGATTGTGCAGTGTTACAGGTAGCAAAACATCAATGGCAATTATATAATAGTTGGGATCAATTACTGTGGAAGATCTTGTAAAAGAAACAGGACCTGATGCTTGAAAAGCTTCATCTGTGTTGTATGGAGCTATCAGCAGAAGCTATATTCAAAGCATTAGGTCCCCCAAACTCTTTATGTTTTGAATATGAGTAGTGTCGTGTTCACCTGGATTTCCAAAATGTCTTTTATAAGCTGTGTCACTGACGGCTCATTAAAAAATTAAGTAATTATGGGATAAGAAGGAAGGCTCTCTCTTCAATGAAATATTGGTTGAAAGATAGTAAATAAAGAGCAGAAGTAAACAGTTTTTATGGCTAAAGGACAGGCATCAGGAAAAAATTCTGAGGGAATCTGGGAAAGGAGTGGCAAGTGAGATACCAAAAGCATTACAGAGATATTCAGGACAGTGAGGCTGAAATATAAGTATAAAGAACTTCAGGAGGTCGAAACAAGACTGAGTGGCTAAGTTCTAAAATTGTAGGTGGAATTCAAAAGGTTAATGCTAAGTGACTAACACAGATTGCGGGGGGTGTGGGAGTAGTTATTTTCTAATGCAGAATAAAATCTAGGGTCTGTAACATATAATGCTGGGAGAATGTTAGCTTGGTGATCAGTAAGCAAATCAAATATGGAGAATATTAGGAAAGATAAATACAGATAATATCATAAGGACACTAAATCCTTGGTGTGCCCACAATTTGGATACAATGTGCAGTATTGGTTAACCCATCTCAAAAATAATAAAGAAGCAGAAAAGATTCAGAAAAAGTCAATAAAGACGGTCAAAGATGAGGAACAGCTTGTATACAAGGAGCAATTGCACAGACTAAAACTCTTCAGGCTGGGAAAGAGATAACTGAAGGGAAATCGTCTGCTGGAACTCTGTAACAGCCAGAGTGAAAAAGGGTAAGAAGGGAGTTTTTAATTGTTTCTTCTAATACAAGAATTAGGCTGTGTTAAACGAAAGTAAATAATATGAAATCTCTGCTGTTTTCTGTTGCTTTATCAAACCATATGATCACTAGCATTCCCCTTTTCATTTACTCAAAACAACATCTATTATTTCCAAAACTATTTAATCTTTTTCTTCTTTTAAACATCACATCTTATCACAATGCTTCTCTTTTAAATTCTCCCAATTATTTTTTTCTAAATTTCATTCTTTTTGTAAGATTATTTTATTATTCCATGAAGAACAAACATTTATTATATTGGTGACTTTTATATTGAAGATAAGAGCAAGAACAAATAGGACATTTTGTGCAGACATTTCCGCCTCTCAAAAGGTCATCTGCCTCATATACAGACAAACCTGCAGATATTTTGGAGGTTCAATATGCAAAAAGCAAGATCACAAGAGTTACAAATATATGTATTTGCAAGAGGCAAAATGGAAGAGAGCAGACTACCAAAAGCCTGAGTTTCTTCTTCCCTAAGCAAAATTACTATATTTTCTATATTTTTTTTACCCTTTTAGTGCTCTCTGACAAATGTTTACTGTTGAAAAAAAAAAACCAAAAAAGAAGTTCACGTGTAGTGATGTGTCATGTTCTTCTGTGCCTAATGCTGTTTTTTGAATCTATTCTTAGATATCTAGCACAGAAACCTTGAATACCTTCATATTATTAAGGTCAGACACTTGTAAAATCCTGTATTAAAAAAAAAAAGAAAAAGTTCTTGACTATGTATAGTTCATATGTGCTGTAGGTTTTAAAACTGAGAGAAAGCTGGCAGCTTCTACTCACAAATGCCAATCTGTAGCTACATTTTTAGATGTATTTTTGGCTAACATCTGTCAGAAGCAACTTCAGATGTCTCTTTCAGTTCTGCTTTTTCATCTCTGTCTCTGTATACCTTCTGTTTGAAGGCAAGTCATCTGAGTGGCTTAGGAATCAGGATAAACACATCGAAAAGGTCATGATGTGATAAATAAATCCCAACATACTCCTACATAGACTTAAATCTACATCTGTAAAGTACAACTACTGAGAAAGGGAGTCCCTCCACTCCACCAAAAGTGTCCCCATGAGAGTTTTCTGTGCAGGTGCATACCTAGAGGGTCAGAAAGGAAATATCATTCTGCTGTGAGGCATTCACTCCTGTCTTCTTCCTCTAGGGAGGTCACACCTGAACCTCTATTTTTTTTTTATGATGGGTGAGGTGAAATCCTTATCTTGAGTCCACAGCTGCATTCTAGGGTGGAGTCAAGGTCCTTGAGTCTGGAACAATGCAAATAAACTACCTGAGTTCTAAAGAGAGATGGGGCCTGAAGTTGTAAAAGTCAATAAAGAGGTAAATTTTGTTGCAGCGTCCCTGCAATAGCATCTGCCATGCAGTTTGGAAAACTTTTCTTTCTCCTCTGCAGGCCACCTCAGTGAAATTCAGTTCATTTGCCATGGCTGTAACAACTCTAAATCTAGTACTAAGTATATACACATGCAAGTAATTGAAAATTAACAAAGTACTTACTCTCTTTCTCCAGAAGGGCACAATACAGACTCTCATTTGCATTCTTACAAACTATTGTTTCTAGGATAAACATCTTGTTACCTGCTGTGTTAGGTATAACAGCATAGAGATGTCTCTACTGAAATAAATTAGGAAAATAAAGAAATCTTGAAAGTAAGGATACATGGTGTAAAGAAGGCTGTTTAGTGCATAATGAAATAGCAAAGGAGACCCTCACACAGGAAAGGAGTTGTGAGCAAGAATGCAAATATGAGATAGGAGGGATTAGAAAGAATAGGGTTACTGAACTGATGAGGAAGAAACAGACAAGTGCTTCCTAAAACATTTTGATTCCTTTAGTTGTCTGTTGCATTCTGTTTCTTACTCTGGCAGAAACTGAGTCTTTATGATATTGTATGGTAGAAAATAAATTAATATACATACAATGTAAACAAGTACAAGCAAGCCTTGCTTTTCTGTGACAAGGTAAGGCTTTTGGTCATAATTCGTAATCCTTGATAGTGCTATTATTCATTGATTGCATAATATACATTACTGATAGCAAAGTGGTTTGGCAAAAATCAATGGGTTACTGTAATATGTGGTTATATGCTATCCATGAAGGACGTTTAGGGCATGGAGATTTGGGATAGTTTTCATTGTTGCAAAAGATTTAGAATTTGAGATCAATTTAGTGAGAAACTATGGAGCAGAACACCCATGGTATAAAATTACAAATTGTTACAAATGCAAAAATATAAACGTGTTATCCAGTTTCTGCAGTGAAACAGAATACTGGCTGCATGATGGGAATGAAACCAGACTAGATTTCTGGGGCTGGCAATACATTAACAAGCAGCGTGTCAGTGCTTCAGTTGATAATGAAATCACAGAAAAAAGTTGATTGAAAAGAAATCTAACCTAATCCTGCTTTCTCTCACAGTAAAATTATAGTTTGATATATTTATGATCAGCTGAGTCCTGAATGTCTATAATTTCCTGGTACCTATCAGTAGCGTGCTGCATTTTTGGACATATTGCGGAAAGAATTAGCTGCCTCTCATCTATGTGTGACAAAATGCAGAACAGCCAAAAGTTTCAGACTGAACATTTGTTTACAGGCAATTGCCTCTGAAAGATTCTGGTTCACTCAAAACTGAGAAATTATTCTTGACCTTGGCTTAGATTGACTAAATTACTTGGAACCTTAATTTAGAGTCCCAAGCATCAGACTTATAGAACATTAATATTTCTGGTGTTCATAAGGAAGACTTATAATCACACTACTGAATATGAGTAATTATAGTACAGCATTAATATTCTGTTGTAATTGATTGATCTGGAGAGGTTAATGTTCTAAATTTCTAGATCAGAAAATTCCGTAGGTTTGGTGTAAATACTATTAGTATTAAGTCAGCAAAACATGACTAAAGTGTATAACTTTAAGATTGGCTTCCTTTAGCCTAGACAATTTTTGGTACCTAAGACAAGGACATTTTTTAAAAAAGTAAAGCTATTCTATTTACTACAGTGGAGTGTTATTAATGAAGTTGTATACATTTTTTCCAACAAGCAGCAAATATATTAAAAAATTTAAGGGAAGAGCTGGTGGGATGGGCAACATTATTCTCTCATTTTTTGAATTTGCTGAAATAATTTAGATTTGCAAGATTTTTAAAAATAAGTTATTTATTAAACTCTACTTCAATTTTAAGTTTAATGTTAAATTAATGGAAATTAATTTAAATTATCATTTAAAAATTAATGTTTCATCTCAGAAATACCCAAACTTTCGAGTCTTTTAAAAATGAAACATTTTCTCCAGAACTGTCACCGAGCAGCGTTCCTACTAGGTGCAAAACTGCCTCTGTGTTCATCAGAAGATTTTTCCTTGTAACAGATTTACGGCAGAAAATATAATGAGATTACCGGAATTGATTCAAAAATTATTTTCTCCCCAGTTTAAACTGCTTGTCTTCTTAACTTTACTGTCTGTTATTAGGAATATGAAAACATCACCAAAGCAACATAAGAGAAGTGACAGTGGTATGTGATAGAGAAGGCACAGCTAGGCACGTCACAACAAGCGATGCTTCCAGTCATTTTAGTGACTCCCATTCCCCACGTGCCCAGCTTGTTTGGCAGTAGTTTGTCTCTATGCCAGGGCAACATCAGAACTCCTCAATAACAGCATGAAAAAAGTCTCATTGATCTCTACAGAATACTGCTGTTATTTCAAGATTTATTACTTGCAAGAATAATGGTGGACAATTATTTTACTCAGTGTATTTTCACAGCATTGGCATCTTGTCCAAAAATATTACAGTTCTGAGCCTTCAGTAACATCTAGGCTTTAAATATTACTGCACATGACAGAGAAGAGCTAAAGCAATGTTATAATGAAGCAGTGCCTAATGCTTGATAGAGTTGGTAAACTTTCCTACATGCTGCTTTGGTCTTTGTTTCTGATTGGTAGTATTGTCCTAGTTTCTTCTGGGAAAGCCCCATCTACTGGAATGATCTCAAGAAAAGAAGGGTCTTTTAATGTAGGCCTGTGTAGAGGGACTGAAGATTCATGTGGCTTAAGTTCTTTATCCATTCTCATTCTTCATTATGCCTCCAGGATGTCGCTCAGGACCTGGACTTTAGTTTTTGTAGAGCAGCTTTTTGTGTTAGTGTCTCCTGTTGCCATGGAAATCATCTGATGAATTTTTGGCAGTTTTTATCAGTTGTTAAGCATTCCAATCTGTTTTCATGCCATAAACACAATACTGCTTTCTTTTAAAAAGTACAGACTTTCCAGTATCAAAGCCCTTGTTTCTTTGCTGTCTGTATTGTCAGACAATGTTCTCTGTACTTTTAGTTTCCCCTTATCAGTATAAATGATCTCTTCCTAAATGTAGCTTGTTCATTGAATCCTAAGATTAAATAGCATTTGTTTTACTGTGGGAACCAAAATTTCTTATGCTTAATGTGAAAAAGGAAAGATGCTAATCACTGTACGTGGTATAGGAAAGAAGTGTGATGTATGAGTACATACAAAATAAGCAGTCACTATACATTAAATAATATGTAAGGAAATAAACATCAAATTACTGCTAAAAATACAGACTTACTTTGATTTGCACCCACAAAGTAAGACTTGATTATATGCTTGGGTGCAAATATTATCAGGAAGAGGATGAGCACTCTATTCATGAATGAAGTAGTTAGAGACCTGGCATTCCTAGGGCAAGGCTCCAGGAGTAGATAAGCAGGGATGTAAGCCAGTGTCACCACATAGAATGAAGAACTGCTGTGTCGAATAGAGTACAAAATATTTACCCAAACTCCCCAAATGAAGTAGAAGCAAAAATTTCTTTTTTTGTTTTAGCAGAAGATAACCAGTACTGCTTTACTAATTATTTCCATACTGCTTGATCCAGATAAACATACTGTTTTGCTTTAACCTCATTTATGAGCTTTAGCATTTCGGGAAATGAACCAAGGAAACAAGCAGGAAAATCATCACATAGATGAGGTAACTTTTACATATAACATACTAATGAGTCCCTAAATTGAAGTACTGTGTCTAGACTCTGCAATTTAGGAGGTTGTGGGCTGATTTAAAAGATTCCAGAAATTACATTAGAAAGCTAGAACAATTATAGAACTAGAAAATATGGCCTTCACAGAAAGATTGAAAGAGAAAACATTTCCAAAATACATAAAATGTACCTTATGGAGGAAAGGAATGTTTCCAGAAGGGTAGGAGGGAAGAGGCTTAAATTATAATAAAAGAGACTTGGTTAAAGGACAACACTTCAAATATTTCTACCAGTGAAACTACTAAAATGTTGAAGAGAATTTGCTGGTAAGACTGTAGCCACCGTTGATGGAGTCTCAATCATTGGAGACTTTTAAGAAGAGTTCAGGCAATTATTAAGCAGAAGTGACACAGGCATAATTCATATTGCCTTCAGGCAAGAGAATGGATCCTTTCCAGTTTGTTCTTTAAAGTTATTTCTGTGATAGATGTCTGCGAAGTTACTGGTTTCCCTTTCAGGTTTCTCTTTTACAGGATACCTATTTTGAGCAGAAAGCACATTTGAATCCTAAATTGCTTGCTTTTGACTATAACACTCCTCATTGGCAAGTCAAGGATTAATCTTTAATTAAAGGCACCGTAATTCATAAAGCAGTATTTCTCTGTCTATAGTGGGCCATTTCTGACTGTAAAAATGTAAAATCCAGTCTTTCAGTGCCCAAATGTGCAGGTAGAATGTCTTTAATATATTAGACGCAGGGAACCCAGGCAGAACAGTCTTGTGTCCCACTCCAATACACGTGCATTTTCTGAGGCTGAAAAGCTCATTTTTGTCCCCGGTGATGCTATGTTAGTATAGACAGTGCAGATGGTGCCAATCAGCTTCCTGTGTCTCATTTGCAGGTGTTTGCTGTGACTTGTTTTCTGTAGCACCTTCCCAAGGTTACAGCCATTTCAGTCACCCCTCTTTTTTCATGCTGGGGATCTGCCATCATTCAGATGGGGATCTGCTTTTTCTTCTTATTTCATTATTTTAGATAAAGAGCCCAAGGAACTGGGATTCCCACTAAGTCATCTTGTAGCTCACCCTCTCTCCTCATCCCATTGAAATTTTTGTACCACCTCTAGATAGCAAGTAACCCATCAAAGAGCCTGAGGCAGTCAAAGTTCCGACATCTGTCTAGATTGTTCAGAAAGTATTAGTCGTCATCTGGGGCTGAGCATCATTTTCTGCTATTCGTCTGACATTTTGGCTCAGACAGCTGTGCAGTGACCTACAAGAAGGAGGGGAGCTGTGAGGTGTCCATGCCAAAGTATTCTGGAATGAATGTAGAAACTTCCCAGATGTTCATAGTGCTTCAAACCACAGACAGGAAAAGATGACCGTATTGCTTCTTGGCACTCGAATCCCATAAATACTAAGATGAAGATTTGCAAGACTTTTTCTGAGTAGCAAATGGTCCATGGGTATGAGAGAGAAATGCAAAGGTTTGCAGTAAGAGGAAAAGCCTTGCAGCGGTATCTGGAGTCTTCTTGCAACTACTAGGATCAAATATACTTTTATCTCTGGTGTTATTAAACTATATGACTACAGCATCCTGTACATTCCTCAAATATTGTGAATCGTGGTATCCCTTTTGCTGTAAGAACATAGGACACTGAATGCTGGGCAGCAGTTGGAACACAATTCATATGCTTTGGTACTGCATTTTTCAGTCCGTTTTTTCCTGAATGAAATTCAGTTCATGCATTCCAATGTGAATTGAAGCATGGCAAATGGAGTTGATTGGAGATCCACTTCAAAAGCACATTCCTTTTCCAAACTAAAATGCTAACGTGCACTCACATTTCAAATCTCCCCTCCTATTCTGAATCTTAATTAAACCTGTAAGTATAATATATAGCTCTGAAATGTTTTGCATTTTAAAAATGGTTTTAAAGTTTGCTGTGTTTTGAGTAATCTTATGGCATGTATTTGTTGCAAAGGTAGGATTTCTGGGGTGTGAACAACTTAAAAAAGAATTGTTTGTATAATTAGAAATCCCTTGGTCTGCTAAATAACTTATCTAACCCATCTTTTTAATTAATTGATCAATTCTTTTCTCTGTGCGCATACCCACGCTATTATAATCTGACCTGCCCAGATGATGATACTGAAATGAGTTAAGAAAAAAGAAATAAGAAAAAAGAAATAGAAGTAAAGAAAAAGGTATATCCTCTTTGACCTGTGCTACTGGGTGATACCTTTTGCTTAAAATTATTCATTAGCTGATTGGCTTTCAGAAGTTATAAATACATAATTTTCAAATTTAACAGCAGTCAATACTATCTGAAAAGAACGACTTCTTTCATTACTGAAATGCAACCTCTACCTTTGCCAGATTAATTGATAGTCTTATACAGCACTATTTAAGGGGAGGAAAAACTGGGGATGTAAGTACATCTCATTGCAGCTTTCAAAGAAACTTAGATATGTGGTATATAAATGTACACTTGGCACTCAGCCAAGATGCCAGGCCTAATGTTCTGACACTTACAGAAAGTACGGTGGGGATAAAATGATTACTAATTTGAATTCTCGCTTTCAAGAGGTAAAGTGCATTGTTTTATTGTTATTTATTTTGTATCTCAACTGGAAGGAAATGCATGCAATCACAGATAGGACTCATCAGGCTACACTACAGACTTAAGACTTTTTGGGTAAACTTCTGGCTATAAAGGCAAGAGACAGGAAATGTTCAACTGCTCTGGGATGTTGGAAGACACAAAAACTGAGAATGCTAAAGAAAAGTCAGCAATTTTGATTTATGAGGTGTGTTTTCTGCCTTCCTCTGGACAGACCGAGGGTTACTGAATTACCTCTTCTTGATGTTAAGCACAGACAGATAAGAGTGTCTCTTTAACCTTCATCATTAAATACCCTGTGCTCATCAAAGACAGGTCAGAATTCAGTTCCTGTTGTTGCTGTGGTGCTCCACATAGTGATGCTCTGTAACATAGGATTGTAGAGTATTTGTCAAGGGTCCCCAGCCTTAAAAAGTAGGAATAGGAAAAAGAAATTTTGTTTTTCTCTTTCGAGCACATCACTGCTGTGCAAAATTCAGTGCTTTAGTAACTGTCCCATTTGGGCATTTAACCTGGCCATTTCAGTAGGAGAACAGCACGTGACATGTTATTAGCTGCTTGGGCCTCTGTTGACAGCTGAGAACAGGGAAATCACAAATGTATGAAAACTGTTAAGAAAAAAATCAGGTTATTCTGTATTTCTTAAAAGTTTTGATGATTTTTCTTAATTTTTTTAAGGCTCATATTAGCTTCTTCCATTTCACCCATTTTACAACTTCAAAATTAGAACAATCTAATGAACACGGACCTAATCTTACATGTTTATCATCATAAAATCAAAGCTCGAAACAAGAATTACATAAAAGATAGTTGTTGGCCAGTTAAAGCTCTGGTTTGGTTTGGTTTGTTTCACATATAGAGATACCAAAAAATATGATTTAGGACTCCTATAAACCTTAAGCAATATTAGCTGCCCAAAAACGAGTTATCTAGCTTCATCAGTCAGTGAAGACAAATAAGAATGTCTAAGTGGGGATTTTTTAATCCTAAAATGTATCGAGTAAAAAGTTAGAAGAGATTAACCCTACTGTATGTGCTATGCCACCTCAAATTGGTTATACTCTTATGTTTGCCACATAGATGGGAAAGGTCTTAATCTTTGTAGGTATTTGTGACTGGAAACAAAAGATAATTGTAAAATGATTCTATAAATTTACCTGGATTATAATGAAATGTGTACAGCAAAGCTTCTCTTATGGCAGGTTCAGTGAAGTAATGTCCCTGAAGAAGGAACCAAGAACACCATAAGTCACATCTATTTAATTCTGATCTGAAATTATGATTTTTTCTGGGCTTTCAAAGGGTGATCTACTGGTACAGTATCTCAATCTGAGTTAAATGTTTTGAAATCACAAGATAGACCTGTTATCTTTTATATGCAGCTTTTTGAAATGCATCCTAAATGAGAACCCTGGATGGTTCACTGCCTCTTTAACAAGCTAAAAAAAGCTTTAAAGTATTGAGCAAAGACAAGGGTAAACTTTTTGAGATGTAAATCAGGTCATTGTATTTCCCTAAGAACATTTCCCTTGAAACAGACACCTCTGAATGTCATTTTTTCAGATATTCTGGGGACAGATTAATGATCTCAATGTATTAAAAGTAAAGGCTCTTTAAAGATCAGGATAACTTGTGGTTTTGATATTTGTTTCCCTTGGGATATTGTTTTTCTTATAGTGCTGGTAACCTTTCCTTTCTAGGTGGGTAAGTACTTCCCCTAGCTTTCTATCATTCACATTGGGGAAACATAGATCGCCTTAGTTAAACTCTTGTTAAAGATTTTCAGTGAGTTGAAAAGCAATTAGTTAATGGAAACTTACTGTTAAAGATGTTTTATGCAGACTGATGTCTTTTTTTTTTTAAATTCAGTATGTTCTTTCCGCATCCATCCGCATCTAAATCTCTGATTTAGAGATTTAGCTGATTCAGAATTACTATTTCTGACTCAATGTTTTTGACTTCAGAATGGTTAGTGATCTTTCTCCCCTTGTAACCACGGATGGGAAGATTTCAATAATAATCATTATTATCTTTGTGGGAATTTTTTAAATCCCTAATCAGATCCATGGTCCTGTTGCTCTAAATGTACCATATATAGAAAAAGCATACTCTTAAGAATCAATTTCCTAAAAGATCTATCAACAACTTAGATAATGAGTAAGTAAAATGTGAAAAGCACGGAGAGAATGTTTCATTTTCTTTACCCTGTGATTTTCAAGGTGGAACGTGTTAATGTATCTGTGAAAATTAGTGTTGTATGATACCAACAGATTGTGGGGTTTGTACACAGTGCACTGTGGATTTTTGTCTCCAACAAGCTGTCCAGTATTTGTTCTGTGATGAGTAACAGAAGTCTTTTCTATGTGAACTGGTGAGGGGGAATATGTAATTTGACTAAGGGCAGGACATGCAATTTGCCTGAGTTTTCTTTTAGAATGGCACTTACTGTGTTTGTTTGTATAAGGCTAAATCTTCACTGTATCTTCTAATCTTAATTAACCCCCCTGCTGTTGCTAATTGTGCATCCACCCTAAAACCCCTAAGAATTGTTGGGGTTTATATAGACCAGGAAGAAGATATGATATTTAGAAAACAGAGATGCAAAATACCAGTCAGTAGGTATTCATCTTTTAGGGATGAAGTTACTAGCTATTTCCTTGTCTGAGCAAGTGGTGTTTGTTTAATAACTCATACTGTTTGAACATAGAAGGCAAAAATCTTACATCAAGTGTAAACATATAAATGTTGTATTTATGGCTTGTAGGTTTTCCTGGTGTCTTCTGTCTATATGTCTTTATGTGTCTGCACCTAGTTTGTAAACCCGACATTACAGTTCTGAAAGTCCATAGTAATTAAGATAATACTCAAACATTTGACAGTCTAATGACACTAGTAGTGACACTCACTAAACACTTCAAAGCGTGTGCATTGTACCTGAGAGGTTAATCTCCCTCTCTCGTCTGCCTTTCCATTTATAGGAGATTGTCCAAAATTGCTGGGTTTGCATAATATGCTTCTGTATACTGAGATGTTACTAAACAGCTAAGGAGGACATCTGTTTTCACATGTGCTAATACAGTCATCAGGGACAAATGCATTTCTAAAGTATGGTTTCTGTGTCATACATTTCTCCCAGAAACCAGAAAGTTTTTCAAAGCAAATCCTCCTAATTTATACTGGATCCGTTGACAGCTAGGTTTATCCTCTTCTGTTCATATCTTATTATTTTAGGAAAGAAAATATTCATTCTAGAACCGCTGTAAAAATTAGGGATTGATATTTTTAGGTGTTTGTCGCAGATACTTCCTATTTTACCAATTAGCAATACATTACCACTTCAACATCCATCAGAATAACCATGGATCATTGGTTGTTTTTGATGTACACAGCTTTCATTCACATCAACTGGTAGGAAAGCATAGCTCAAGACATGAGGCATTTCTTTCTGAAAGACATCTGAATAATATCTTTTGCCACTCTAATCTATACATGACTTTAAATCACAGTTTTTACATTGACTTTCCTAGTAAGCCCAAGGTGAAAAACAGGTTTATTGGGACAGAAATACTCCCCTTTTTTTATCCTTTAAAAGATTGCCATCTCAAATTTACTTATGCACCAGCTTTTCATATCAAATATTTTAGTCCAAATTCAGTGACATTTTTAGGAGTCTTTCCCTCTCTTCCTAGAATTTCATACTGAACTTCTTGTTCTTATGAAGACTACAGAGCTGCTCTCTTGGTTCTCTTGTGGAAGTATCAGCTAGATACCCCCTTTAGTTAGTATAACTGGAAAAGTGTTTCTCAGACTGTGGTCCATGAGACTTTTGATGGGTGATCTGCAAAAAGGAGTATTTGTATGTATGCAGGAAAGAAAAAATGCAAAAAAGGAGAAAAGGAGGAAGTAACAGGAATAAAAGGAAGTAAAAGTCCAGCTAAATTTCTAGATGGTTGTTGTAAATGAAAGCCGATGTAGGAGCATTACATAGCTCAAGGATTCTTTTCCAAAGGCAAAGTAAATCTTTAATTTATAATGCTGAGAATCACTGGAGTAGAGCATTCATCGCAATGTCTCTTAATTCTGATCATTTTTCTAATCAGTATGTGTCTCACACCTTGTTTAGTACTGTTCAGATGAAAAGGGTGATATAATATTAAAAAAACCCAAACAACAAAAATCCAAACCAAGAACAACAAAGAAAAAAGCCAAACAACTAGCTCTCAAGCAGCCTCAGATCAGTTTCTCAGCTGCTATACTGAAAATACAAATGAAACTTATTTAAGTTAGTATTTCGTACCTGACTTGTTCCATATATATTTTTCTGCTTAGAGCATTTGCACTCTATACTTCACATTAAAAAAGGTTGGGATGGGGTGCACCAGCATGCCTGTCCTTAGTTAATTCCACTAGAATTGGAAAAACCAGTAGTTCAGCATTTTTGAGTGTGGAAAAGTAACAGAAGATCAGCGAGGAGGACTGTAAATACCCTCAAGTGACTTGCACCTAGGGTGTTGGAAAACACCTCTATCACACCGATCGTATTGTTTAGTCTTATGTACTTGACAAGTAGAACACCTACACTTAGATAACACAGGCCTGAGATGAACTTGAAGGCACCTTATTGAACGTGACTGAGATTCCTGCCCTGCTGTGGAAGATAAAAACACAGTGGAAAACTACACCTGCTTAAATCCCTGATGTACAGGTGAGAACAGCAGGCTCGAACTCTCTGTCTCACTAGGAAGGATTCTCTCTATGAAGGACTAAGCTCCACAATGCCTGCGTTCCCACTTGCTTGCCTCTGCCCAGGTGCTGCTTCAGAGATCCCCCAGTTGGTGAGGTATAAAGATTAAATTTACTCGTTGCATTTTATCTGTGGTTTTGTATTTGTTCCTGCATCCTGCCTGTGTCAGTTCACATGCTAATGTACAGACTGGAGCAGCATATGATTAAGTGTTTTCCTTCACACAAGCAAGTTTACAGAGGAGCCATTATTTTCATAGTAAATAGCTTTCCGTAGTAAATGTTTTAAATCAAAAATGTGTGAAAGATCTGTTTCTTGCTATAACATCTTCAAAGACATCAGACTACTATGAATAGATCTCTTTTCATTCTTTCTCTCATACCTCCCACTGTAAGTAGAACGTGGACTTAAAAGTATATGGAAAGAGTATCTTAGTAAAGAATGAGTTGAAATAAAAATGGAAATTAACACAAGGCAATCTTTTGAAGAGTAAACATCCGCATACCCTTTTTGCTCTTTCCTTTGCACCACTATATTCTTGGGTTTTAGAATACAAGAAGGTTTTAAAAAAGCAGAATAAAAACATATCTCAAAATGAGATTACCACCTGACCATTCGGGGATCCAAATTTTCCTTCAATTGTTCCATATCCATATTTCAAAGTGCTTTGGAAGTAGTTAATTTTTAAGAAAATAATGTCGCAGGCTGCTCCTCACATAACTTTGCAATTTTAATTTCAAGACCAAAAGAAAAATAGTTCCCAGGTTTCTTCTGTGCCATATCTTTGTGTCTCCTTCAGTAATAGCTGCTTGCTCTGGATTAAATAACAGATTATTCTGAAAATTATTGATATGCCTTGAAAACCCGTTTTCAGTTTGATAATTCTTATTTTCTGTTTGTCCTAAGTATAAATATAACCAATTAAGTATATCATAGAGATTTTACTGAATCAGAAATGCATCAGGTTTTCACTACAGCCCAGTAACTGATTTCAGTGCCTTCCAAGAGTTTAACTTTTTTTTTTTTTTTTTATCATTTCAGATAAGGTTTGGACAGAATGTGTGTATGAAGACTTTTTGACCTTAAAGTGACATGTGCAAAACCTACTTAAATAGAAACGTTACATGTCACTTATAAAGACACTTTTCATTTCTTGTCAAACATGTAAACAATTAGAAATAAGAAATCTCTCTTTGACAAAGTCAGGAGGAAACAGATATCTTAAAATCACAATTTTACTTCTAACGTAAGCTAAGAACAAGTCTACCTCTGTAGATGAAAGAGTCCTTGCTCAATCTTGTATAAATCACAGCAGGAATATTGTAAAAGAGTCCAAGATAGAGGCATTTTTTTTCCAAAGTATTCTTCTGACATAATTTTATTACACCAACTAAGACCACAGAAAGATGTTTTTAGAACTCTAGATATTCTGCAACATCTCTGAGAACAATAGGTAAAAAACCAAACTTGACTTTTCTCAAGCAGCATTGCAGCTTACAGCGTTTTAGCTTTGGAAAAAAAAAAAAAAAGGGTAGTTTTCTACAAGGAACTTGCTGTGCCTAATTTTAGTGAGTGAATCAAAATGGAACTCTTCTGAAGTAAAAGAAGTCTGTAGAAATTGGCATTTACTGCATCAGAAATACATCAGCTTCAACAAAATATAGAGGGTGTTCTGTGTTCAAAAAAGCAGGGAGAGCACAGTGGGAGGGGTTGCATAAAAATATCTTTAGTAACACCATGAAGTAACAGAGAACTTTAAAAGTTCTGTGTTCTGTATTGCAAAGAAATAGAGATGAATCCGCCCCAAACAAACACTAAGCCTGAGTTGCTCAGATGACATATCAGCAATTTCACACACAGTGTTACTAATGCAACAGAGCAACCAGAATGTACCCAAGTTTACTCGGTCTTCAGCTGCCAGCGTGCAGAACAGCTCAGCATATCTAACTCATCTGCCTTCACTGGGACCTGTATACACAGTGCATAACATTGAACTGTTAGTCGTAGTATTCTCCCCGCCACTTTATTATTATTGTGAAAAAATGTTCTATTTAATATCTAAGCAACCTTTCTCCCTGTTGGGTAGCCAATTTTTATCAGAGTATCCAGGTATCTCTGCTCTTCATACCAAGTTCTGTATCATGATCATCTGCTTTGTATATTTTTTGAGCATTTCCCCTATAATATTTTTATGAGGTTGTTTCATTCAGATATTGAAAGTTCATGATCATTCATTTACAACAAGCTGTTCAGTACATTATTCCTGCTCAATACCCTATCTTAGAAAATATATTTATCCTTTCCATTTCAAAAGGCACCGATACAACATTGAGGGAAGCATAACTTATTTTATGCCCTTGAAACATATTCTTCTTTGCTTCATGAAGATGTAAGAGAAAAATGACTTATTAAGAACAGAAATTTGTACAATAATACAAATAGTACAACTGATTACAATAATATCAAGTACAGTAATATTGAAATAAGCTTCAGATTTTAAATGTTGAATAGCACTAGTCAAATATTTGCCCCTATTCTTTCTCAGTATAAAAGTTCATATTGCTGCATGTAGAATATTAGTGTGTAATCTAATTGATCAAGTAATTTAAAATGACATTTTTTCTCTAAGAAGAAAGAAAAACTTTACTAATTTTTATCACTAAAATGAGAGAAAATACTTTTCGCTGTGGATATATATTTCTCCCTGTGTTCTATCTTCCAGCAACACACTTGCAACATGCTACATGAATATCAGTGTGCATCAAAGGGCTCACCGTAGCTTGAAAGCGGAGACCAAATGAAATTTCCTCTAAGTAAATATATGTATAACCATATATAAAGCTTCCTGTGATTTATTGGAAGGTTACCAAACCAGGAAGAGAAGAGTTCTACACAACCACAGCAGAATTCTTTACTTAATTATTAGGCATGCATGGAAATTAGCTTGGCTTTGCAGCCTAAGCAAGGGTAAGGGAGGACAGATAAAATGCGCTGTCTGGTTGGTTTATTTTTAGTCAAACCTGCAGGTTACCATGCTTGGTTGTCAATATTTGCCTGTAGGTAATAGGCTGGAAAAGAAGTGTCCATGAAATAATCTCTGGTTTGAGATTAAGAAGAACTTTCTGGACACTGTGCATGTTACTGTCTTACTTATCAGGCAATAAAAGCAGTCCTGGTACTTTGGTTAAATGGATCGTAAGATGTTTCAAATCAGTCCCTTTAAATACCTTAAGAGAAATACTCTTTATTTGTAGAGAAACTCATGATCAAAAGAGATTGCTGTCCATCTTGTAGCATACTAACTTCTTTTTCCCATGCAAAAGTTCATTATGAAATCAGAGCTGTGTCTCCGTGCATCCGCTGTTTATACAAATATTGGTAGTTAATTTAAAAAATGAACTCTTCTCTATTCTGCAATCTATGGCTCACCCCATTTTACAGAATAGGAAATAGAAGTACAGACACAACTTCCCAGATGAGTTCTAGCTACTTCCTCAATTAGCTTAAACTTTGGGCACAATTTTTTAGCTTTGAAGTCCAAATAACTGTTTAGTACTCCTACCATCTCCTTATTATACTAAAGACTGGGAGAAACTTCTCTGAGACTGAGGGACATTCTGGAATTGTTGTTTTTTGTTTTTCTTTTAAAGACTGAGGGGTAAGGCAAATGAAACCTTTCACCATGACCATTTTATATCTGAGTGCTTCCTGAAAAGTAAAGGTGATTTAATCTATGGATTATTTGTAGTTTATCAGAATGGTTCATCTGGCATAGGTCTGATCCTGAAGGTCCAGAACAGATCCAGATCCAGAACACCTAGGAAGCAGATTCAGGCTGGGCAGTTTATTATAGCAATGGGATCATCTTCTTTTCATGGAGCTCCTTAGCTTTGTCCCCATTGTGTTGCATTATCATAGCCCATCATCACATGAGATCTGTTTCTTGTGGCTTGTGCCAGGCATGGCTGAGTTGAGCATTTTATTTCTTTGATAGTGAAAGGGTCCCTTCACTAGAACGGTAATGAAGTTCCCTGGACCACAGAGGGTGGCCATTGCTAACAGAAAGCATTAAATGTTTTTGGAAAGAGACACAAGCAGCACAAATTTTAATCTTACTGAGATCGATTTGTAGGCTTTTCCTTATCAGTGCCACATTAGGAAAATACACCAGTACCGTGAAAACCTATGCACTCAGTATTAAACAAAACAAGAATGAAATACCAGGTTTTGTCTTGAAAAAACTCCTGCTACAAATGCAGCTACATTACAGTAGGTCTTAATTTTTAACTCAAGCATTGTTTCAAATAAGGCATTTATTTTAAAAGTACTGTTCCTTCTCAGTTTAGTGCAGCTTCTACTTTAGTTCAGCTGGAAAATATATTAGAACTCACAAGAAAAGCAAAATCCAAGCAAATTATAAAAGCTTGCATTTCTAGAAGAGACAGTCAGGAAGCACCAACAAGGACAAAGTATATACGCAAAGTAACAAAACTAACTGGCTTCCATTGTGTTGCATTCTGTTAGGGATTTTATCACATGGATTTTGATTCATAAGAATGGTGTAGACAACAGGTAATCTGTGGTCTAAATTAATACATTCATCAGTGCAAGGCCCTGTCTCTTTTCTCTAACACAGTAGCCCAATATGTATCCTGTTGAGTTTGATGCTGTGATAGACGATCTGCTACTGCGCACTTATTTTGTTGCCATTCTGACCTTGACGTTGCCCTTCCTCGAGTGGCAGTATGTTGGAAGAAGTTCATTTGTAATTCCAAAAAGTTCCTTGTAGCCATCAAGCTTAGTCATTTTTTTTTTATTGATTTGTTTAAAGAAAACGGTAGCTAAGATTCTGAATTCTCATCTCATAATAGGATTTTAATGCCTAAATCTCTGGTTGACCCTGGTCAGAGCACACAAAGGAGGACATGAAGAACAATTTACTGTTTGTATTGTTCTACCTCATTCTTATGCATTATATGATACAAGACCCAGCATGCACCCTGTCCATGCCTTGTTTTATCATATGTAAATGCAACCAATCTCTTTTCACTTTGACTTTGAAAACAGCTTTCTAAAAAGAAATAAGCACATTGAGGGTCATTTTTGTAATCAATTCTTTAGATTATGCGGTGTGGCTTGGTGTATCCATTAAAAGTGAGATTCAAACTAGTTATGAGAACTAGGCTGCAGCTTTTTTGACGTGACGTTTTTGTGCAGCTCAGTTGGATATATTTTATTTTGTTTTTCTGAAAAATGTTTTAAAAGATAGGCTGAAAAATAGATTAATTATATGCATTGGGATTCTTTTAAAGGGATAGCATAGTTTGAAACAGACATAACTATTGCTCAAGTATTAGGTTTGTAGTGATTAAAGTGAACATATAATGTTTGATCAAAGTACTTTCTAGTACTTTAAAATCTCCCATGAAGTTTTGATGGCATACGAGTATGTTGTATCTTTTGCTTATACTACTGAGCACCTCTATTATAGATCAATTTATTTTTCCCCCTATGCAGTGCTGTCAGCCCTCATACTCTTATGACCTTTAGTAAGGTGCACTACTTATTTCCCGAGTAATTCCTCTATTTCTTTTATCACAGTCCAAATCCAATGGGGAACAGCAAATACTTTAAACCTGTTTTTCTTCTGATCCTGTAAAACAATATATCACGTATAGTATCAGATTTGGAAGAAGGTAGCTCAAGGAACTCGGTGGTATAAAGTAATGCATAAAATTCTTTACTTTTTTAAAATGTAGATTTTTTTTACAATTCCTTTACTGTCAAATTATTGATTATTATTTTCTTCTTTATATATATCTGTTTTTAACCATTACCCTCAACCCCATTTTGTGGTAAAGTTCTGCAGACCAGACATGCAAAGCGTATTTTTTCTCTATTTTAATATCCTCTACTATTTAAAAAGTAGCCTGACAAAAGAGATTTTCTTATATTATAGGAACAAAGCTATCTATCTCTTTTCATTCATTAAATGTAAATATTGCTAGATTACCCTACTCAACAGTTTTATTTTTCAAGGTGTCCAAAGACAGGCTACAGGATTTATTTTTGTAGGTAGGATGACCATGGTTGAATATGAGGTTGAGTTAGTTTTGATCTTCCGTTTCTAAGGAATTTATGCTTGGCTCGTAACCTTTCCATTTTCAAATAAAATTTGAGATTTTCTATCAACTTCCTGTTAAAATAAGCACATTGAAATAAGAATAACTCCAAGCAAATCATAAGCACTTGTGGCATGAGGGAAGCTGAAGATCTTAGAGTCAAAAGAGTTGATATTAACATCCTTACTCTCAGCAGAGGGCCTACTTAAGCAAGAGAAAAATGTTAATTTTAAACAGGAACTTGATAGAAAATCTTCATCTATTTTTTTTAAAACCCACTTCCCAATTTCTTTTCTACAGTTTTAGAGATGGGACTTTGGTTGGATGGGACTTTGAGTCACCTGGTCTAGTGGAAGGTGTCTCTGCCCGTGGCAGTGGGGTTGGAACAAGATGATCTTTAAGGTTCCTTCAAACCCAAAGCATTCTATGATTCTCTGATTCCATGATTCTATGACCTTCATGTAAAGCTGGCATGCTTTCTGCTGTTTAGCGCTGACAGCATATATTGGCTATCCTCAAACCATACATCTTTCACTTAGATTCTTCAGGCTTAGGTACTGGGCAGGACCTGGTTTGTTAATCTTAGTGACATTTAAGCATGAATTAAGTGCTGAGTTATCCGGCTCTGTTGAACTGGAAGGATTTCTGGACATGCAGAGAAGTCATCTACATTCCTCTCTAACATTGCTGCAAAAAATTGAAAATTACCATAATCTCTCATACACTAAAAAGACAGGAATGTAATTTATTCAAACCTGAGATTTAAGCACATGAATTTCACTGAACTTGTTCTTAAACTGTTAAATTATTTCAAGTTCTTTTCTATTTTACCATTTACATCTTCCACAATGAGCTATAAGTATCACAAATTGATACTGGCTTTTTCACTCTGAAAAAGACTGTTCTCGTGGCCTTGCAGGAAGTAAGACAATGTCAGAGCACTTTCTAGTAGATAGAGGTCTGCATCATAAATATAACTGAGATTTTGGTGGAAGTGTCTGTAGAAAAAGAAACAAGTTCCCAACAAAGAACAAGTTTACCTACTTAGCTTTACAATGGCAAATTGACGCACAAAAATCTTACTTGATACCTTTGATATAAGGCATAGGAAAAATATTTAGTTCTCTACCTATTTGTATTTCATCTGTAAAAATCTTCAGCCCGTTCCCAATTTCAGTCATCCTTCCTATATATAAAAAACTCACAAAAAGAAAAAGAATATAACTTGTTTACTAAGCACTGAGAAGACAAGAGACATAATTTTTGAGTGTCTTTATAACCTCCAAGGAGAGGAGAGAGAGAGAGATATAAAGAGATCTCTGAGTTTAGAAGGAACTCAACTGCTTTAATGAAAATATTAATAATAAAATAAAATAATAAAAATAAGGAAATATATACAATATAGAGGTAGGGGGAGAGCAAATACATACAAAACCATATCAAGCTCCCAGGATGATGATCATGTCACTGGCAGGCACTGGGAAAGTCCCAGACTGGACTCAGCGACGGATGGGAACTAGAGTCGGGAACGCATGGGTTGAGACCAAAAGCAGATGGACAGACAGAGTCCTCCTTGGATGCTGGCCATTGAAGAAAGAGGGCCAACCGTTTGATCCCTCATCTTTTATAACAAACATGATGCAGATGGGATGGAATACCCTGTTGGTCAGTTTTGGGTGTCCTGTCCTGTCCCCGCAGATGTGAACCCTCTACGCTTTTCTGCTTCTGACTCTCCAACAGGGCTAATAACAAAGTTAGCTGACCTTGGGGCCTCTCTGCATACTATTCCTTGGTATTCACTATGAGAATGAACAGTTTCTGCGCAATATGCTGTTAACTTCAGAGAGTTAGAAGAGGCTTAGCTAAAAAGTAAAATTACTGACCAGAAAATTGGTTCTACCTCAAACCAGGACATTGATCTGGTACCTTCTGAGCATCTGAGATCAAAATAATACCATATATTTAAATTAAATATTATAAACAAAGGATTCTCTCTATATATGCAATTCCTCTCCAACCTTTTTGTACCTGCATTCCTTCCTCATCATCGCCAACAAAAAGGAGAAGGACTAATATGCATTTAAATAGTTTCTAGGGGAACAATATTGTCTCTGTATGTAATAATTAATGGTCACAGCAACAAATTACCCATGGAATTTATCGTAGGTCAACACGTTTTTTCAGATGTGTTGTATGTTCCTAAGTTAAATGAATTTACAAGAGTAAATCATGTATATACAGTTCTTTGTTTTGTGTGAAGTTACTTTTAATCTACCACAGGAAGCTCAATACCCATTAATAACTCTGCCTTTTTTAAGTTTATAAATGATCCTCAAATATCATGTCTTCTCAGTAGAAAACAATAGCCCTGAAAGACATAAAAATGGTGCAGACTCACCTGTTACTTGTTTCCAATTAGTGTTAGAATGTCCTATAGGTTTTTTTGGAAGTGTTTTTAAGCAAAAACGGAAGAAGTTCAAATATTGTAATACTTCTCTCTACTAAAACATTTTGACTATTCAATTTAACAGTGGTCTTCAAAATTCTCCAACAAAATTTGAGACGGGGACGTAGAGATATGGCATTCTGTATATCAGTGCTAGCAATGGTCTTTCTGGAAAAAAGATTAAAAATCTCAAAATTTTGATGCCAAAAAGTATATTGATTCTGAGTCATTCTTAACCTTTGCAAGCATTTTTGTCACAATTTCCACTAGCTAATAGCTTCTTTCAGATTTTCATTAAATTCTCACTTTCTGGCCAAAAAATATTACTTAGTGCTGACTGGCTCTACTGTTTCATTTTAAAGAATCGTTTTCTAATGTAAGACAGCTTGTCTACATGAGAAATATAAAGAAACTATCTTCAGTAAAGCTGTGGCTATTGTAATAATCTCTTCATTTGTGTGAAAACTCAGGCGAAATGAAGTAACAGTCTTCAGACAGAAGTCAAATAATAATGTTTCAGTGTTGCTACGGATTTAAATAGTGTTTCTATTTGTGTTTCTATAGGGCTTGTATCTATGATAACCATTTGGAAAAAAGTGAGAAGCAGTAATATCCTGATGTGATAAAACCAGAATAGTTTGTTTTTCTGTATTTACTTCTCTCTGCAGCTACTCTGCTAGCATAACACATTCTACAATTGTTTCATATACACCAAAAAGAACTTAATTTCTTCTAGGTGGCATATGATGAAAACTAAGCATTAACATTAAAAAAAATAATTGTAATCTAAAATTGTGACTTATTTATAATCTTCTCATCCAGAAATACTGTTTGTGGGCCATCAAGATTATGCCAGGCACAAATATATCGTATGCCATTGGGTCAACACTACAGTAAGTTAGCTATGCAGCCAGGTGCCAGCATGATTATGCAAATAGCAATACTATTGGCGTATCAGTCAAAGCCACTGCCAGAATGCCTGGGAGACACATTTCAATAAAGAAGATACATTCTGTCTCAGGGAGGCTGACATTAATAATTTATGATTAATCAGTTTATAGAAGCATATTAACAGCATAAGGCTGTGGAGAGCAAGATGGATGTCTTGCGTCCAGTTTCGCCATTTCTTTTCCTCCTACCTGACTCCATTTTTTTTTTTTTATGATTAAAAGCCACATATAGGAGTCAGTTCTTCACAAGGGTATGGATTAGCTTGTAAAAGAACCATACAGAAATGCTGAGCTGGGGGAGAAGTCATGTGACTTCCTATAAGTGGGATTGGAGCTGAGCTGGTGCCAAATTTGCCTCTTAGGTCCCAACAACCAGGCCTATGCCAGGACATGTTACTAAGAGAAGAATTAGTATCATATCTAGGCTTTAGCTGTGAAATAAAAAATACCAGAAGCCTGAATATTTGCATATTCCAACATAAACTTCATGCAATCAAATGAAAAGAAATTCATGTGATGTTCCCTCATGAACCACTGCCACAAACATGGCTTTTTCTTGGAGCCTATGCTTAAAATAGTTAATAAAATATTAGAGAGAAATCTGTGAATACAATCTGGAATCCAGAGAAAGGACGATCAATCTTTAAGAAAAGTTATAGACATCCACTGCTGAGCTGAGCCTCTGAAATGCTTCTGCAAATTCTTCAGTTAAGATCCAAGAGCAAAACCATTGAGGAGACCTAATTGGAGCTTCATAGTAGGAATCACTAAGGCTAGAACAACATGCACAGACATTGGCTTGAAACAATTGGTCGACTTCTGATCTCCTCAGTGTTGGAGCACCTTCTTCAAATCGTTCATAACTCTGAGGGCTTTTTTCATTTCCTGACTATTTATTTCTAAGTAACTTATTTTCTCCTTCTATGGGAGCTGTTCTGTACTTCAAATCCTGCTCTCCTTTGTTTCTTGAATGTATGTTAAATGCTTTGTTATGAAGAGAGCAACAATCAACTGTTTTCAAACTGGAGTTTAACCAGTTTACTTCATTTACAAAAAGGGGTATTTAGATGAGATTTGAGAAAAGCATTTCTGATATATGCTGTTATGCTTATGTTGAAACCTAGCAAAACACCGTAACCCACACCTTGTGTCGATTTTAAAAGACAAGTTTGACAAACATCTTTCAGACATGGTCAAGTTACATTAAGCCTGTCTCAAAGCCTGTAAAAGTAAAATGATGACCTAGAAATTTATTCAGGAGATCCTTTCAGTCTATAGCAAGGAATACATAGCTTATAATGTGTCATGTCCTGGCAGAAATTATTTTCTTCACCAATTTAAATCTCTCTGCACAGTCCATAAAATAAGTCCACAAAAGTGAAAGCGAACATTTCTTTTCTTCTAGTGCCAAAATCTTTAGATCAAATATTGGACCTACTCTACAAGCTCAGTTAAGGATTATATTAATAGCACAGAAAATAAATAAAATAAAATTTAAATGCAAAAAATTATTACTCTTTCAACAGCTAGGTAACCCACAGTCTCATGCAACTTCATTATCTTTCATTCATTTCACTATCAAGGTACAAGCCTCCCGCCCCCCCGCCTCTAATACTTGCAAGTTTGTCTTAAGCTAACTGATGGTACTTGGCTTATATCAGAGCACTAGTTTATTCCATACAGATTGTCTTTCTCTGTCTGTCATGATAAACTTCCAAAGCCCTTGGATTAATTAATTTAGTAAGATCCACAATACAAATTATTGATCTCATTTTCAAATGAAAATCCAAGAACTTTTTTTTTTTTTTACTTGAAATCAGAATTTCACCCTGGGTATCTTTACCTTGCGTAAAGTTTTTATTGCTTGTGGTTTGTCTATTTCATATGAAAGATGAACTCTCTGCTTTCCTTCTCTCTCCTTCTGTTTTCTTTCTTCTTTACCACCTTCCCACTACTTTCTTTCTCAGGTTCCCATCCCAGCGTTTCCTTATCTTTGCACTGAAAAAGAAGACAGCATGTTAATTGCACGGAATTCAGTTTGATTGGGTCATCAGTGGAAGGCAGAAAAAATATGTCAGTGAACTTTTTCCGCTCCTTTAAAAATGGCATGGTCTCCGAAGGCTTTTATTGTTCTCTAATTTTCCCAGCATTTGTGAAGATAAAAATCATCTTGATGCTTTTATTGAGAAACTCTTGTTTTCTATGTTTAGGAAGTGATATGTTGTGGCAGCATGATTCATACACCATTTTATTTCCCCTGACAAAAAGTGTTGTAAATCACTCATAATAAATCTGCACTTTGCTGGTGATTTAGGCAGAGCTTCAGTTGTAGAATTTTCACTGATATGGTACCTGTTTCTCATAAAGAGAAGCATACATATGGAGCAATATTCTTTTTTGGTGCTGTTTTCTATCTTCTCAAAAGACTTATTTGCCTGAAACATTCAAAAATAATAAGCATTAAACCTTAACGTATCTAACTATAGATTTTGTAGCATTTCTTCTCCACAAGCTTTGAAATGCTTCAGAGACATGCCTCAGTAATATGACTAATACCATTTCGCAGTTGCAAAAATAAAAGTAATTTCCTGAATGTCACCTGAAAATTAATGACAGAACAGAGAGCTGGATGCAGATTTCTCCATGTGGTCTTTTTCAATGTTTCTCTAACTTTTGTCCAGTAATAGTATTATTTAGAGTTGGTAACTACAGCATCAAAGGGTAATTTTGCATTTCTGTATAGGTAATCCTAGTATTTAATATCTATGTATTATAGAGATGCTTTTTTAACCAAGACCTGCATTCTGATTAGTACTTTCCAAAAACTTTTAAAGGCCACTTTAGTCAATGGAAGAATTTGGACTGATTTCAGCAAATTGGGCCAGGCCTTAAATAAACTACTGAAATAATTTTATCATTTTGGGGTTATGTGACTCGTTCTGAGTCTGTTCCTTAGTGCTCCTCATTTGATAAGGCTACCATGTCACAGCTGAAATTAAGAAGTGAAAGGCAGCTGTCCTAGATGGATTGAGCAATATTCTCAGATGATCTGAGAATTGATATAATTACATTAATTTCACAGAGGAATATCAATTTACCCTTGAAAGGATATAAAAATCCTACATGCAGGACAGCATTTAAATCAACCAATCAATTCTACATTTTAATTACTTAATTTTTCATCTTTGGTTTCTTTCCCTATCTAAATCATCAGAATTGTCCAGTGTTTCATTTCCTGAACCAGCAATTGGATTAAGAGTAATATCTGAAACTTAAAGAAAGAAAGATCTAGACAAATAGGTTATGTCAGTAGGCTAGGTGCAGTATTTTAAGGGACCACAGTTTTGGTGTAGTTTCCTTTTACCAAAAAAACCACAGTCACTGCTGGTCATGCCATACTCATGCTTAGGAACGTCACCCCCTTCCACACGGGCGTGAAGGTTCTGGCATTATGTCAGCTGTGAGTAATGATGATTGTTTTCTTTCTGAACATGGCATTAGCTATATCTGCTTTTGTCACTTCTTGACTTGAGTAGGGGAAAACCTGACTGCAAAAGGTTCAAACTTTGGCAGGGACTTCAGTTAGTACAGAACATTATGAGGCACATCCTCACAGGCAGGAGAGCTATGTATGGACAGACACCTAAATCAGTTCTCGATTGTGACTATACGTTGACTTCAAACCTGTTACATCCGTAGCCTGCGGTTGACCAGCTCAGGGGATGACTACTGAAAGCCAACACTTGTTGGTGTCTTCCTGATAACAGCGTTGCTTCATCCTATATCCAAATGAGTAGGAACATGGATATCCTCTGTCGTGAAAACCTCCATCACACGTTCAAATACCAAAGCCATTCAACATGCAGTATCAAGCCGTAAGGTCTTTAGCCTAACTTACTGCAGACAAGTCTGACTTTTATATGGCTGCTTCTTTGACTTAAATGATCACAGACTGATGCTTGCCTCAGGTAGTGGTATTTTTTTTTTTCATCTGTTCAACAATACACTTAATCTTAGGGATGATTAATAAATGTTAGTGGTCTCTTGTCACATTACTTCTACTAATATAGTTTTAAGCAGACAACTGAACTATTAATATCAAATGACTAAAGACATGATGAAAATCACAGAACCACAGAATGGTGGGGGTTGGAAGGGACCTTTCGAGATCATCTAATCCAACCCCCCACAATGCAAGTTCATCTAAAGTAGGTTGAACAGAGATGCATCCAGGAGGATTTTTAATATCTCCAGGAGACTCCACAACCTGTTCCAGTTCCAGTGCAGCCTGTTCCAGTGCTCTGTCACCTTCAAAGTAAAGAAGTTTTTCCTTATGTTCAGATGGAATTTCCTGGGTTCCAGTTTGTGCCTGTTGGCTCTTGTCCTGTCACTGGGCATCACTGAAAAGAGTCTGGCCCCATCCACTTGATACCTGCCCTTTAGACATTACTGATGACAATTACAAATTTCTTTTGGTCTCACTCATCTGGGATAGATTCCAGAGATGGGTTAAAAATTAATTTTAAAATCTTGGAAAATCTCTTGTCCATTGTAGGTGCCTTATAAGACATCTCTCTAGTATCTGAGCATGTACATTGCGCTGCTGTTTTTTAAAGAAGCTATAGTTCAGTTTCCTATTTTGTGTGTGTACTGAGTCTACAAATAAACATGGATGTAGTACGTGCAGGTGCAGTTATCTTTTCTAAGGACGGATGTGAACAAGTACGAAAAAAATCCTTCTCTGATAGTTAGAAAAATTCAAGTAGTTTCAAATCTGTATTCAGTGTTCCAAAATCTTGGCCATAAAAACTGGTGTTGTGATAGGTCTCTTTAGGTTTCCTCTTTTTTTTTTCTTTTTTCTTTTTTTTTTTTTTTTTTTTTTTTTTTTTTTTCTTTTTTTTTTTTTTTTTTTAATTATGTGTCTTATATAAACCATGTTTAGATGAAATTAGATGTCATTCATGTCAGTAATTTAAGGTAAAATAATTTATAAGAATGGAATAGTTGTTTACAAAAAGCTTGATTCTCTTTTATATAGTTAATAACAGACTTGAGAAAAACACATATGTTGAGGGCATACGCATTAATACACCCTGTCAAACGTAGCCCTAGTATAAAACTTTTCATATTTGGCTACTATAATACTTCAAATAATGCTTCTCTGTTGCTCTCTTATAGATACCTAGCATGGCATGATTTTAGAAGTTGGCATTAACTTAAATGCTTTGACAAATCAGAATTTTAGTCTGTGCATGGAGAATGCATATAGAAACTCTCAGTTCTATCACTATAAAAAAGTTCAGTTAAGGGAGAAACTTCTTCACAAGGTGGCATTCTGCAATGGATATAGTTGAGTATATCTGATTCTTCTCACACATACATTTTCTCCAGTATAGTTTGTGCATTTCCAGTAAGTGGAATGAAGACAATATTAGCAGGAGGAAATGTCTGTTACATACAGTAAATGCTAACAATTTCTTGTTTCTTACATTTGTATTTAAAGTGTTCAATACTACAATAATATAGTCTTCTTCATTCTTTTCCATGTAATGTAGTACTCAAGTTATTGCTTCTTCATGTCACACTTACCAGTTGGCTGATTTGTCTAGTGAGTGTAAGACATAATTGTGAGATCAAAGCAGCATTTATTTCCTAGTGAATGTGATGAACTGTACACAACAAATCTTTTGCTCGATCAGTCTTGACTTCAAGAGATCTGTACAGTGAACTGCTCTATCAGTACTCTAAATTGCTCTGTTATCATCATTGCTTCCTCTCTGGAAACCTGATGATCAAAGACCTCTGTCCATAATAGGATGTGTTTACAATGCATATTCAAGTCATGGTTTAAAGGTCTAATTCATCTTCTACTTAAGTTGAAAAAGTCATGCAAGATACACAGACACTTCACTTAATCTGGAAACCATAAAAAAATCTCAGGGTTCGCATTTTGGGGTGGATTGGTTTGTTCTTCTTTTTGAGTTTGAAAGGGGACTGTCTAACCCATTTAAACTGCTAGGAGGTACTAGTCCAAAAACAGAGAAGAAACTCAGTTGTGAGTCACGCTTCTTATAAGACTAATTATAGATTAGACTTGGTTCGATATAATACAAGCATTCTTTATGATGCATTGCTCTTAAAGGGCTTTTTCATTCATATAGGGCAGGGGGTATTTTTCTCATTTTTCTAATGTCAAGTCAATAGTAGATTAATGATTAAAAACAAATGAAAGCCCTAAGTTTGTAGCATCTATGATGTCTTCTCAGCACCATGTGTTGGAATTTCGCTCTTCCTTTACATCTGTAACTGTAAATTACAGTTTACAGATAAATATGTTCAATATATTAATCAATGACCTGGATGAAGGGATAGAGTGCACTCTCCACAAGTTTCCTGATGATACAAAACTGGGAGGGGTGGCTGACACACCAGAAGGCTGTGCTGCCATTCAGCAAGACCTGGACAGGCTGGAGAGNGGGCTACCAAGATGATCAGGGGGCTGGAACACCTCTTATGAAGAAAGGCTGAGGGACTCAGGTCTTTTTAGTCTGGAAAAAAGGCGACTGATGGGGGGATCTTATCAATGCTTCTAAATACTTAAAGGGTGGGTGTCAGGAGGATGGGGCCAGGCTCTTTTCAGTGGTGCCCAGCGACAGGACAAGAGGTAACAGGCACAAACATGAATATAGGAAATTCCACCTAAACATGAGGAGGAACTTCTTTACTTTGAGGGTGGCAGAGCACTGGAACAGGCTGCCCAGAGAGGTGGAGGAGTCTCTATCTCTGGAGACATTCAAAACCTGCCTGGATGCATTCTGTGCAATCTGTTCTAGGTAAACCTGCTCTGGATTAGATGATCTCCAGAGGTCCCTTCCAACCCCTATCATTCTGTGATTCTGTAATAAAGGACAGAGCTGTAAATGATGCAGTAAAAGTCTGCATTTATGACATTTTTCAAGCTTAATTTGCAAAAGCTACAGAAGTAGAAAAATTAACCTTAGGCAAATTCTGAATTCTGAAATTAGAGCTTTCTGATTTTTCTGTTCTGTAGATTTAATTGCCTCTGACAGATTCAGGCAGAAAAGAAACCAAAATCATGGAGAAATTTACAGTCAAAGTTATAATTACCTGTTTACTATAAGATAATGACAAGCTGAAGACCGAGTTCTTTTCTTAACTGCTAAAAAATGATGTGTTTAAGCCATAGAATATTTCTTCTTTATATATTTATTCAACTCGGGCTTCCAAACAACTGCTAAAAATTAATCACTGGAACAGGAAGCACATACAAAAGAGCTCCAGAATGCTCTTTACCCAGAATTATTATTCCTTTGTCGGTAAAGTCAATTAATTATTGTAGACACTTTTGTCTGAGCACAACTTCCCACATTTATTTACTAATCTTTATCTGTTAATTGCCTGAATGGCAGTAAAATTAGTTTGCATATGTGAATCCTACCATGCTCAAAATCAACTAGAACGGTAGCTGTTATGGGATATTTCTGAACTGATTATTGCAATTAGCTTCCTGAAATTTGCCCCTTATGAAAATAGTTACATAGTTTTCAAGCATCTAAGATTAAAACTGAAGTTGTGAGCCTCTGAGATGTCCACAGATATATCAGTTCCCCGGAGGGCAAATGAAAGGAAACAGATTGCCTGAAGTGTTCTGACCTTTTTATTGGTGAAATTGAGCTTTTGCATGTCTCCCTAACAGTTCATTCCAATGTACATTTTAGGCCAACTAGAGCACTTAACCTTTTAGGATGACAAAATTGAATGAGAAGGTGCCACAGTAACCCACTGAGGAAGCAATCTGAACTGTTCAATACTATGAAGTAATACCGCTGTAGGTCTTGAAGGGGTTTAATAGAGGATTTTCCTCAAGCGTGAACCAGAAGTGTCTTAATTTGTCAACACCAGCTCTGTATGTAGAAAAGGGAGCTTATGATCTATTGTGAGGAAAATCTTAATCTAAATCTGAAAAAGAAATCAACATTCTGAGTCCATGCACCTTCCTCACATGCTGCTGCGTAATACACCCAAAGATGGAAAGGGAGGGAGGGAACCATTCTGCTTGTCAGGACAGAGGGTCCCATGTTTTGGTTTTTCCATATCAGGTAGTCTGATGGTGGCAAAAGAGACAAACAAAAATGTTAAGAGTTATAGGCAAACAATGTATTATTTGTCAGCTGGACAAATAGAGAAGTAAAATATCATGACAAATATGTAACAGTTTTCTATGCTTGCACTTCATATACAAAATTCCTATATGATGTTATCAGATTCTTCACTATGGCTATTACTTTTGATGTTTCATATTTCATAATATGATTATATGGCTCTGAAGAACCTGTAGGTCATTGAATTCTCTACAGATTCACTGAGTTGAAGGGAATTTGGTTCTTACATTTGAATCACATCAGAGAGGAAATGAGAGAGAAGGCTAACTAGAAAGCACTGCTTTGGGGCTGATGACAAAAGGTGTAATCATTTTTTGATACTTATAAATTGAAATGGTTAAATTTCTCATCTTTACACCTCATCATGATTAATTCCATGAATTGCTATGGCTACCTGTACAGTACTTTTAAATAATGTCTATGATGAAAATGTTTCAAGAAAAATCAGTTTGAAAACTTGTCATACTTTATTCTAAACTTTGCAGCATCAAATTTCAGAAAATCTTTAAAAGTTACCAACTTTTTTGCTGTAAGCCTCTAGTAAACAATTCTGCACTTTTGTGTAGCACTCATTATCTCAGAAATTTGCAGCACATTAATTAAGCTTAATAACATTCCCCTGAGTCAAATAAATATTTTCACATGCAGTAAAATATTTTTACATGAAGCTATGATATAACGACATTCCTCCAGTGGGTCAGTAATGAGACTGGATATGTGCATGATGTAGTTCATATTCTTACTGCCTTTGCATAATTCTCTCTCATTGTAATCCTGTGGAAGCATTTTTACATCACAGGAAAAAAAAAAAAAAAAAAAAAAGAAGATTTTTTCCATTCTAGAAATGCAAAAAAGTCACTCTGAATTTGTACTGGGCTGCAGCTGCAGAGAGTCCTGCCAGGAACACTTGGTAACACATGAATTATCTCCAGCCTGAGAAATTTAAAGAGGCATTAATAGTCCAGTCACTGATTTTTAGGTCAGTACAAAGGATAGAAAAGAAATTTTGATTCCAAAACCAAGAGTAATTTTGGATAAAAGACATTCTGTGTTGAACCAGAAGGACTATGGAGAGGTCCTAAGTTGAAAAAAGAACAACAAAAGGTTAACAGATGGGAACATAAAAGGAAGTGCATTGATAAATTACTTTCAGAAATTAAAAAATGAAAACTGGGAAACCTAAGTTAAAATTTTAATAGTTAATATTTGAATGACATGCAATGAAAACTCTACCCGTGTACTAAGTGTGCACAAGTGCCTACTTATGTTTTAGGCAAAATCTTAAACTTTACAGTTATGTGCAAATGAAACTAGAAATAAAAGAGTACTTCTGAACTCTTCCTGCTTTAGAATAGGCTGGCTGAAAACTGTGATTTTAAACAAGCTATCTGGAATATGAAAAATATCTGCTTGTATTAACACTTGTTAACAGGTTAAATTTACAGATATGTGATGCGCAGGAATCACTTAAAATTTTCATCATTAAAAGTGTCAGTGGTATTTTCCAACTTCATTGAAGGATTGATGGTTCTGCATTGAAATTAATGACCAAATATTTTTTGCCAGTCTTGTTTTGCCAGTCTCACAGTAGCTACTGCCTAACAGAACATCCCTTCTGACTCATAAGTATTCCTACATAAACTGAAATAATCCTTTTGAAGTTTGTGAAATGAAGGACCACTGCAAATACAGTGGTTTTGATATCTCCTAGAGAGTTGCTTGAATTTTGGGTGTGCATGCCACAGCAAATTTTTTAAATTTCCTACTGATTCCTAAGATTGATTACTGTATAAATTCAACATATTTAACTTCTCTAACAAGTGAACAGGCTTTCTGTTCTTTTTGTTGCCACCTAAATAGTCCTTTTTGATCACATTTTCAACTCCAATAGAAATACGTCCTTGCTTCTGCATCCAATTGTGTTGCAATCCATTTCCTTTGCCTCAGGGAAAGGTTACTTAAACAACAAGAACTAGTAGCAATTTCATTCTTTGCTTTTTTACTACCTATTAGGAACTAATTGGAAATAGTGTGGATACTGCAAAACAAACTGCAGTTGGGTTTCGCTTTAGCTTTAGCTAAAGAAAACTACCGAGTAGATAGTAATGGCTATAAATACTGCAAAGATACTAGAGTAGTTGACCTCCCCAGCTTCAGAAAGGAAAAAAAAAAAAAAAAATCATTCTTGACTGCTTCTGAACAGTTACTGCAAAAATGGCAGCAGTTCAGAAGTGCTTTTCTGCCCAGAATGTCTCACTGTTTTGCCTGCCCTAATTGAAGCAGACACTTTTCAGAAAATTCAGCCACTCTTCCTGTCTCTCACTATCAGAGGAGCTTTATTTTGAAACACATTCTCTTCTGAGGTATGCATTTGCGGTTCACACTCTCAGTTCTCACGTCAAACATTTGAGGGAACACAGTGTGTGGGAAAATTCACTGGGAAGTCATTCTCTGATTCCAATAATTTTGTCACTCCTGGGCAATCTGTCTACCTACACCTCCAGCTTACTGCCATTTGTTTTTGATGGAGTGAGACTAGGACAGCTACAGAGGAGAAAAAGAAGGCAAATAATATGTCAAAAAGCCAAAAATACAGACCAATCAAAACAAAAAAAAAAGAAGACCGCACTAGCCATATGAGTGACACTGTATGGGTGCCAAAATTAATCTACAGCCTAAGTTTGACTTTGTTATTAAATGGAAAGAGAAACTTGAATCTTTAATTTAATCCCTGAATGTTGTCTTCCTTGCTAATATTCCCTTTCCTTTCATTTCCCCGTTTCATTTATTTCTCACTGAAAAGTGGTTTCTCCCTCAAAATAAATGTTCTAAAACCTCTAGGAATTAGCTGGTAGGTAACCAGTTAATAAGTAACACATAACATGGTTCAATAGGCACTCTATTTCAGAGAAGGCCTATTACCTTCTTCAATAGGCACAGAAGCTTTTTTGGCCAGGGAAATACTAAGATGAAGGAGTTTTTTGTGACTCCCAAACAGCAGGAGTTTCAGTGAGAAGCCCAGCTATAGGCAGATTGCATCGAACCTTATCAGAGGAGAGATGAGACTGATGTGGGAAACATCTATAGTCAGATTTGACAGCAGTTTCTTTGGAAAATTAAGTAGTTTCTTCTGGACCTCAGTCAAAAGCTCTCTTTTTTTTGTCTTGTAACAGGCAGGGGCATGACCTCTGCCTTGCTTTATTCATGTCTAGTGAAAGGAGAATATGCTGTCAACGTCCCAAGGAGCCAGCAATGTGAACCATACCTCCAGTGGCCTGACAAAGACGATGCTACTACTATTGTCAAAATACTGAGATTCTTGGTAAGGAAATGGACCTTGAAGGATGGGGACAAAAAATGACTGGTATTTATTAAGCAGTCACAAGCGTGAGTCTGTCTTCAATTCTTATTGAAGAACTTCTTAGTGTGACTGAGTATCGTGCTATTGTTGTATTAGAGAATTAATGCATAAAACTTGTCCAGAAGCTTACCTGTTGAGGCCAAATTCATGAATCTGTTGCTCTTGCTTTATTCTAGTGCTGTTTTCCCTAAATTATATATCCCCTTATTTCCTGCTTCAATCTCTTCATGTTTTTGTGCCTGCCAAATTTTGGCAGTTATCATTATGATTCCCTTTACCGGAATTTCAATGTCAAGACCTAAATATGGAAAGATCAATAACACCTTTTTGTTTTTGGAAAAGCCAAGAATGCTAGGATTCAATAATTATTAAGTTGGAGAATATTAAAACATAGCTCTGTGAGTCTCTAATATGTCTTATTGGAATCTGGAAATCTAGTGAAGAACTCTGGCAATTTTACTGGATACACATATATATACACACTAAAAATGCAACAGAGCTAGAAAGATTACAGACACACAGGAAAGAAAAATGACCAAAAGTTTTATTTCAGAGAGGAAATTAAGAATTGAAAGATATTAAAAAACAATGGTCTGAAATAGGCCATCCTGACTCCTTTTCTCATTATACCTTTCACGTATAAGGAAATAACACATAGCAGGTGGCATATATTAACTCCATATCTTATTTTACCTCACAGAAACTTATTTGTGTACACAGATGCTAAAATTCCCTTAAAGTGAATCAGTAACAAACTCACTAAATAGGTTTCCTGTCATTCATTCCTTTACACTGTCCACTGGACCGTGCTGACTTCTTAATGTTTACTCAAGCAGCTAAGCACCTTCCTAAGATGATGAGGATGCTGTCTGCCACAAACCCATTTCCGTAAATATATAAGGTCTCTTCTAGCTGCAGACAAGCCTAGAAAATCATTTTGTATGATTAATAGCACTAGGCGGAGGGACTTTCTGTTGCCGTGGGATGACTAAATTCTTCTAGGTTGTGTGAAAAAAAAATCAAAATCAGTTTTCTTCCTGAAGGTGTCATAAGTGCTAATTGTTTTCATGCTGCCACACACACAAACACCTTTCTGCAGAGTTTATGGGCTCAATTGTTAAGAAAAAGCATTCCTATTAGACGATAGCATTTTGAAGATGGCATAGTCTCCTTAATTCTTCACACGCAGCAGTTTGATACCGCCTTTTGGAAGCAATGTATGAAAGTAGTCTTTCAACAGCTTGAAAGGCTTTTTTCCTTGAAACAGACTGTGTGCATAGAGGTAATGACAAAAAGAATTAATTTAAAATCCTTCTAAAATTTCATCAGTGTAGCTATGCAAAATGTGCAACTTTAGAGAACCTGAAGGGTAGTTATCTTGCAGCAAAAGCAATTTAAATAGCTTACTAGAAGCAGCTCAAGTGTGGATATTTCTCTTGTTTATCAGTGCATTATGTACATGCAAGTAATTTATTTATTTACTGAGGAAAAAGACATTCTTTGGGTTGCTAGCAACAAATGTATCTATTGCGTAGTTCATATCTTTCAGAACTTGGATTTGTTTCTGGATGCTTCTAGTGTTTTAATGAGAGGAGCTGCTATTTAAAAAAAAGGTTTAAAAAAATGTAAGTTTTCAGCTGGTAGTCTCTTCCTTTCACTCTTACTCCATCCTCCATTTATTCAAAATTGCAGATGAAATTAGCTGTTTAGATGATTGTTATGGTCAGGGACTTTAAGGAAGATGAGACTACTCATTTCTCATTAGTTAGAAATCAATATTTGTTGTTATGTTTCTTAAGCATTTTCAAATATCAGTACGGGTAGTCTCCCAACTAAATATTTATCTTCAATCCAGTGAAAACAACAAAGTACAAAAATATTTTCTGTATGCACATTATACTTCTTGACTGAAACACAGGGGTGGCTACCTGGGAAACGAATAATATGGCAAAGACTGGGGTCTATCCCTAATTTTTATTTCATTGAAAGTAAAAAGCGTAAAAATCCTTGAAAAGAGGGCTAAATAAACTTATGCAGGTAAACGTAATGATCTGTCATATGTAATATTTTGAAATATAGCCTCAGAGAAATAGAGTCTAAACCTCATCTTCTTAACATCATAGAAGAGAACTTCTACTGAGAGTTTTATCTGCAAGGGGTCATTATTAAGAAATTGATAAAACAGTTCTGACTAGGGGAGTTAATAAGGAGGCACAGACAAAGCGGGGTGTCTGCAAGTGGAGCATTCTAAGGAGTAAAGTTAACTAGGCAAGTTCAAAACACAAACTTTCCAAACACAGACAGTTTCTGTGGGTGGAGGTTTTCCTGCAACAGAGAAAAGATACAATTTTCTCAGTATGTCATTTTGCTCAGCTGTCTTCAAATGAAATCTAGTATGCAAGCTGCTTCTGTGATTTTAAACAGAGTTGCAATCTATTTTTAATCTTGGTTTAAACAAATTGCTTTTATATGGGAGTTTTGTGCAAACTGACCTGAAAGAGCTGAAATTCTCTCAGCTGTTAAGGAAGCTCTGAGGGTACTTCCCCAGGTATTACTCAGATGGTGGTAACAGCAACATGGTCTGGGCTGAGTGAACCTCAAAACATTGCCATGTGGAGGAACCTAAAATTAATTAACACATCATTCCTCAAACCCTAATCTGGTGGAGGTCTGAAGCCCTGTTTCTGGAGCAATTCCACTCAGAAAAATCCTTCGACCAAACCTCTCCAGCTGTGTGGGACTCTTCTCCACTGGTGCCTTTGATGGTAATTTCCATCTCTGAGCTCAGCCAGTTTCTTCTCTGTTTGTCTCCGCTGCTGCTGACGCCTCTACCAGACCAACTGGTATCTCCATGGGGACCACCAGTCTGGAAAGACGTCTTTCTAGGCCCTTTCACAAGCCTATAGTCAGCATATCCAGACCAAGAATCACAAAGCCACGGGCCTGATTTGTCTCTTTTTTTAGGATCAGGCTTTGACCATTTTTAGCACAAGCTCTCTCTTTCCAGAACCAAGTTCCATTATCAAATCAAAGTCCATTTCTGTATTCTCAGGGTGACCTATCATCATTATGTTCATAAAACATTTTAGGAGCTTAAGGTTTTAAAGGGGCTTTATTACTTAAGCACCTTTTAATCCTTAAAGCAATTTATGCACAAGCATCTTTAAGGAGATAAAAATGGCTTTGTTTGTTAAATGCCACACATTTAAGCTTTCTCACTCTTAAATATTTTGTAGTGGTTTACATTAAAACTACTAATAGCAGTATTACTACTGATTTGGTCTGTGGCCTTGGACATACCACTTTCTCTGCATATCTGTTTCTCTGCCTGTGAAATGGGAATAAGATCATTGCAACTATTGTTTTGCATAACCAGTTACTGTCTGAACAGAAATTTAAATATGAAAGAAAAAAAGCACAAAAATTCCTAGTGTTTTTATTAAACACCAGAATATTAGTGGTCAGTAGGTCAGTGCTAAATCAGCTCATACAAACAGCAGTAGAAACCATTTTCCAGCAACAGTCAAATAATTTCAATAATGTAAAATAAAATATTTTCTTGCCTTGTACAAAGAAATGCTGATCACTGGCAATGCTGTGAAACAAAGTTGCCAAGACAAAGTATATACCTACTTTCTCAAAGAGGTGATCACATTGACATGCACTCTCTTGAAAGATTTCTTCCATCTCTAACTCTGTCTTTCATTTGCTCTTTTCCTCAAAGAAACCACCTGATTTTTTCGTTATAGTTGTCTGCCTTTCCTGTGAGATAGGATCATGACATGAAAATATTTTTCTTAACACAAGAACTTATCACTGGTATATGTAAGGTCAATATCATTATTCTGGAAACAGATTAACATAATTTCTGAAAGGGCTTTTTGAGTGTTTTTTTTTCTAGAAAACTTTACTAGGATTTGGGATGTAAAATAAAGGGACAAAGCACTGATTTTTTAAGGTTATGCATACAGTTGGAGAAAGATTGACAGTTCATTCAATAACCTTTTGAGAAAGATGGAGAAGTTATAGACGACCTAATGCTGAGAGACAGATGAAGTGACTTTAGGTAATCAAAGTAAAGATTGCTGCCTGACAGAATCCCAGAAGCAAGACCCTCATTTTCTGAGATACCTGATGGGTTTTTACAGCGTTATAGCATTTGAGTTTTATGTTGTATGATATTCACCAAGTGACAGTGTGACCCTCTTCTCCCCTAAGATGTTATCACTTCTCTGTGGCAAAGTAATCCTGTTGCTGTCTTACTGGAGATGAACTCATGAATCAGTGATGTGGGTAGGGGTGGCAGTCCAGATAGCACTCTGTGAAATCTATAAATCCTTTAAAAGAGGCTGTTTTTCTGCTGCCACCAGTTATTATTATGTTGCAATCAGGCAGTTTCATTCTGAAACGTTGGGTGGCCTGGATTTGAGTACTAAAAGGAGAAAAGCTACCAGGAGATTATGGAATCAGCACATTATATGATCTGAAAACTAGGCAGTGAAGTCCACCTATTTTTGTATGATCATTCTAGTTAGTAGTGATTACTGCTCCAGTGAACACTGAAGTACATTTTCTTTAAATCATAACCTTTAATCATATCTATTAGAAGTTATCATAAAGTTTTAAGAACAAAATTTGTATTTCCCCTCCCCCCCCCCACCATGTCTTGTCTTAGCCATGGATTCACTTGCAATTTGCTAACTTTCAATAATTAAGCCACACCATATCCATGAGTGGTCATTTCAAATGTGTAACTTTCAAATCTTTGTGTGCTCAACACTCAGGTTGATCAACAAGCCCTCATGGACTCCCTTGTGCAAGAGTGGGTAACCAAAAAATATGCCATGATTTGTCCACAGGTATACACACAGAATGAATAGGTAAAGGTTATTACCTTTGGACAGATACATTCTAACATTTGATACAGCTATTGATGTATTATATCAGTAGCTCATAGAGATTGGAAAGCCGATGTACAAATGAATTAAGTACTTTGTCTTAAACCAAAGAGCAAGTCAGGTGTCTCTCTGAAAGCACATAAAGGTTTCCTGAATCCTAAACCACTGTCATATCCAATCTTTGACTGCTGTTCTTCTGTATGGGCTTCACCAGTGTTTCTGTCAATTTAAATCTCTCTTCTTGACCTAAAACCGCTCATAACTTCCAAGACCATCTCAGAGGAAGCTTTCTTGAACTTTTGGCAACTGTGGACTGTTTTTTATTAAAATTGAGTACATCATGGAGAGGTGGAAAAAAACCTGCCATTTTGTTTTCACGGCAAAATCAAGCACATCTGAAAAACACCTTGAGAATCATAGTATAATCTGACTTACTTTGTCTTTAGTGCTTTAATTAGAATGTTTGACTAACAGCAGAAGAATAAGAGTACTAAAAAAATATTTGCAGCCTAATTTTGGTTATTTGTTACTGTCAATTAGCATTCAGAGAGTCTCTAGTGGTTGAAAGAAACTTGAAGGTATAATAGCTTGTGTGAGGATTCAGACCAGACACTGTATCTACTTTTCATGACAAAAAATTTGACACGTTTGGTAGATTCAGTGAGAAAATAGTATTTTTTAGAAACTGGGATTGGTAAGCGAACTACTCGGTGACCAACACAGTCTCCATTTGTCCAGATATAAGTCAAAGGTTTTGCTTTCTAAAACTTTGCAACAAGAATTTATAGAGTGTTTTTCTTTCAGAGAGGAAGTTAACTGTAAGTTCTGCGGATGATTAATACGGTCATCCATATGCTATTTGGCATCAGATAGAAAATTCAAAAGAAGGGAAAGATCAGAAGTTGTACGTAGGGAGAGTAAAAAGTGAATCAAATAGCGCTGTGGTAGCCTGCTGATGCATTAGCTCAGAGAGTACAGTCCCACCTCCGGACTCTTTTAGTGGTACTTTCTAGGATACTACATTTTGGGGTGAGGTTTGAGTCTTTTTTAATTGTTTGTACCTTTTGGAAATTTTAATTTTTAAGTATCCACAACGTAAGGCGAGAGAAACCTGATGGGATCACTAAATTTGTTAACCAGTTTTAATCATGGTTAAACATTCCTAAATTTTATTAAGCAATTTTATTTTACCTATGTTTTAAAAAAAAATGTTTAATAATAGAGAATCTAGCGTGTAATGTCTTTATTGAATTTAGGCTTGAGAAAATGAGAGAGAAGATACTTCCTGCTAAAACAGCTTTGCTTGACAGGATATATTTGTAAATAAAATATTACACTTCAGGAACTTCCTTTCAGTTACATAAACATTTTGAATAATTAACAAAGCCATAGGATATAATTTCCTAGCATTTAACTTAATGTTTACTCGTAAATTATCCTAATATATGATTACATAGTGCAACTTGTTCTAGAAGTAAGAAGAGTATGATGCATCACTCCTGGTTGCCATTGATGTATTTTTTGGTGTTAGCCCTTGTTCAGAAGTTAAACACTGTAGAGTAAGGGGGAACAGAAAGCTAGTGATTTGTAAATACAGTGGAAGGTTCTGCTCATCTTTTGTGGAAACCACCAGTAGCTGCGATGTAGTCTACTACTCCATGCAGTGAAGCTGAGCAGGCTCTGAAATTGTCAGACTTAATTCAGTCCTTCTGAAAGCATGCCAGCATGTGCAAGAGTGTTATTCCTAGCACTGACCAAGAAAGAAAAAAATACAAGACTTCCCTTAGCTTCTAGTCTTACGAGTGACAATGGTAGGGCAGATGCTGCAATCAAGTACAGTTCTATTAAAATAATTTGCAAAATCAATTTCCTAGCTATTAAACATAGGGAAAATTGCTAATATACCATGGATGACTAATGTTTATGAAAAAATTGATTTCTAGCAGCCTAGAAAAGGCTGCAGAACACTGCAAGTGGTACTTCCTGGGAACTAAGGTAGTATAATCAGCTAAATGATTAATATCTGATTTTGTTAAATTTAAACAAAATTATTTTTTGCTGGAATTGGACTGGACCTATTGGAAGTTAAAATTTCCTTTGAGTGACAAAAATTCTCAGGAAAGTCAGATAAGACTTTGTCTTTATGCACAGACCGTAACATTGCAATTAAATACCATTATTACATAAGGGAACAAATATAGTGATTCCTGCATGTGTACAAGTGTGGGTGTTTGTGTGTTTACACAAATGCACATGCGTGCACACACACACACACAGAGGTATAAAGCTGTTTGTACCTTTATAACTGATTCAACTTCTGTGATGATAATAATTTAAATATTTCTAAAGAAAAAGTATGACTTTATTAAAGACTGCTAAACCTATAATAATCATTTGATGAAAAAAACTCTGCCTGATGCCAGTGTTATAGAACCTGAGCCTTTTTTTATTAAATATGAGGGTATGCATAAAAAAAAAAAAAAAGCCCAACAATAGTTGGATAATTCATGAAATCCTTTGTACCACAGGAAATCACTTATGGCCATCTCTCTCTCTCTTTCCCACACTTCAATTGTCTTACGAAGTGGTATCTTGGACCTTTGAATCTAATTAGGCTGATATGGTTGACAACTAATAAAGTAGTGCTGTGCTGATTCTGTGTTTGAGTGAAGTGAAAGATTGCATTTCTTTCCCCCTACACTCATGAATCTTGCCACATTGAGAATTCTTCATTGCTGATATAAAATAATAAGTATCAAAAGGCCAGAAAAGCTCTCTGCAATAGGTTAGTCATTTCTCTGCAGTGATTGCAAACCAGACTTTTTCCATGTTATAGGAAATGAAAAGAGAATGAGGGTTCACTGCTTTTCTTAAAGGTTGGGGGGGGAAGAGAAAAACCTTCATCTTGTGCTGTATAAGTTTAAAATATTTTATAAGCTACCTAGTAAAAATGGGGAAAAGGAACTTCTCTAGCATAGGGGATATAAAAAGCACAGCATCAGCTGTATTAAATGAGTCATTTGTTGGAAAGTCTTTTAGAAAGGGGAGCTTCGAAAGGCTGTTGCATGGTTCTTTTAATGCAAAAAGTTTGTTTAGAAGGATTCACCTTAGAAAGTCTTCTCACTCAGCAGCCTTGAGTTAAATACAGGCTATATTTATTCAAGGGTCAATATTTTGCAAGTATTATAATTTATGGACCTTGCTTTTTAAGGTTTATGTCAGGCTATAGTGTGACAGTGAGAATACAAAATGCCTATGCACTGTTCTTTGCCAAGAGTTCATGAAAGGAGAAAGGGTGGACTTCATCCCAGAAGTGAGTGACACGAGCTGAGGCTGATTAGCAAACACAGTTTGCCACTGCTATTGAAAGCAATCAGAAGATTGAAATTCTACTATTTCCTCTGTCAGCAGTACCCTTCAGAAAGCCAGGCTTTCTCAGTCTGGCTTTCTGAAAGGAGTATCTCCCCAGGGTGAATGGCTTTTGCTAATGCAAAGAGATGCCTTTGGGGTTGACTGTGAGCCTAAGGCTTTGTTCTGTTTTCCTTCTAACACACCATCAAACCCCATGGAATATTTATAAGCTTCCAAATGAATGTTCTATTTATAGCTGTAATAAAATGACATCTCTCTAAGTACATTTCCTCTAAATTTTTAAGTTGTGTCATACACCCTGCCTAAGATGATAAATTAAAGAGTACTCCACAACTCATGGGAAACAATGAATACTCTTCAGCTGAATAACAGTTCTGATTCCTTATCACTTCTTAAAATATTTCTTTCCCCCTTCTATTATTTTAGTGTACTGCTCTGCAAGTGGAAGCATATTTGGCTGATATTCTGATTTTTGATGTTTCTCTGTGCTGGTTAAAACCTTCTCCTATTCAGATTATTGACACTTTTCTTCTGTGTACATATAATGACTCTATAAACATGATTCAATTATTTCCTGTATGGTTACAAAATATAATGCATGATCTTTGGGGACTGGAACACTTCATAACTTCCAAAAATCAGGGCAGTGAAACTGTGTAAGGGGACAGTTTCAGCAGTAGCCATCTAGCAGTGGAAACCAAAACAAACATCTAGACCAAATCACCAGCATTTAAATATTGCAATAGGAAGTGGTGACAGCACACTTTATTTGTTGCCTTATTTATACGACATGTCAAAGTGCATATTGTTCCAGGTCAACCCAAGGCAGGACAGAATCTTGATAAAGGTTATATTGCAATAGCTCATCCACACTGAACAGCTTCTGCAGGGCAGGATGCTTGTGACTTCTGCTTTTGAGATGAACTTCACTCTCATAGACCCTTAGGAGCTTGTGGTGGTAGTGCTTATTGCCCTTATCTAAGGTCCCCTGGAGGCCAGTTTACACTGCTGAAGCAGGGATGTACAATCTATGAATAGTAAATCTCTCCTTCTTCTTGGATTGCCAAAATACAGGCCAATTTGAAATCTGTGATATGAATTTGATTGTGTGGTTTGTACTAGTGAATTGAAAAAACAAAATTGTTTCCAGTTACAAATCCAAAAGTTGTCCCAGGTGGGAGCAGTCACAATTTACCAACAAGGATACCAGAGGAAAGAGAGAGAGAACATGCACATGCTTTTAATTTTACATGAGATGCAATCATAATTCTATTACCTTTAATCTACTTTTATTATCTGAGAGAAACAGCACAGTGACAAGCTCTCAACAGAGCCTGGATCATTAAAATTTATAATATATTTACAAATACCACTAAAGAGATGATTCTCAAGAACTTCAAGACCAAAACTGAAAAGTCTTTCTGACGTGCTTGTTATAGTTAACACTTTGCACCACAATGTAGGTATCTGCAGTTTGATTTCTTGTCCTCATCCAAGGGAAGGAGAACCCACTATCATAGGAGTAACACTGATGAAGGATTGTACCTATTAAACTTTACAAGGAATCTCATTTAGAATTGTTGATGGTCAAGCATCCATATTGCTAAGTGAGCAAAATGGGGAGCAACTGTCATTCCCTATGAAGTCGTGCAGAATAAGAAGAAGCTGCACTAGAAAGCTGGGAAAACTTTTAGCCCCCTGGTTTTATAGAATAGCAATAGGTTTTGTTTGAAGGTATTCATAGCAAGGCCAGTATTGTGAAAAGAAAAAGAAGTTTGCCATGCCGTACGTGTTTATGAATGCACTTGAGTTGTCCCTAGATTGTCTCAATTTCTTCTCACAAGATACTATAAGCTGTATAGTCACTATCTATTACATAAATTTTATTCATGAGTAGTAGAAAGCAGTAGTCAATCTGCCAAATAGTATTTTAGTTTGCTTCTGGTCTTCCATTTTTCTATGCCAGGAGAAACCCCAGTTTTCCACGCCAGGATCCCCTGTCACTTCAGTGACAGGAAAGTAAATATATGGAAATTGGTCCTTAACAAAGCCACTGTCATCCCTCATAACAAACCATAGACTGCTGTCCAAAGTTTTACAAACAAGAGCTTTCCCTTGGGTTTTCAAGAGCTGACTTTACACAGGGTTGCACACAAAACACTGTGAATGTCCATGAGTTTCATGCCAGCCTTCATTCTAGTTTATGTGGCTTAGTAAGCACTGGACCTCACTGTAGTTTTAGCTCAGTTGTACACGAGCCAGAGTAAAATATTTCATGTGATTTTTTTTTTTTTTTTTTTTTGTTGCTGGGGCTTTTACAATCTGCCTCAAAACCTGAATTTTGCAATTAGCTCTTTGTTTATAATGACAGGGTCTGTGATGAACATAGCCCGATTGTTTCAAATACGCAAAATGCAGAGGTGGTATTTGCTGACATCGCTCAAAATCTCAGCTATTAGGCTCAAAATCTGCTAACTATGCTCTTTGTGTCTGGAAGTTCAGTAATGAAGCCACCAAAATTATTGTTCAAAGTTGGCCATTCTTTCCACTGCAAAAAGATATTTGAACATGCACCCTGCCTCTGAAGCATGTTACATAGTGATAGTTCTTTGAAGATAGTTTTGGACATAGTGTAGATAGTTTTGGAAATCCAGTGCCCATTCATACTCATTACTTAAAAGGTCATTGAGACTGTTTCTTTGACCTGGTAGAATACATTGACCTAGTAGGACCGTGTGTTCCTAGCATCAGTGAAGATTTTATGCATATATGACTTCCCCTGTGAGAGTAAGAGATCCCAAAAATGTTTTGCAATCTCATGGTTAAGGCATTTCTTTTTCAAAATACTGTTCAAACCTGAAGTAGATGGAGGAATTCTTAAAAAAAATAAAATAAAAAAATCCAAGTGTTCTAGCAAATACCTTCTCTAAGCTTTGAGCCAGCTGTTGGGAGTCTTCCTATTTTGAGAGTTTTCTTTCAGCCAGAACTAAATTCAGCTCAATTCCAAGAAAAATTGCAGAACAACTTAAAAAAAACACTTCAGGGAATTTACTATTCGCTGATATTTGTCCAGTGCTGCTTGCAAAGCCCATTCACAGGTCGGTCTTAACACTTACTGCCTACCAGATGTGGCTTAATATTTTCACTGCTGCTATTGACAGCTCCCACAAAAATCTGTCAGGAACTGCTCATATTTGGCAATTCTGAAATCAGTGCTTTACTCAGAAAAAGAAAAGCTACACCTACAAGCTTACTTTACCTAGTGATTGTTGCGTGTGCAGCATACACAGAATAGGCTTTCAGCAGCAGCTTTTTCCATTGAATTATCATATGCATTTTATTAATAGAAAACTCTGCTGAAGAAACTCACCCTCTCTGACTTCCTACAGAGTGTAATGTGCTAGTCCTACTGGGGGTAATGGAAACTCTTAAGCTTTGTCCTGGTTAATGCTAATGAAATTGAACAAATGGCTGATTTCAGGGAAAGCAATGAAAGCAGAGGAGAGGGCAATGGCAATAATGACCCTGTAATTATTTGTAGACATAAAGGAGAGAGCATTCTTTCACAAGAAAGAAATCTCATGTTAAAACAATACTAATACAAATGGTAAGACTATGTGCAAAGTTTTTTTCAAAATTGTGTAAGGAAGAAAGGGGATTAAAAGAGGATTTAGCAAGAGCTGAAACAGCTGCTATTCATGAGTTAAGAGCATTAACAGAGTCAGTATGTTATCTGAGTTACCACCAATCTTTAATGTAATGAAATAGAAACTTTATCTCATTAAATATCAAGCAAGAGGGTCTCTGTATCTAGTATACTCTGTGTACTGTAGTAATCCAGCTATGTCAACATGGTGCGTTAAAGAAGGAATTTGGTAAAAGGAAACTTTTAAAATGCAAAGTTAAATACTGGCTATGTTAAAACATAAATCAAAATGGAAAGGTAAAGAGTATAAAGCAACTAAAATACAGATGTATGTATGCTTATATTTTTCTTTAGAGAAATGCAAGGGTCCGTGTAATAAGTTGCAAGACCTTGTAGAATCAAATATTCAGTAAGGGTTTGAATCATTTTTGTTCACCTCACCACGCAACTGCCCAGATTTCTCCTCAGAAAGTTTCTCAGCACATCTCTTACTCTGTTGATTCTGTGATCCTTGATACCTACAGCGTTTGACTGTTTTTTACCTATATGAATAGGTAAAATAGCTCTATACCTCCACCTGATGTCTGGTATACCAGTGTAATACTTTTAATGACACTAGCAAATGAGTCATTATGCATATCACATATATATTTGCTGTAATTGTGCATGTCTATGCACAGATATTATTTCACCATTGAAATTCATATAGGATAGATCTGTTTGTTCACTGCTTTGTGTTGTTTGTAGCAACATTGCCTATTGCATCTCTATTCATCAAAGGGAATCCAATTCAGAATGGAAAGAGTGGTAGTTGTATATTTTTTTCCTCAAGTCATAAATTCTGGAAAAAAACTTGAATCAGACATGGTGGTTTTTTACAATATTTCCTTTAAACTTTCACATTCAAATATATTTTTAAATCAAACTACAGTAATTTAAGTTGTCTTAAGTACTTTTTTGTAATATTAATTAGTTATAACCTAGCAACTATATAAAGGTTGGAGCATTTGTTCAGGATATTGAATTACACATACAACAATTGAACTCAAAAGATCACAAAAAAATGTAAAATTGAATGTGCTTGAAAAAAAAACCACAAAATCAAAGTACTTTTCAGTAATACACCATTCATGAAGAAAAAAAATTTGCTTCACATTTTACAAAATCAACTACTGACACATCGAAGTACCTCCTTTATCTTTTGCCTAGACAGAAAAGCTTGAAATGTTCTGTTAAAATAATTAAAACAATTCCTACCCAAGGTATGATGTTGCTTATTATTGTATTGTGTTGAAATAAGCTATGATTTTTAATTACTTGTGGATCTATTGTAGTATCTCTATACTACAATCTTAAGGTCTCAAGCTGCATTAGTTTCAATAAAAACTGTAGGTGGCAAACAGTCTCCAGTGCTGCAGTTTATATATATATATATANTGTAATCTCTCCACTGTTGTACCATTCATATGTGTCATGTCACTTTGACTCTTTTCTGGCTGAGAGAGCTAAAACGAGATTCTACGAAAGTTAGGTTAATGTCACTCCCGATCAGCCAGAGCCACGAAATGATGCAAGGCTAACACCTCCTCTTGGAAGCTGAGGTCAGTGCCAAGAGCAATGAGATCTTTTTTGTACCAAAAGCAAAACTGACACTTTTTTTCACACTTTTCAGCATCCCCAGCTGGGAGTGAAAAGGGGTTTTCACAAATGAAATAAACCACCTGCTTTTTCCACTCATACATAAAGAACCCTTTCACTCAACAGGGACACCAAATATATTCTGCGTGCTTTGAAGTAATCTGTACAGTAGAGCAAATGGGGAAAGCAGGTGAGTGGCACTGGTTACCATATCTTGTCCTTTCTCTAGGATCCTGACTATCTTTACAATTAATGGGTACTGTGGATTCAATTCCATCCATCGCTGTAAGAAAATCAATAAAAGAACATAATTTAAAGTATACAATGAATTTTCAAATTTGACATATTTTCATGCATAGGATCTGTATCACCCTCTACCTCTGTATCACCTTCTGTATCACCCTCTACCCAAGGATCTCAGAGCACATTTTAAAACTAGGCTGGGATTCCAACCTAGCAGATGGCTGATTATCCCAATTTTGCTTATAAGGCAACAGAAGCAAAAAAGAGATTATGGACCTACTGCAAAGGTATCTGTGGGCTGACAAACAACAAATTTTCCTACTGACAATCATGCATTTTCTTTGGCCTGTCCTGAACAGACCATTTCCTCCATGATTACTGCAGTAATCTGAACTTTTGTTCAGAGTTTGGAAAAAAACACAGAAGAATTTCTCCAATGAATCTCTGGCAGGATTTATATTGCCTCACACAAGATATGACTTTGGAAGTTTAATCAGTTCTGAAATAATACATCCCTTCCTCACCACCAAAATCAGTTATTTGATTTTGACTCTTTTAATTTCCTGGATAAAAAAAAAAAACAACTTCTGTCTCTTCCAGAGGTGATTTGATATCCAAACAACTTTCAAGTCAGTGTTTGATGCAGCAGTAAAGGAAGCCATCAACCAATATTTCCTTGGAAAGAAGGCTGAAGTAATATATACCTTAAGCTTGATTCTCTATAATAGTGTCTTTGAACTTGTAGTCTTAAACCCTGGTGTTCATAGGAGATAACTAAGCTGATGTCTGCTTTATTCTGGCACAACAGGAAAGATCTGCAGAGTGAAAGATTTGGAGCTGAAGAACCAACGTGCACTCAGACCGAGGGCAGGAGGCTGGGAATTGACTTTAGACCACCATTCCGCTCATCCCTCAGACAAAAAGCCCACTAACAGCTGTTCCTATCTTTCGCTTCGGTTTTATAAAAAGTGACCCAGGTCAGACTGATCTGCAATGCAAATCAAAGGCTGAGATCTGGTAACAACTCAGTTTTACTTTAAAAGTACATTTTTTCACCCTAAACCAGTAACGTAGATACAAAGTAGGGAAAAAAAAACCACAAGCTGTTAAAATTCCCTAAGCAGGATCGAAACAAGGGATTGCAAACAAAGTTGTAGGCCTGCAAACACAGTTTAAAACTACTGCACTAATAATAAGATACTTTTTCTGAAAAGGCTAGCATGGAGATACAATGGACGCAATATGTGTGGAAAATGTCTGTTTACACAAATGTTATGAAGTAAGAATATCACACTTTCAAATGTTTCTCTTCAATGTGACTCTGTTTCCAGTATCTTCCAAGACTGAAGGGAAATTTTAAATGCAAATTTCAAGCTTTGACTTTTGAATATGATATTCTCTAGTCCTTCTGACCTTTGTTTCCTATTTCTACATGGTTTCATGTTCTGGCATAGCTTAACCAGCAAGAAGTCATTTGCACAGTGATAAAGGAACATACTTGTTCTTTAGCCAAAGAGTAAGGGTTAATGATTGCCTCCACTTTGAGCCTTCTCCTTAAATTTCCATTTAGTTCAACAGACTTTTAAGGGGAACCAGGTTAGTAAGGTGAAAATCCTTGGGCATCTAGCCAAAGGGGAGAAAGATGAAGCAGATGATGGGAACATGGCCGTTCATTTACCCTTGTTAATATACCAGTGAAGTCAACCCACATCCTAGAAGGCTTTTCTGGGCACATATAGGACATTTCCTTTGTCAGGGTAGGTTAATGGTTGGACTTGATGATCTTAAAGGTCCCTTCCAACCTCAGCAATTCTATGATTCTATGATTTCTAGTTTTCACACCATCACATTAAAAAATGGAATAAAATTTAAAGGCTCTGGATCTCGTTAAGGCCACCGGTACTTCACTTTGTTCTGGAAGTATAAAGGCAATCTGGATTTCATCTACCTCTTCTTTAATGTATTTTTATTCCGCCAGAGGAATGTAAAATTGTTTAAAATTCACAATGACCCAACCTAATGTTTTTATTCTTAAAGGATATGTAAAGATTAAAAAAGAATAACATTTTATGAGGTGTTTAGAAGAAAAAAAAATAATCAACTGTCACTGTGTTATTCAGTGACACATAGAGATCTATTAGTGGGGATAGCTCCAAAGACGTATACTTCAGGAGCTGATCTGCATTATCCAGGCATAGAGCCTGACTGTGAGGGGTACTCCATGCAACAGGATCCCCTTCAATTGGTGCACTAGTGCGCAGGTGCAAGGTTCCAGTGCATGACAATTTGTGGGATTTGTGCATTCATCTGAAAATACAAACATACATATAGATACACACATATATACGTGTATGTTTGTTTAAAAATATATATTAAAAAAATAGCCTATTTTTTCATCAGACACAAACAACAATTCTGTTGACAAGATATGCAAAGACTACTGAAACACATACCAGCTCCTCATCTACATATCATGATTATTATAGCTGATCAGTCAGGAAATAGAGACATAGGTTTCATTTGGACCTTAAATGGGGCAAGGGGTACTACAACACGTCACCTAAGAGCCTCATCCCAAGAAACCATTTTTTCTTTTTCCTCAGTGCTGGGGTGTATATTAATGTTTTCAAGACAGATTGTCAGATTCTCTACTCAGTGAAGATATGTGGATTTCCTCAGTTAAAGAAAATCCTTTTCTTTCATTTTTTTTTTTTTCCCCATTTACTCAGGTCTGTAAGGCTCCTCTTAAGTGCTGTTCATTATCTTAGTTTCCTAGTAGAATTAAAATATATAGGTGTGTAAGAAATGTAATTTGGATGCTGGTACAAAAGGTTAGAGAATTACCTATCACAATGGAAAATACTGAAATGTAAAATCCCTTGAAGGAAAAGAGCTCACTCTTCCTTCCCTTTGATGTTTCATTTCATTTTATTTATTTATTGAAGTGTTGAATTCCTATTAGCGTTTTAAAGATTTTGCAGCCAGCTGTAGGAAAACATCTGAAGTAAGCTAATGCGGACGAGACTGGCTTTTTCTCCTCCATAATTATCCACTGACCTGATTTCTAAAAATAATGCCACTTCACCTTAGAACATTTGTCAGGCAAATTGGTTTGTGCTAGTGCTAGAAACTGCAGTTCTAGCCTATGCAGGCTTGAAGATATATTTCAACTTTTAAACCTTATAACAATGGTCTACTTATACAAGCTTATAAAAAAAAAAAACATAAAAATCACCATTTCAACACTTATATGAGAAAGTAGAAAGAAAGGCAATGTGATTGCAGCAGGTTCTGCTTCCTTAAGAGAGAAGATGTTACTCCTCTTGCAGCTGTGCAGACTGGAACAGGAGCGGGTAGCTCTGTGAAGTCAGTCTAAAGATAGCAGCCAGGTTTAGCCTGTGCCATCCTTGTATCCAACCTGAAGACTATTTGAACAGACTTCAGAGGCAATCGAAGGCCCCTGCGCACATGCTGAATTCACATACTTGTGAGTGATTCCGCTTTGCTCTATGAGTGTCTAAATTATACCTGAACTGTAGTAGACTGTAAATGGTACAGAAGAAATTCAATGCATGGAGAAGTCAAAACCAACTGTATATTAGATCTGTTGGGTAAAGAGAGGATATCACTGAAAGAATTTTCCTGATTTGTCAGACAAAGTGTATTTGACAGGTCCTCAGAAGGGGTTGGATGGTATTTTTCGAGTGAAAAGAAAGTAACAAAGACAAATCCCAAGGAACTCTAGTTAATATGGTCCTCAACTACATCAGTACACGGCAATTTTCATGTAAGAGAAAAGGCCTGCTAAAACGAGTCAGAGAAATTACAGGACTGTAAAATTCTTTGTGGATTTTATATGTTCTCTGCAGATGGGGATTTAGAAGAAAGTTTTCGTTCATTTATTTTTGTTTGATTTGAGAAGCTACTTGATGGCGGTTTGATGGTACAAGGGCATCTGGATGTAACAGGTTTAAAACATTTCAGTTTTATCAGAGAAGTATGCCAGTTTTTCTATTGACTTTATGGTTGTTTTTCAGTAACTACCTTCCGAGAAATTAATTAAATTTCTTTGAAAGGATCCGAACTTAAGATCACCACTATTGAAATCTCATACTACTGCAGTACTCTGGCTGAAAGCTTCCAGTGGTGTCCGTGAATGAAACACTGAAGTGATAATGGCATGTCTCTATTTCCAGAACAGGAACTGTTTTTCTGCAGTAATGAGAGACGGCTGGTAGTGACCAGAAACAGCTATCACCTCACAACTGTGACTATTAATGACTGCCAAGAGAGTCTTTCAAAATTCAGACAGAGGGAAGGTTCAAACATTAATCCTGAAATCAACACTATCCTAACAGTTTTGTTTCTAATCCAGAGATAGAAGAACCCTACACGTTGGTTTCATTTATCTCAGACTAACACTTTTTCACATAACTTCTCAGTACAAAGGTGCCCGCGTGACAGTCCTCTCATTGGTTATAACTCTGATGATAACTCCTGAAGCACGAGAAGGTGTGATGATGTACGGAGCCCAGGTTAGTCTCTTCTCCCGAAGAAAATTCTGCCACAGCACTGCAAAGAAATTTCCACAGTGAATACTGAAGGACCTGCGAATTACCACCAATTGTGTTGTACCCCAAGCTGCATATACAAAATGGACTCTATTCTACTGGATCACTTTTTTCCTCAATTACTTCTTACCACAAAAAAATGTCTTTAGCTTAACAAAGGAATTCATACATCAAGTGAAAGATTTATCATTACATTACAAAAATGTGTAAAAAGCCTTCAATAGGTATACAGTACAAATTGTAATATTTCATCTGTTTTAAAAAGTAACTTTTCATTGTTCCAAATTTGAATGCAACCTCCTGCCTCCCAGGTGCAAATATCCTTGGCAACTGCCTCTTCAAGGAACAAGCTTGTTGAAGGAAAATATGGTATCCAGGTAGCAAGGTTAGGTGTTAAACAGATTATTTTGTATTAGGTTGGTTCATGTTGAGAGGCTGCAGAGGCTGATTGTCAGACAGAGGCAAGTTTTCTAAATGGGTTAAAATGGCATCTAATTGAAGAATCAAGCTATGGAAAACAACAACAACAACAAAACAAACAAAAAACGCCAGAGTGCTTCTTCCAGCTCCAATATCTATAATTTCAGTACTGAATGTTTACATAGCACTTTAAACATGTAAAGTGCTTTTCATGAAGCATTGTTGTTTACTTAGCATACACAGTATAATAGCGGAGTTTTCAAAGGGGATATATTTAAAGACTGAATAAGTTAAAATGTTTAAAGGAACAAGAGGAGTAAGTTTCTCATTTCTCAAATGAAAAAAGTGACAATCATAATTTTCATAAGAAAAGAAAAATCAGCTATTAAATCTACAGTAACTCTAAAGAAGGGTTTTGTTAATTTTTTTAAAGTGAGCAATGCAGGTTCAAAAAAAGGAGAATATATGGATCTCTTTATCCTGCATAAAATCTTTGTAAATAATATATTGCTTTTCTTTCATTTTATCTGCCTTTATGCTTTTATTTGTTACTATGCTGAAATAAACTGAATAAAGTTACGTCTGTCAGATTTTTGTGTCTCAGCTAGACCTTAAATGTTCTGTATCCCATAAGAAACAGTACTTGCCACCTGTTGCAGGGGAATTTCAATAGGTAGAATGTTCCTATATGAGAGATGGTACAGGTAACTATTTACATTTCATTAACCACAATGGAGTTTTATCATAGGCTGGGATATATTTCTAATAACTAGCCTAGCCAAAGCGAGGCTAGTGATTTAAGCTACATTTTCTTTATCACATTTCTTTAGAACATTTAAGCTACTTTTCTTTTGAGTGGTTTAACATAACATAGAACGAAATGAACTTAAGCATTGTTTCTAACTCTTGTTTTTCTCAAAAAAAAACCCACAAAACAAACCAAGAAATTTCAGAGGGGGGACACGCTGCTAAAATTTCAAAGCCTTTTTGTCTGTGTTTTTTGAGTTTTTAGGTTTTTTTTTATTTCTTTTGCAGTGCTAAGAAAGTAAGATGATGATAACAGATAAAGCATTTTGCTTTTCTGCTGAACCAATAATGTGATTGCATTCTTTGTCTCAGTACTTCTGAGCATCTTATAATCAATCTTCAATCTCAAAACAGAAACTCTCTTATGTAGAGCAGTGAAAATAAGTGGGAAAAAATTGGCACTTTTCAAAAGAATAGAAGTTTTATTAACTACTGTATCCTCTTGAGCAAATTCTGATGAGGACACTTACTTTATACTTTATACTAAGTTCTCCTTGAAGCTCCAACTGGGTGTAATAATCTTCTTCACATGTGCTCACTGATACAAGCCATAGGACATATTAAACATCTGCCATCTTCCACCCAGTTCCAAATATACTTCAGTGCTTCATAAGTAGAGATATAGCTGAACTATGGCTGTTTTTTTTTTCACAAGTGCAGCAGAAGTGACAGGTCACAAGGAAGCTTTGCAGTGATAACTCTTCTCTTCTGGATCAGTTTGTTCAGGCTTCTTTAGCTGGGTGCAAAGAGAGTCTGAAAACAGAATATACAGAACATAAAAGTACCAAGCAATTATTTACTGGCTAACATACAAAAAATAGCTAGGATTTAGCAATCTGTTAGGCTAAGCCTAAGTGTACTCACCTCCTCTGACACAACACCTGAAGAGTCCTTGCTGGCCAAGGGAACCCCAGCCAAGTGAGAAAGAGCTGACCTCTGAAGCTTCTCTGAATTAGCCCCACTGTGTTGCTGAGATGTAATTTTCTGCCAGCTCATCAGCACAGGTGATGTTGCTAACTTGATGCGATGACACAGTAACCCAACCCCAACCCCAGCCAGGTTCACAGGTTTTGTCCCATAGATATTTATACCTTCCCATGGGGGAATCTTTCCTTTAACTCCTTGATCTGCTAATGATTTCATCTCAACAGTCTAATTTCTTATCCCTCTCTGAACTTCCTCACAGCTCTTCCTCAGCAACCTGAGGCAAGGTTATGGATATGTGCAGTGTCAGAGCTTCCTTGCTTCAGAGGCAGCAGGAAGGGGGCAGTGTAAAGGATATAGCATGTGTTACAGCGAGAGAGGCTTACACCAGGTGTAACGTGCTGTTTTTTCCCCGCTCTGTACATGAAAGCTAAGTGGGCTTACACCGGGCGTAACGTGCTGTTTTTTCCCCACTCTGTACATGAAAGCTAAGTGAAGGTCTTAGTTTCCTGGTGGTGAGATAAGTGAATAGAGAAAAAATGTAGGTCTTACTAGGTGTTCCTAGGTAGGAGACTGTGGTTGAAGAGCTTTAGGAAAAAAAGAATTATATTATGTGTGGTATAAGAGAAAGGATGTTACCTGTTACTCACCCCAAGGAGATATACTTCCTCTGGCCTCTTCATACGGCAGAGGCTCTCAGGTGATCCTTTCCACGGTGTATTTTTCTGTTCATGTATCTCAGTAAAATGCCATGGAATCATTAGTACCTCTCAAGAGATATCTGAACCCACAAACTGAGAAAAGTGTTTTGGACACAAGTGGTATGAAGAACTACTAGATGTTGTCTGACTAAACACTCACTTGTAGGTTACTGCAGGGAAATTCTGCATTCATAACTTCTGTCATAGATATACGGTGTCTGAGCAATGGTGAAATTTCCAATAGTGTTCAATATCTAAGCTAACACATGATTTAAAACAGGAAAGCAGAGCAATAATTGCTCTTCCTGAAACCTGCAGTCCCTTCTACCATTTCTACTAGTCTCTTACCTTCAGTTTAAGATCTCAGTTTTATCAGGCCCTTCATCATGAGCAAATTGAGATCTTTTCAGGTGAATTTAAGACTTTGCTAGAAGCAACAGGGGCTCAGAGTGCATAGACTTAGTAAGTATCTGGTGATAGATTACATGTATAGAAAAATCTTTAGCCTATTCCATTTTCCTTTCCCTGATATATTTATTTTCTAACTTTTCCTCTGTCTTCCTTTCTTGCATAATTGACATATTGTAGTAGTCAGAAAACACTGCAGGACTATTTTCGTGTTTTACTTAAGTCCCCTTTACAATATTCTTGCTGCAGAAATGGATCCCAAGCTGAATTTAAATATTATTTCCCTGAAAATAACTTAGTTAATAGTTTTTTTTCAGTTCCTAACCAGAACAAATATTAGCTCTAGTTAATCTTCAAGGAACTTTTTGAAACAGCAAAGTAGTTGTTTCCAGTAATCCAATTGTAATCCAATTTCCAGTCATATTTGCTTATTTTACTCTTGACTTTTAGTTGTCCGATTTCTACATTTTTTCTTTTTAGTCTCCTAGTTTTTGAGGCAGCTCCATTATAAAAAGCATTTATGTTACTTTCTCCCAATGATTTAATTTCCGTATTAACCTTTTTACCTTTGTTCTATAATACTGGATATAGGATCATTGAATGCAAATTTTCATTCTAACATGGCGCATCCTTTCTTAGTGAAAAATATAGCAATTAAGCAATTATCTCAATATTCAAAGCTTTATTAACACTATGCATTTTGACTTTTTTAGTAAATATTTTAAAAATTAAGATGAAAACAAATTATCAAAGAATAAGTTGACTAGAAAAGCAGTACTGAGCAGTAAAAGGCAACACCTCATCATCAAATCAGCCCCAGGAGCAAGCACAGTGAAGTGACCCTTCCCCTTGCCTGGGCTGATACTTAAGGACCAATCTAGCTCTTAATAGAACATATATCCCAGAAGTTTACTTGAAGCACTCAAAAAAGTGTAGAGAAATAGCCAAAGGACATTTCAGGGAGATTTGAACACTGAATACCAATTCAAACATTTTTACTGCAGATCTAAGGGGAAGCGTACAATTCTTGCATTAGTCAATGCCTTTCCCACTTGAATTAAAACAAGTCCTGACAGTGGTCCCAATTTAATTATTACATTGTTCATTTGGACCACATAAATACACAATCCTAATTTAAGCATCATGTGATCTTTGCCAAGCTCTGTGCCTGTTTTCTCACCATTTTCATTACATGACAGTAGTATTCCTATGCACTAGCCTCAGCTTCTCTTCCAGCCTACCTCCAGATGCAGCTCATTAAGCTTCAAATGACATTTAAAAGCGTAACAAACTCAGAAGCAGGGCTCACCTGAAAGCAAAGGGCTCATTCTCCTGGCGAGCTGAAAAGGAAGTTCATTGCTGTTATGAGTAGGAAGAAAAAGAAAGGCATGCAGCAAGACTCAGACAGCACACTGCCTTTTTGTGTTGATATCTCTGCTGGAGAGCAAGTCCTGCATATGCTGTGTGGAGATTTAACTCTGTCTATGTTGTGTTGCACTGGTATTACATACCCTTGATTTTACTTGTCTCTGAATGTAATGGAGTTGCTCTTGTTGTGCTCTGTTGAAGATGGTAATGCAAAGAGATGACAAGCCTATTTCAAATGACATGAAGTGCATGACTGACAGTGGGCACAGTAAGTTATTCTCTCAAGAGTTACTTGGGCAGTCACAGGTCTTCATCTTCCAGCTTCTGCTTGACGCTCTGACGTGGGCTTGTATTGGGATACTGACAAAGAAAATAACCTACATGCAGGATGTCTGAAATGGTATTTCAGTGTTCTTGACAAAGGACAGTGACCCTTCTCCAGAGTCAGTTAACAACAGACAAGGAGAAGGCTGAGGTTCTCAACAACTTTTTGCCTCAGTCTTCACTGCCAACCTCTCTCCTCACACCTCCTGAGTTGAAGGGCTGCAAGACCTGGGGAACAAAGACCCCTCCCACTGTAAGTGAAAACAAGGCTTGTGACCACCTGAGGAACCTGATGAGACACATCCCAGAGTCGTGAGGGAACTGGCTGATGTAGTTGCCAGGCCACTCTCCATGATATTTGAAAAATCATGGCAGTCAGCTGAAGTCCCTTGTAACTGGAAGAAGGGAAACATTACACCCATTTTTAAAAAGGGTAGAAAGGAGGACCCTGGGAACTACCAACCTGTCAGCCTCACCTCTGTGCCTGGGAAGATCATGGAACAGATCCTCCTAGAAGCTATGCTAAGGCACATGGAGGACAGGGAGGTGATTAGAGACAGCCAGCATGGCTTTACCAAAGGTAAGTCCTGCCTGACCAACCTAGTGGCTTTCTACAATGGAGTGACTGCATCAGTGGACAAGGGAAGAGCAATGGATATCATCTATTTGGAGTTCTGCAAGGCCTTTGACACACTCCCCCACAGCATCCTTCTCTCTAAGTTGGAGAGATATAGATTTGATGGGTGGACTGTTCAGTGGATAAGGAACTGGATGTATGGTCACAGACAGAGAGAGGGTAGTGGTCAATGGCTTGATGTCTAGATAGAGAGGGGTGACAAGCTCTGTCCCTCAGGGATCCCTACTGCTACCAGTACGGGTCTTCATCGATGATATAGACAGTGGTATCAAGTGCACCCTCAACAGTTTTGTAGATGACACCAAGCTGAGTGATGCAGTTGACAGGCCAGAGGGATGGGATGTTATGCGGAGGGACCAGGACAAGCTAGAGAGGTGGGCCCGAGCAGACCCGTTCAACAAGGCCAAGTGCAAGGTCCTGCACTGGGGTCGGGACAATCCTCATTATCAATACAGGCTGGGGGATGATGTGATAGAGAGCAGCCCTGCAGAAAAGGACTTGTGGGTGCTGGTGGATGAAAAGCTGGACATGAGCCCACAAGACCAATAGCGTCCTGGGTTGAATCAGAAGAACTGTGTCCAGCAGATCGAGAGAGGCAAGTCTCCTCCTCTAGTCTGCTCTCATGAGACCCCACCTGGAGTACTGTGTCCAGCTCTGGAACCCTCAGCGCAAGGACGTGGACCTGTTGGAGTGGGTCCAGAGGAGGGCCATGAGGATGATCAGAGGGCTGGAGCACCTCTCCTATGAAGACAGGCTGAGAGAGTTGGGATTGTTCACCCTGGAGAAGAGAAGGCTCTGGGGATACCTTCTAGTGGCCTACCGGTACCTGAAGGGGGCCTACAGGAAAGCAAGGACATGTAGCAATAGGATGAGGGGCAATGGTTTTAAACTGGAGCAGGGTAGGTTTACATTAGACATTAAGAAGACGTTCTTTACAATGAGGGTGGTCAGACACTGGAACAGGTTGCCCAGAGAGGTGGTGGAGGCCCCATTCCTGGAGACATTCCAGGCCAGGCTTAATGAGGCTCTGAGGAATCTGATCTACTTAAAGTTGTCCCTGCTTACTGCGGGGGGGTTGGAGTACATGACCTTTAAAGGTCCCTTCCAACTCAAACACATTCTATGATTTGACATCCTATATGATTTTTCTTAATTCATGTTCAGTTCTGTTTGCTCCAATAATTTAATTATGCTACTTGCTTGGTTTGTAATCTTGAGTGTTATTTTGAGGAAAAAAACCCCAATCATCACTATTCTAAGTGTCTTCTTGTGCCTCTGTGACAACACTTACAATTTTGTTCCTTGATTTTGTGACATATGACATCAAAAAAAATCTGATTCTGTCTTATTCTTATCCATTTTCCCAGGTGTTTCCCAGGTCAGTTTTTTAAAGCTTAACTGCTACAGAGTTTTCAGTTTTCCATCACCTCTTTACCCTTTTGGTTTCCACTTTAACACTTGTTTTACCTCTGCCACTAGTTCAAAACCTCCTGTTTTTTTAATTTGATTCATTCCTACCCAGCAGTTACTGTTTTCATTAAGTTTAATTAATAAATCACTCTCTGTTGTGGTATGCATTACCTTTCTTATGCTGTTAATCTGAACAATGACAATAGATGTTATAAGGTCAGTAAAGCTAATGGTGGTTATCATTTGTTAAATTATTCATGGCAGAAATATTTGTTCCATATGAGTTCTCACAGGCTTTGAAAGCTGTGGGGCTTTCTTTTCCATGCTTGTATTTCTGTAGATAGTGCTGTAACAACATCCTGTTTATAAACTTTTAAGATAGCACTGACAGAAATATTCTGTTTTGTCATTTCTTGCATTCAGCTGTACCTCCTTTCTTCAGTTCTGGGAGAGCTTTATTTCGTCATTTGGTACTTCCTGATAATTCCATCTTCATGAACGTTAAATAGCTGCTCAGACACTAGTTTCAATCTTACCTTTAATGACTTTTTTACATATTGGATATTGAATATATATATATATTCAATATCAATTGATACTGAATATATAAATATTTCAGTATGTCCCTACTGCAATATATGAGCTGCAAGACCTTTCTGAGGGAGAGGATAGCGTTAGGCTTCAAGGGCCTTTGGCTTTGGCGGTGCAGTTTTCTCTGCACACCTGAATTCACACGTTGCTTAGTTCTTTGCAGCAGCGTGTCTGTGAAGCTTTCCTATGGGAAGAATGTTACGTGTAATTTACGCCTCTTTGCGGAGCTGGGAGCTTTTAGGTGACTGGCTGATTTGTCATATATATCTCTTTATGAGAAACAGGGACTTGCTATAGATATCCTCAGGTTTTAAGTAGTTTCACCTTGTAAGATGAAAAGCCTGAACCTTGAAAGTGTTTGTGGTGTGAACATACTAGTTTATCAGCTATGTAGAATTGATGGGTAAGATATAGATATGTGTTACTGTAAAAGTACATATATTTCTATACAAAGGCTGAGAAACAGTGAGTCCTACTACATAAAAATGCATGATATCCTCAAGTTTCCCTGCATCTACAAATCTTTCCTAATGGTTTAACTGAAGGTCTGAGACCTGCATGTGAGTGGGGCTCACAGTATATATGAACTGCCCATTTTCTGTATCACACCGAGAAGGCAGGTACAGAGCTAGGCAAGAAATTCTGGCTCATTATTACAGTCCTTGGAAACTGCAGGCAACAGTGGATCTGCTGATTGCAAATAGCAGTAGTTCCTTCTCATAACTAATTATGTTTTTCCACAGTTATTCTTTTTCAAATGTTTTTTTGAGAACATCATCTCCTTAATGGTTAGAAAACTTTCTCTTCCTTAAATTTCCTCATAGCTTGTTTTCGCTCATTTATTCTTTTTCCAAAACCATCCTTAAACTTTAGTATCTCTTCACTTTCCCTGGTGTTTATTGACTTTATGAACTGATAGAGAACAATAAACACCCCACTCCTCTTTCCAGATTAAACAAACATTTTGGCCAAATGTTTTTAGTAATCTAAGTCAGACTGTCCAATTACCTGTGTATCTTTGTAGTGGCTTTTTGCAATTGTCCTTTTTCAAATTGATCTTTCTTGCATGCCATATCAGGTTGAATATCAATTAATAGGAATCCCAGAGACTTTCATTTGCAGCACACATGGGTGTTTGTTTAAATTAAAGGATGAAAGCTGCCATCTCCAGTGGTAATGTTTCAGGACTAAAATAATCTAATCCTCAAATATTTTGAGACATAGGAATCAGAGTCTTAAAAGCTAGGAAAGAAGTTGGAAGACGGATTCTGCTCATTTGCTTAAATCTCAATCATATCTGTTTACTTACTTTTAATAGTCGACATTTGGCAAAGCTTTTGAGGGATGGAGTCTCTTGGTTATGTGGTTTTGCACTACAATCGTGCAGTTTTTTTGTACATTTAATTTTCTAACTCAATAAAAGATAGCACCATGTTTGTTAAAAAAGCAAGCTCCTAACATGCGTATATTACATTGCATCTGAAATACAATTCTAAAACAACAAACCCATCTTTTGTATCTGGAAAAATAGAGACTCCAACAATTGCTATACAGGAGGGAAATAAAGCCTTTAGCCATTGTAATACAGGCTTTTCTGGGTCTCTCCTGCCTGTTGATGCCAAAGGCACTACAGCGTTCAAACCCCCCTGATTGCAATATTCATTCAATAATTTTTTATTTCAGGCTTTATATAAATGTTGGTATGTTTCAGGACAATGCTGTATTAGTAGCGGGGATCAATGTACAGAGGTCTGAATGCAAACTGTATATGCTATATTGATGTGAAATCAGACAGGTAATTATTGTATTCAGGAATAAGACAGAGAATTCAAAGTCCCAACAACCTTGGTTTCAGCAAAGTCAAGGCAAGTTATAGTTGGCATCAGAGTTCTGAAAAATTCTGCCCAGTTCTATATCACAGTGGAGAATCTACCTTTGGAGAATCTACCAGTACAGCAGCAGAAGGGAAAACTTTATAATTTTCACTAGATGCAGTTTTACATCTCTTAAGTCAATTTTCATAAAAATATTGTCGTACTATGATCTATTTGAGCAATAGTATTTTGCTGTGAACCTCTATTTCTTTTTCTAGTTGCAGACATAGAAGTTACTTGGTTTGTAAGTATAAAAAAACTATCAAAAAAAGAGTTCTGAGCAGAAGAAATGCTGAAGTTTTTCTTTTCCAGGGCTTCAGACAGACACACAAAAAAGCACATAACTATTTGAGGCTGACAAATCTGAAGGAGACAATGTAAATGGAAAAAAAAAAAAAAGAGTTTTTATAATTTTTTTTTAACTTTCATTACTTGATAATAGAATAATAGAAAAAAAAGAAAATGAATGTGCATCACAGAAATGGAATCTATTTTTCAGCAATGCATTTATATAGTTACATCATTGACACTTCCTATTCAGCTTTGAAAGTGGAGGTTATCTGAAGACATTTTTCTTGAATAGAAGTTTTCCAGTTTGTGACGGTGGGAAATCAAACTATTTCATCTTTTTCACACAAAAAAAAAAAATCAGTGAAAGCAAATTTTTTAATCAAAACCAGACAATTTTCACAATATATTCCCCCCCTTCTCAGTGACATCACTAGTTTTTATCTATTTCTCTCAAAAAAACCCAACAACTACAGTCATGTTGAAACTCTTGTTACAAATTTTATTCCTAACCCTGTTTGGCTGTTACCAAAATTTGAACATGTCATATCAATAGACTCCATCCTCCAGTAATAAATAAGTACAGCTGTATAGTTACTAACTTCGCCTTTTAAGACACAGGAGCCAGATGAGTCATGAAGCCTCTGGAGAACTTACCTTAGAGCTAAAAACAGAGATATGCTGGTAAAGCACTTAGAAGAAGTATTAATTACTTTACGGCTTTTTAGAAGCTACGTGGGTCAAATACACCCACCAGAGATCTCACAATGACAAAATCAATACAGTTCATCAAAAGTCTCCCTTTATTTTCATTTTACACGTGGAATGACTAAGACCCTCAGGCAGATAAATACAAAACCAGTACAGTTCATTTGTCATAACTGAAACTGTTGACCCTTAAAAGATGAAGGAAAACCGGGGAATTTTCAAAGTCTTGCTACGATTTACCAAAGCTGTGAAACCAAGAGGAAACACAGTGAATCGTGATGAACTGTCTCTTCAATACAGAAAGTCTTATATTATAGATAGTGTGCATTCTCTATGGTGTACATTTATGTATATGTGTATGTAACTAGTATTTTCAGTAAGTTAGAGCAAGAAGAAAAATTAGTAACAACACTTCAAAATAATTTTAAACATCGACATCAACTTAGAGGAAAAAAGAAAAGGAGTATGTGGAAGATCTCTATTGGTAATACCATCAGGAAATTATTAGCACCAGCAATGAAGCAAAATACTACTAAAATAATAAAGAGATTCAACATGTTGAGACAGACAGCAGAAGAAGCTTAAACTATGTGGATGAAAAGCCTACTAAAAAAAAACAATATTCAAAAATCTAAGCTAACTGAGCTACTTCATATTGAGTGGTAAAGGAGTGGCTCAAATACAACTTCAGTTGCCACCTTTCCAAGGGCAACAAGCTAAAAGGGTGTTGTCAAACAGGAGGTTTTTTTAAGTCTTCCCTTGATTCTGCTTCCTGTTTTTTTTCTGCTCCCAGGAGGTAGGAACAGCAGCCAGGTGAGCTGCCTGGGTACCACTCGCTGCTCTCACATTAATTCTTCATCTCTTCCTGGGAAATGACAGCAAGCTAGACGGAGCATCACTCCTGCCTAAATCTCATTTATGCACTGCCAGTGGGCCCACACTGAAGTGTATGCAGAAACTAAATGCAAGAAAAGCTACAAGAAATGATGTGATGTAGCAGACAGTACAAAAATCCTATGGAAGGAAAATGAAAACTTGCAGAGCTAGAAGCAGAAAAAATATATTAATCTAAAAAGTTTGAGGATCACCTGTTACAAGAACAGTTTTGACATTTTGTGGTACTGGTGAATGTAATTTCTTTGTTTGAATGCAAATCTAATTATGTATCTCATATTGTATTATATCTCATTATGTATTTTCAACTTCAAAAGTAACCAAGTATATTCTTTACGTAATAACTAGAGAATTTAGTAAAATTCCTAACCGGACTTTTCGGCTTTGCGTGACATCATCAAAGAAAATGGTTTTGCGAGTTTGTAATATCCTCTTATAGTAATACATAGATAAAACATTTATATCTACAACTTGAAGATAAAAGCCATACAAATAATATATTTTTTTTCAAATCAGTGTAAAGAAAAGATCACTAAGTATATATACATTCTGTCCCTGAAGTCCAAAATTTGGGGCCACACTAAATAAAAAAAATTATTCAGTTGTCAATAAGGACTGGTTGTTACTAATATTTGCTTCTGTGAACATTTTTAGGTTATAATTACCACTTTTACTGTCTTCCACATGAGTAAGGTAGGTTGCAGACCCATTTCACATACAGGCAATAGTATAGGAAAGATATGTTTAAAGGAAATATTTTTCTGGAATTTTAAGAGAATTTTTATGAACAGTCCCATTACCAAATGCATCTTTACTGTCAGCCGAACCTAAGATTATCACATCAATTTTATCCTAAGGCAAGTAATCCAGAGAAAGATAGAAATGGATTCGACAGTGAATAACAAAAGCTTGCACGTGAAACCGAGCAACTTTGGAATTGTTTAATGTTCCATAGAAATTCATACCCAACAAATCCATAATTTTTCATGATCTGGGAGTTTTAACTGGAAGATTCACTTCCATTTCACCCAGGGGAATTTTCATTGTGCAATTTCATTGTCACTTAGAACCAGGATTTATTACAGAAAGCACAATGCAGAGAAGAAGTGCAAAGCTGTGGAGCAGCAGCAAGCTGGCTGTCAGGAACCGGACCCACAAAAAGAACTGAGAGCTTCACTCGGGAGGACACCATTGATGGGAGAAAGGCCTATACAGAGCTCAGGAGTGAAATCATTGTCGTGACCCAGACAGATACTGGTAGCCTAGATCTCTGAGGAGGCAGTAACAGGCTGCTGAAATGTTTTAGTGCTTACCGCAGCATACCAGCCCGCGTACCAGCTTACATTTTTGTAACCTAAACAGTGTACCATTCCAGCCCTTAGACAGCAATGAGCTAAAAGAAAGAAAACCCGCACCAGCTGTCTAGTTGCTTCCATACACAGCTCATGGGGAGAATGTGCAAATCTAATGTGGCTTGTGGGGAGGGAAGATGCAATTTGGCTCTTAGATTTGGATGGTTATGCTCTCTTCAACCAGATCACAAAAGCTTTTGAGTATAATGGGTGGTTTTTCCATGTTTGCCCAATCTGTTACTGGAAGGAAATTCCAGTTCTGTGACAAAAGAGACATATGGCCATCTGCACAAGGAAGATAGGATATTTTTCTTAGACAGAAAGGATATGAAATCAAAATGGGCAGTTTAACAGGGACTTAACAGGGAAAATATTTGAAAATTTACATATTATCACAACTAGTAATCTCTTATGGCCTTTGATATGGCAAGATGGCCTTTGGGTAGCAAACGGTAAATGTTTGAATTACAAACCCCAGCCTAAGAAGAGTATAAATACACCAGTCCATGTTCTTTCATCACTATATGATATGTCTTGTTAAATAACCTGGCATTATTTTTGAGATCACTGAGGAACTTAATAATTTGAGTTGCTTAAGACTAAAGCGTAGCTAGTCCCTAAAGTCTGCCTCTACCTCACACTACCAACTCCTAACTTTTTGTCTTAGTTTGTGGAAACTAACTATACAGGAACTTGTGCATACAAAAGCAGACAAAAAACTGTTAAAATGTTGTATGACGTATCAAATAGAAAGTTAGATAGACTTTCTAGGGAGGTTAAAGTTTCAGTTAAATATACATGTGACAGTTTTGAAGTATATGCATTGATAAAACAAAAAGCTTTTGGGTTATATCAGCTGCTGTAAGAATGAAAGAAAAGAGAACATGGCAGTTTACTGTTAGAAAGTTCAGCAAAAACTGAACATGATATTATTGAAATTAAATATCTATGAACAGCATTAAAAAACTATCTTTCTATCTGTACTTAAAATTACTTATATTTAGGCAGCAGATAAGCCAGTGTGGTAAAGATCTCAATATACTTTTTTCTTTACTTTTCCCACTTACAATATATCTTCACATTATTTTTGAAAATGAAATGGCTCTGTTATACTGTGCACACACAACAACATTCAATCTCTTAATCCTCATGTCTGGTTTATCATAGTCTAACCCATTGCTGAATGCTGCAATTTGACAGTCTTTCAAGACATAATTATATCACAATCCAAATGCTGTATTTTTTGTGAGCTAAAAGGGAATGTGCTCCTTCCCCTGGGGTCTGTGTCACGTGGATGTGCAGATTGTTCCTGGATGAACATATTACAGACCTTACAGTGAGTGGGCCAAAAACTTATTTGTAGGAACGCCAAGTGAGTAACATCAGTAGAAACATGAAGTAGAGACTTACTCATGTTAGCAACCAGTCAAGAGTAAACTTTGAGGCTTTTAATTCCCAGAAGGAAGTCCAACATGATCCAACAGTCAACCATTTTGACAAGTGATAGATAGAAATCAACACTGAAGGTCATCAACAGCAACCTTTATCCATACTGGGAGGTGTTAAATACTTCAGGTTTTAACTGCACAGAAGCCTTGTATGTGGACAGGTTTTCCCACATCATCAATCACAGAGTCCGGTGACAAAAGTAATTTCTTAAAAAACACATCCAGAGATTGGAGAGAATATTATCACGTGTGCCTGAATGGAGAAATGGTGACACAGGGTTTGGCAATATTTTTACAAAAATTATAAAAATCTCCAAATGAAACTGGGGGGGAGGGAGAGGCGTGCATATTACGTTCAGCAATGTCTTTGTCCACTAAATGGCAGAGTCAATTATTACTGGTGAATTTTTGACTTCTGTTTATCAAAAGGGTAAGATCAAGAAACGTTTTATGCAGGCACCCTTATAAAAATTGTATTTCTCAAGCTTAATTTATGCATTCTTTTTGAGTGAAAATAGTTGTACTGTATTACCAAATTAGGTCTATGATGTTTTGAAAAGGTCTGAATCAACTGCACTCAATCACTCTGACAAAACATGCTGTCATACAATTGCAGAGCACTCCTGTGTACAATCGCTTGAGCAGGTCGCTCTCACACTGGTTAACTGTGACCTTGGTGTCAAAACCATTGTCCGTGAACTTATTTCTGCAGTGCTAATGAGTCAGATATTAACTTGGATTTCTAGTTTTAATTGACAAAAAACAATCTGAATGCACTTGATGAGATGAGCAGTTGAAACAAGCAGCACATTTCTAATGATACATAATTCATCCATAGCAGCAGCTGCTGTCTCTCACTTGGGCTGGACGTCTGAGTGGCAAGGGTGTTTCCAGCACCAGTTCTGTAACTCCTTGTAGCACCATATAAAGGGTATCATAATGGCTAGCAGCAAGGGCTTCTGTTGATATTTGCCGAGAAAAGAAATGTTGTTAGCAAATCCCAGTTTAATCATTCCCTGCTGTGGTGCCAGGAAAGGTTTACCCTTGCTGATCTGGCAGTTCAGTAGGTTACATGGCCCTGGCCACCACTGGCCTTGTCTTGGCCAAGGTCCATGTCCACTGTGACTTCATTGTCCCTAGTAAACCTGCAGTTTGATTGTGGCTGATAGCATCTTCCACATACAATAAAAAGAAAATGGTTACAATGAATGCACACATCACACCAATGTTATTTTTCCATTATTACTCAGAAAAATGTCACTGTCAAAATGCACTAAGCAAATCCAACTTTTGCTCCCAGAAATTAAGATATCCACTAAATCACCTTTATTTGCCGGTCTGTTTTTTCTCTTCACGGTGTCTCCCAAGACTATAATTAAGGGGCAAACTATAAATTATGTAGCAAAAATAGTGATATAATTTCTACCAAAGATAGGCCTCCTGTCAAATGAGACATGCATAGTTATAATTGTCACATCCATCTATCATTTTGATATGTGCCACATCACATTTATGTTTGAAGAAATGGCCTTTATTTACACTTTGAGAGGACTGAGGTTTTTTATCTCCTAGCATTTTAAATTCTCATCTATCTGTAGGCCTTGATTCTACATGTAATACATAGTCTTATTCAGGAAAGCACTTTGACTTAGAACTTTTCAATGTACTTGGGTTTTTCAGGTTTGAGTTTCTAAGTATTTTCTTCACTTGTCATTTGCTGCAATGAAGGTGTAGAAATATTCCACAAAATTACAGAAAGATATCCAAATAAAACCAAATGCAATATGTAACACTTCTCCTAAGAGCTTGGATATGGCTTTTATTTTACGTTTTTCAAGACAGCCACTACAGACCAGAAACATGGGTCAGTGTATCCAAAACATCCCATGTGTTTCTACGTTCTTATCTCTCAGATAGATACACTTATCTCTCAGATTCATTCCCAGGTATCTTAGGTCAGTTAATACCTACAAAATTACATAAAATAAAGTTTATCTTGGGACTGGAGAGTTTTGTGTTTACTCCACTGCTCTGGAACAAAATTCCCTGGATGACTTTCCGTTCTCCTTTGCAAAAAGACTGCGATCATATTTCTTCACCTCAGGTAGGTTTTGATGATCAGTGTGTTAAAGATATAACCCCCTTAACTAAAAGAAGGTGGCATGTAATAGCAATACTGTTGTCAAATCAATGTGGGCCAACCAATCAATACTAAAGCTTCTTTGGTTTAGGCAGAGTAATATCCAATAGTCACCAACCCAAAAAGGTACAATAGTATTTGTATTACAGTGGCAATTTAAAAGTTCACAGAAGTGCAACATGTTAAAAATTCTCCTCAGAAATTCTTGCTATACATCTGAGAAGGAATAACAATTTGGCTTTTGCTAAAGAAACTAACAATGAACCTTATTTTCCTAAATCAAGATTTTCCACCTTCTTCAGAAATGTTGTGTTAGAAACCACACACCAAGCACCATTGCTCTGAAGAAGGTAATTTTATTTAAAAAAAAAACATAATTGTTTTTAAAGATTCATTTTATTCTGAATCAAAACAAATTATGAACAATTTAAACTATAATCTAAGGAATTTAGTAATTTATATTATTAGGAGATATCTTTTATTTTACCATTTTAAAGTATTGCTCAAATTTATTGTGTAGGATGCTATAACTAGAAACCTGAAAGAACCTCTTTTCAGTGGGAAAATGATAAACTTTAATTTTTTTTTCTAAGTACGATGTTTCAGTACTGTCAAACTTGTTTGTTTTTTCCTCCTCAGAAAGCAAACTTCTAGTAGGTACATGACTATTTTCAGAGACATATTTTCCTTTTTATCTATTGTTCCATCCTCAATTTCCTTACAACGTGGTAAGAATTTGAGAAGTCATATTAGTTTTGAAAATTTTCAATGATAAAAGCATATGTATAGTAAACTTGTTCTTTGATATCTGCACAGAGAATATGTGAATTTTTCACACCAGATTTCTGTATTTCACAGTGTGGTATCTTGAATTATTCTCTATCAGTCTGAAAGTTCCACATGAAAAACAGTGTAGTTGGGAATAGCATGGCAATGAAGTTTATGGACAGAAAACAAACAGTTTTAGAAGTGATACATTGACAATACAGATAATTTCGTATAGGCCAGCAGGTCAGCAGGTTTATTATCCACAGCTTTCAATTAACCTCTATTTTTGCTGTGTATCATAATGTTTGAATGCTTTCTAAACACACAGAATAACCTAGCATGCTTTCTAGGCATTTTTTATTTTTTTTAGAACGATTAATTAACAGCTAGTGAGATTTCTTTTCTCCTTTTTTGCCTTGGAAATCAAACTATAAATTGTGCATGTTTTTTTCACATCAAAACTTATTTTGAAGGAAGTACAATTTCACCAGAGACATACTTATCCTCTCCATTTCTTTTACATTTGTCTGAGATTCATGTCAGCCTATCATACACTGAAGCTGTAGCATCAGGCAAGATTAAAAGTATTTTGCTTTGCTCTGACCACTGGTTCACATAATCACCTTTCACTGTAACATTTCCTTTGCAGCAGCTAAATATGTATTTGTTTATTTAATTCTGTAACACAGGGAATGAATACTTGCAAAGAAATGCAGATTATGACTAACATGAATTCTTAGTTCCAGAAATATTTATGAAAAGTTCCTTTCAATCATAAGTATCATCAGTGTACAAACCAACTTCTTTTGCAGACAAAAAGAATAATTAGGAGATAATATGTGTAAGCGCCTCCTAGTTCAACAGCTTTTGATGATAATTTAATCATAATTTGCTTTTACTGAATTATAAAATAGCCTGTTACTATATTTCATAGTGAATTTTTCTACTGAATTGCCAGGATGTATGGAAGTTGGGCAAAGCCTTGCAAAGATTCTGGATGATGCCAGTCCTATTGAGGGGAAAGATATACAGAGTGAAAAAATTCACATTTCCCAGAAACAGACTGGGAGAAATAATCAGAGAAACTGTCTGCAAGCTCCTAGAAGATAACAAGGAGATCAGTGACAGCTACCCCGGATCTATCAAGACGAAATCGTGCCAAGGCGATCAAACTCCCTGTGGTGACTGAGGCTCAGACGTGGGCAGGGGAAAGCAGTCAGTGCCATGTGTCCTCAGTAAGGTTTTTGATACTTTCTTATATAACATTCCTAGAAGCAAGCAAAGGAAATGTCTGACATTAAATTATGTTAGGAAAACTATGTGCAGGTTGGCAATGCACACTCAGTGTCAAGTAGGGAGGGAGAGAAGAGGGCAGCCCTTGTAGCGGTTCAGCTCACCCTCACTCTCCTTTCCTGTTCATGATGAACCAGAAACAGCTTATTAAATTTGCATGCAGCACAAAGCTGAGGGGGACTGCAAGTATAGAGAAGAGAGGATTTGAATTGAACGTGTTCTTGACAAATTGGAGGAATAGTAGAAGATAAACCGTGTGTAATGAAATAAGGTATCTGCTAGGTGTATTTTAGGGAAGGCCTGTGATTCTATTCTTCCATCTGAATTGACCTTATAAGCATCCTGGCACGGCATCGTTTAGATAATGTTTCTCCAGATGGGGTTATTTTTTATAGTAAACTGAGCTGCTTTGCCTAGTTGTGTGTGATCAGGCACTACTGTGTCTGGTTGCTCATTCACTGTAACTGTCTCAGTGATCAGCTGCTTTATTTGGTAAATTGGAGTCTGTTGCTTACAGGACTTAAAACTGAGCCATAATCCAGAAAAAAGTTTCACATCAAAGCTTTGAATGTCTTAAGAGTGACAAGTGAAATAAAACACTTCAAAAGAAAGGCACACTAAATTATGGAATTTAAAATGTTAATACTTCTTTCAGTTCTAAACAATTAATCTGCAGTATCTATAAGAACGCGCGTCTGTGGTAGAGCGTGCATGTAAACACTCTGAAGTCATCCAAGCTGGCTTTCTGCAGGCTAGGCCAGAATAACACTGATGTCCCATATTGTGCAGGAGCACCCTTCCAACTTTGTACATCCACAGAGGCACTGTGCAATCTTACCATGTGGGAGCTGGGGGTCCTAGCTCAAAAATGCCCAAACTGCAGGGGGAAAATGTCACATCTGTTTGTTATCACGTGCTGTTCATAGATAGAAACCATAATCGTTGTCCAATTCCTAGTCAAATTTGGCTCTAGCTCACTGAACTCCAGGGCGGGCAGAGCTGTGGAACAGCTCTCCTCTCCATGTGGAACAGTGCCCTCTCCTGCAAAACGCATTCCTTCCCTTGCACATACTTTATATGAGCACTCAGATGGGCCAAGCTCAGTCAGTCAGGCCTTCAGCATAGAAAACATAAAAAAAAACTTTTCACCACTGAACTTTTCACCAAATAGAGATTGTTTTCTGGTTGCTCATAGTTACATTCATTATCAGTACCATAACGTGTGGAGGTTGTTTCCTATCCACTGTCCTATCCCCCCACAGGGGTTTTGGATCATGATTTTTCGCTTACAAAGATAATATCTCTTTAATTAAAAAACAGTATGAACCTGCAGATTATATTTTTTTTTATAATGCTTTTGTTGTGTTTTGATGCTTTGATGACAAGTTTAAAAGCCTTGTCTGCTGTGCTGTTCCCACAAAGCAATAGTCACCCTTCTTGAATTCTTGAGCACTTGCAGGACTAGCCGTCGATAGACTCACTTTCATCTTTTCATTGAGGCTCCGGCATGACTTGTTGGTGCTATTCCTTCAAAATGCTTTTGATGTTGGCCTCAACAACAGCAACCAAAAAGCTACAGTAAAAAAGGTTGGGGGGAGAAGTTGATAAGGGTGAGAGAGAGAAAGAGAGATTACAATCTACTCAGTGTAATAATATTCTGACTCCAGCTCTGAAAATAAAGGAATCCACTTGTTGAAAAGCGAAAACTTCACCTTAGTGAAATTTTCACCTAAATAAATTGCATTTCCTGTAGTTTTTAATTTCTTAGTTTTGCAAATTCATACAGCAAAGTGACTATTTGTATGGTGGGGGCAGGGGAGAAAACCTACAGATTTTGAGTAGAGCTGTTGAAAAATGTAAAAACCTGCAAATTCAGAGCACATACATAGAATGCAAAAGAATCCTGATGCTGGGAGATCTAGTTTTACAAATCTTTATCTGTAGCCATTCTTTGACTATTAACAGGAAAATGAGCTGCATGTCCCAACAATATCTTTAAAGTCAAGGCGGCCGGCCGCACCATCACAAGCGCTGTTTTATTTCAAATAAGAGAACATTTTGAATGAATTTTGGGACAACTCTCCCCATTTCTTGATATTTCATCCTTTGCTCTGTCAACTGAAATACATTTTCTTAGTCTTGTTGATTTTAGTTGCCTCTGTCTTACTGTATTTTTCTCAAAGCAGGTCTCATCATCTTGTGCTATAGACAAGAATTTAAGAAAGAGAAGATGGAAAAGCATCACTTTCCCAGTGCACCAACCTTAGGTACCAGAGTTCAATACCATTCTTGAATAGAAAGGATCTAAAAATGAGATTATAGTGCATTCTTGTTAAAAAGATCTAATGGTATTTTAACTATTATAATGCTCTGTCTCTATGTATGTATGCAGTGAAAATCCTTCTTTTGGTATTAGATATAATCACAACAGCTCAGCTGGGTCACAGATCCAACACTGGCAATAATTCAGTGCTAGAAAAGTGGGTTGTTTTGTTGCTGGTTTGCTTTTCTGGGTGAGTTTATTTTTTTGATGTTTGCTTGTTTGTTTTAAGGGCAATTAGCTGTGCTTTAAAACAAGTAGTCACTAATTTCTACCCTCAGTTCTGTGGCAGTGAATCATGAGTCCTTCTGAATGGATTGTGCTACATTCAGCAAAATTTTCAAGGGACTCATTGATAAGATGTCTGTTAAATTGTCTTATGAAAATTGACAGGTGACGTTTGAGACAATTATGCAGCTCCTTTCTTCATTTATGTTGATAGATATGCATTTAGGCTTTCATTCTTCTTTTTCTCCAGCAGTTTCCTGTTACTTTTTGCTTCTGGTTTTTTTTTGTCTCCATTTCTTATGCTTATTTTCTGTCAAAGGTTTTTCATGCTTGCTTTCATCATTAGGTTTCATTATTATTTAATATTGTTTCATTCTAAGTGAATAGAAAAAAAAAGCACAGGACTGTTCAGACTAAGAATATTTAAACAGGGAATATGTGATATGAAAATAGGTCATCACAAGTGCCTGAAGTTTTTGCATGTTTGTGAATACAAAACCTTGTTTTTCACAATTTATGACAGGTGAATCTGTTCATTCAAGTACTGTACAACACATTCAATTAACTCCCAGTCCCCTATAGAAAAAATGAAGCAGTTGGGTTTTTTCTGATTTAGTTTGAATCATTCAAATCCTCATATAATTTTTTTGTTTTCTGCCACTAAGCAGTGGTAGTGGAATCATTTACTCCAAAGCCAAACTGTTGACTAAAATGAGGTTAATTCTAAGGCCTTTTTTCTCTGTCTGACTGCAGATGAGAAATATTGAAAATCTTATGTTCCAGTACAGGGTATAATGAAGTATGAGTCTGCAATTCTTCTGTCTCCGAGAGGTTTATTTTTAAGACATTGAACACTTGGTATAACTGTCCATAAATGTAACTCTCAAAAGACCCATCTTTAAATCAGTTCAATGTCGGCTCAAGCTCAATCTTTAAAGAAAAGATGTCTTAAAATGCCTTGAAAAGGCAGAAAAATAATAAACAGACAGCAATTCAGCACTCTATTATACCACTGTTTTCGAGATTATGCTTTCAAGTATCTATCCAATTATTGAAAAGGAGGGAAAAAATCTCATGCAGTGTGGAAAATGCTGTTAAATTAGGATGTAATATTGAGAAAGATATAAAGAGCCCTTCAGTTAAATCAGATTTATTGTTTCCACCTTGTTAACCTTTGCCCTCAGTCACTGACCATTTTTTTACACAGCGGGCCACAGACTTCACATTTATGCCTTTTCCAAAGTGCAATTCTCAGCTTTCACTATAAATCTTGACATTCATATCATCTCAGAAGCTTGATAACAAAGTGCTGTGAGTACCCAGTGTGGTGCCATAAATATAAAGATGCATTTCACAACATTAAGAGGCCACCATGAGTATCCATTTTTAATTATCAGGAGAAGAAATGGCCTCGGATTAATGTGGCACAAGGCAAATATTGCAGGCTTCCTAGACTGGAAAAATTAATAGAGTTTTAAAATGCTAGTTATCTGGAGATAACTCTTAGAGTACCTCTGGCAGCATTATTTTTAAGTAAAACAAAAGAATGAAAATAAAAGGCTGGTTCTGCCATTGTCCATAGAGAAGCATGAGGAGAAAGTGGGTTTTTCATGGAGCTAATTATTATAAGACAAAAACTGTGCTCCTCAGTGAAAATGGTCTGCCCAGAACCCATTATTTTATATGTGAAACTAGGATGGTTTTTTCCCCATGTGCATCACTTTATAATTCTCTACACTAAATTTCATATGCTGTTGTCATTACTCAAGCAGTCTCCTTTTGCAGTCCTTCACTGTCTACCCTTATCCTTTCTATCTGGAATAAATTTGTATCAGAAGCAAGCTTTATCACCTTCCTGCTCACTCCCTTTTCCATAACCTTTATGAATGTGTTAAGTAGCACAGACACCAAGCCAACACCCCACTGAACTCCACTGGTGACCTCCCTCTGTTCAAACACTTGACTAACTATGCTCGTTTTTAAGCTTCTATCTTTGGAGCAGTTGTTTATCCATGACGGGGTTTTCTCTCTTACCCCTAGTCATTGCCTAGTTTCTTTAAAAGCCCTGAAGAGTCACTGTAAAAAGCCATCCGAGATAGAGGTATCAAGGTATGAAAGAACTAAGGAAGGAAGGTAGGATGTAAGCGCCTATTTCAGGTTTCAGGAAGGGAATCCCCTCCCCTGGTTGTTTTAGCCTTTGAAATTCCAATGTTTGGCTTTTCCATAAAATTTGCCTTAGAAAAGGTCATTTAACCCCAAAGCACTCAGACAGAGGGGAGAGATGGGAGAAGTGACAAAATGCATATAGTTGAAAAATAAGCATAGCGTGAAATGTTTGCTTTCTGTTACTCCTTTGGTAGTGATCTGTGTCGTCTGAGAATTCTGCCCTCTTGACTGTCTTTGAACAATTCTCCTTTAACTGGGAAGTAACTGATTTCAAAGTGCAGGTTTTTCAAGTCCTCTGCAAAAACTCCTGCCCTAATTTTGTCCCACACTCTCATTTTCACCAATTCCTGTGATATGGCAATTCACCATGCTGCTTCCTGTTTTCATATTTTCTCCTGCATAGCAAGGGTTTTCCATTTTCTTCCTCACTTTCTTTTGTAAAGCTTCCTGGTTTTATGTCTCTGATTTTTCTACAAGCTATAACCATCCAATTTAGTCTCCTCAGTGCAGCGTACTAAGCAATTCAGTATTCCTTACAACATGCACAGGAATCGAGTGTATACTGGTGACAACTGTAACCACAGGACTCTTCTGAGTGCATATAAGGATGTTCTTCTCCCTGTTCCTCAGAAGACTGTGCTTGCAGCTATTTAGGAAGATTTCACTGAAGACTGAACACAGGATTCACTGTTATCTATCTGAATAAGGCATTGCATTCTAGGAAAAGCCTAGGGAATTCAAAGCTAAGTTCATATTCATTTACTTGAAAATCAAAACCAGTCTTTGTTCTCAAGAACCTTCTTGCTTTAAAGGAAATAAAATTTTTAGGCTTGCCAGAAAATTCATATATATTTTGAATGTCCTTAAGACAAGTAGCGAATTTTCTTAATAGCTTTGAGCTTATAGGAACCACTTAATTGGTTAAAAGAAATGTAACAGCAGCATAAATCATAACTACTATGATACTGAAAATTCTGTACATAGCAGATGCGACAGCACCAGTTAATGCCATAAAACAGGACAGAATCAGGTGGGTTGTTTTGTTTTGTATCCTCTGAAATGTACACAGTATGCTATTACTCATTTTCATCAAGCTACACAGTTACAAATATGTCCATTTTGACCCATTGAAAGGAACTATTTTTAGCTTTCAAGGAAAGGGTTTTACTTTCTAAGGCAACCTTGGACTCTTATAAAGCAATGTAATTGCAACACAGCTAATATGAGGGTAGGGTTTTTAATAATCCAAACTTTAAATATCACAGAAGTAAGAGCTGCCACCATAGCTCAACTGCATGAGTTCAGGAGAAATGAAAGCCTTTAAGTTCACCCTCAGAATTCTCATACTGGGGTGCAGTGTAGCCCATCATGATAACAAGCTTGCAACCAGGGTCACTGCACGGAGAATAAACTGCCGCTCACCCACATGAAAAGAGGCTGAGGAATCCTCATTAAATACAGATGCCTAACTGAAATGCAGAGCTCTTTGGCATCAAGACAGCTTAACCTATTTAAGGTTTTATAGCTAAGCACTGTGACCTTCAAATGGATATGGATCTGAAGTGAATATTAATTTAATAATGAAGTAATGAATTCAAATGGTAGAGAGTCTTTTTTTTTTTTTTTTTTTTTCTCAGAGCCACCAGGATTTTATATTATCTTTATTTTCTGGATGGTAACATGAATTTAGGGATGGACTTGCCTAAGGGTTATTAAATATACCGTCTTCCTGATATTTCAGTCTGCAGGTGGAGTTTTCCCCAGATATTCTGCTAAAAAGATCTAAAACATTAATATCAGATCTTGCTAGTTTTAAATAAAAGTGGAAATTCTTGAGAAAATAATTATTTTTACACAATTTATATTAAAATACTCAGATGATAAAAATAGTCTGGGTAAAAAATCACAAGGCATATGTTTATTTTACAACTTTATATCATACTTGACACTAATTAATGTGGAGCCTTCTGTTCATCTGTCTGCTCAGGTGCCCATAACTCTTCTCCCATGTTTGGATGAACAAGGAGCTCCTGGACAAGCTCAAAAGCAAAAAGGAGCCCTACAGAGGGTGGAAGCAAGGACAGGTAGACTGGGAAGAATACAGAGAAACCATCAGAGTGGCCAGGAACCAGATTAGGCAAGCTAAAGGCCAGATAGAATTAAAGCTGGCCAGAGACATCAAGGACAACAAGAAAAACTTCCATAAGTATGTCAGAGATAAAGGCAAGACTAGGGAAGATGTGGGCCCTCTCCAGAAGGAAACGGGAGACCTGGTCACCCAGGATATGGAGAAGGCTGAGGTACTGAATGATTTTTTTGCCCCGGTCTTCAGCGGCAAGGGCTACAACCACACCACCCAAGTGGCAGAAAGCAAAGGCCAGGGCTATGAGAATAAAGAACCACCCACTAGGAGAAGATCAGGTTTGAGACCATCTAAGGA